>OX377201.1:80964946-81254894 GCA_947396885.1 Heligmosomoides polygyrus polygyrus
TTACCTATATTTTATATATATATATATATATTCGGTTATATATATATATATATATATATATAACCGAATACGTATACGGATACGATGTATACGGATCGAAACAAATTTTATCGATACGTTAATGCGCGTAGTGGAAACAATTCCGCAATCCCCTCTTTGATTGACGAACGCGGCTTCTGTCACTCATCTCCTCAGGACAAAGCCAATTTACTAGCTTCACATTTCCTAAGACAATTTGGAACGTTCACGAATTCGTACTCGCAACCGTCTCAAAGCCAGGCTCAAGCGGATGTGAGTACAAATTTAGTTCCCGCTCGTAGTGCTTCTCAAATGGAGTCTTCCTTGTGGTTTCATAATGAGCACATTTATGAAATTCTTTTGAAGTGGCCAAGGTCTAGTTCTCTCTCCCCAGACTTCATTCCGTTGAGTTTTCTCAAAAGGATTCTGCACCACATAGCTTATCCATTAGAGCATATTTTCAATTTTAGTTTCATTACAGCTGAGGTGCCCAGAAGGTGGAAGCATGCGTTCGTCACTCCAATTTCCAAGAAATCTCCTTTAAACGACCCTCGTAACTATCGTCCAATAAGTATCACATCAGTTCTAGCCCGAGCGTTTGAAAAAATCGTTAAGAAACATATTCTAAGGCATCTTGAAGCCAATAAGATAATCTCAGATAACCAATTTGGATTTTTACCAGGTAGATCTGTTGAAACTTCAATGCTTACTTCCCTCAATGACTGAACTGAAGGAATGGAAAGTAAGAACCGCGTTGATGTGGTATATTTTGACTTTTCCAAAGCTTTCGATAGAGTCCCGATACCACAATTATTATGCAAAATGAGCATGGTCGGTATTCACCCTATGGTAATTAATTGGACGCGCAGCTTCCTTACTGGAAGGACATATCAGGTTAAAGTTGAGGGGGCATTTTCTTCCGTTTTTAATGCGTGTACTGCAGTTCCACAAGGCGGAGTGCTCTCTCCTCTCCTCTTCCTTATTTATACATATGAACTTCCAGACACAGTTTCCAGGTTTGGAGTCACATGCAAAATGTATGCAGATGATTTAAAGATTTATAAAATTGTCAAAGAAGATCAAGACTCTATTTGCGTTCGAACAGCTATTGACTACATTTCCAATTGGGCGAATGAGTGGAAACTACCACTTGCAACTGAAAAATCCTGCTGCTTAGTAATTGGTGGCCGAAATGTTGTCTCTCCCTGCCTACAAACTACAGAATTCAACACTTAGAGTAGTTGACGAGGTTCGTGATCTTGGATTTTTAATACGCAAAAATCTGAATTTTGACGCTCACTACAAATCTTTGGTAAAAATGGCAAATTTTCGCACCTACAACATTTTCAAAGTTTTGAAGAGCAATAATCCTGATCTCCTTCTGCGGGCTTATAAATTATATGTGCGTCCGATAGCTGAATTCGGAACAACTGTGTTCAACCCTCTCAAGAAGAAAGACATTGACATGCTCGAAAGAATTCAAAATAATTTCACTCGCAAAGCAGTAATGAGATGCTTTGGCATGGACTACTCGCAAATCCCAAATGGCCGAAATTTTTCCGAGGCCATCTGTCTAGAACAAGGAGAGGTAAGCTTCAGCTATATGTCACGGTAGCGAGGACCACAGTCAGATCAACATTCTTGACCTATAGAAGCTTGCGGGAGTTCAACTTAATACTAGCCCAAAACGAGAATCTCTTAGGATTATCTGAGCATTCGCTCGCTTGATTGTTGTCCAGCGTTCATTGTTATAACTGTTTCCGTTCTCATTTATTGGTGCCTACTTAGTCCTCAAGTTTGAGTTATTAATGTTTGTGTTGCTTTTTTGTTTCTTTATTATATGCGTGGCTACCACCATGCTGTGAATAAATAAATAAATAAATAAATATAAATATATATATAAGACGTTGCAGTTCGTTATATGTACAGAAATCACTTGCTGAACAAAGAAAAGCAAGGATTTAAAGCTATAAAACTTGAACACTTGTTGAAGTTGTAAGGGCTCTTGTTGCAAAAGTGGGAGAATGCACGTTCTTTCATACACTGCTTAGGTCAGTTTTATATGAGAGTAATCGCTGGCTGGCGGACTGAAGGCCAAAATGTGAATAAAGAGTTTCTCGTATTTGCTGCAGAACAAATCCATTTTCAGCTATTTTTGTGGAACTTGCTATCATTCTGGCGGTCATAGCATGCAGAAGACGAATTTGATAATACAAATGCAATTTTTAAAATTCCTGAGGAAACACCAGCGTGGACTTCGGAGGAGTCGTAAAACAACTAACGACCGCTCCAATGAAGGCTGTCTACAGCTAGACCCCTTTCTAACAAAATTAGCTTTTCCACATTCCAGTGGATTTGCGCGTAAGCGAGGAATCGTTTGGTGTACGATTTATTTGAAGAGGATCTCTATGAACGTGGTTGTGCGAGTGCTACGGAAAAATCTGTCGCAAAGCGTCGATTGCTCAAGAATTAGGCATTGTTGTTATACACATATGATATAGTGGCAATGTTCGACCATTTTCTTTGGCGGATTTGCCCTATTTCTGAGGCTTTTTCTTAATGGGGTGGTTAATCTGATGGGATTAAGATCATCAACTTGATGAATAAGGAACTCAGACTCTAATCGTTTTTTGATTTCTTTTGTTTTGTACACGCTGGCTAGAAAACTCCGAGGATGCATTTTAAATTGGTGAATCCCTTGAAGTGCTTGATTCCGTCCAAGATTTTGTACTCCTAGTATACATTTCATAGTAATTTAGTTAGAAGTGCATTGTTCAACCTGAACATTCTGTTCTATTTTCGCGATAGTTCTACATCCAGCGAATTTGTAAGAAATATGGCCAAGTTTAAGACCAACCCACTCGTTGGCACACCAGCGCAACAGGAGGTACACCCGCCCCTACTGGGGAGCATGGTGCCAGGAGGTACAACCGATGTTCTGCGGACCGGACACTTCTGTTTTGCGTGTCCAAGGTTTCGTAAGGCAGACTCTCGGTGAAGTCTAGGATGTTGGGGGTGGGTGAGCAAGGGGGATGAGAGGAAGAGCGCATGCCCCTCAGCAGGGGCAGGTGTTCCTGAACGTCCCCCGTTGGCACATCTGTATTCTTCTACTTTTTCATTAGCATAAAAGTGAAGTTATTGGCGTCATTAAGATTTTTTGTGGATGAGACTCTTCTTCAGTCCAGTCAAATTCAGCCACTATGTCCTTTTTTCCGACTTGGTTTTGCAATTTCTACACTTTTCCTTAACTTCTTCGTATGACTTTTGGAGAGATTCTCTTCTCTCTCGCAACTACTTTAAGCCACAATCTAGAAGCGTTATTCTAGCTTGGGATTTTCTGTAGTTTTCTTCATCTACAGTGGTATAGTCTATGCCGATTGTATATTCTTGGAAGCGCTTGGCTAAACTTTTTAGAGCTATGAATCTACCCATCATCTCTATTTTTTGAAAACGAAGTGTCATTATTTATATTTGACTACTTCTCTTTTTTTATTAATATGTGAAAGATACTACCTTTTTAATGGAAACCTTTTTCTGACTAGCAGAATGTTTGCTACATGTACTTTTGACGTACAGGAGACTTTGTTTCTGGCTTTGTTTTTTGGTGAAGATTTGCTCCAGGTGCAGAGTACGGAAGACTGTTATCTGACTCGCAGAAGGCTGCTCCAGGTGCAGAGCACCGGAGATGTTATCTGACACGCAGAATGATGTCGCTCTTGTCGCTTCAGTCGCTCCAGTCGCTCTTGTCGCTTTTTCTTACACACATAGACAACAACTTCGTTTCTTGAACATTCTCCAATATTCTCCAATTGAAAAACTTTATGTAAACCACATTGTCACTATCAAAGAAGGAAACATCAGACACGTTATACAAGGGTATGATGCGACCCTAGGATAAATCTTATGTAGGATTTTTGCCTCTTGTTCAAAATAAGCTATAGGTCCCTGTACCTAAAAGGAATATACTTGGGCTCTTCACTCAGCAGCCTTTAGGATAACTTGTACTTATAACAGAAATTGCGTTTCAGTTTTCTTTGCCAGCCTAGAGGGAGCATGGAAGTAAGTGAAATATATCAGATGAAATGAAACAATTTGAAAGTCCTTATCTCGAACGTAACTTTTGATAGGTGTATATTGAAAGCCCTGATCTATACTATTGCTCGATTAGATTAGTCAGTCTTTTCAGATTGATCTCCTTAATTCATAGCTTTTGTCACCTCCCTACCGCCTCCAGTTTCCATTTCATCACGCGTTCCATGTTCAAGAAGTCTTTGTAGAACGATGAACGTTTAGATGAAAACATAGAGTTCACCTCCGTGTCAGTTTTTCCAGGTCATTTGTGTAAGGAACGTTTGTAGTGATGTGTTCTTTCGTCACACAGAAATGGTTATGTTTATTCAACTGCAAAGAACAGCAGTGTCTAGGTAACAGCAACCATCGCCTGACGACGTTCCCTACGAACGTAGGAGAGGCTCGGCAGTCATTGCACACTGAGATAATCGACAACAAGGTTATAACAGAATCAGCAACATAGTCAACAAAATTCAGGCTAAACACAGTCCCCCGCCGACACTGAACACCCCTCCTAGCTGTGGAACGTTCGCACGGCAAGGCGGCTTCGTAGTGACGGCGGAGGAGAAGCAGTACATACATGACGCGCATCCATACGGAATGCTCGACTCGATACGACGGAATGATCGCGCTTGAGCTACGATTTACACCCATATTGATACTCAAGGAATTGCCGCTCCTCGTCGTTCTCCAGCTGGTGGCCGATCTCCATCTCCTAAGAAAGGCAAACAGCGTTTTCGGATCAACTGCGCTTAGCAACTGCCGGAAAAACCACTACAGACGGTCGAGGAACACCATACAGTCGGCATGTCCTCCCACTCGCTCCTCGAAATTCGTTCGACTGCGACGATGCATCGAAGAAAGCATGTCCACCTACCTTTCTCCGGACCGCGTAGTTCCCTCCTCGTCGCTCCTCGCAGCAGCAGGTGATCAGGATGGTGACCAGAGCGATCGCCACCGCGCAGAGCACTGCCACAAACCAGGCCGCATTCCGCAGCGACTCTGGAGTTCATCCACTTGAAGAAGTAGAGGAAGGAAGGCTCAACGCAGAAGACTTGCCTTGATTGAGATGAGAGACATTCTCGCTACTCATCGTTGTGACTGACTTCGGCTCGCTGGAGGACGTTCGACTGCCGTCCTTTGATACTCCGACAATCTGATAGCTAGATCCCTCAAGAAGCCCACTGATCACCAGCCGTGTATTCGGAAGATAGATAGCTGCGGACTCGGTGTATTCTGAGGAATCTGAAAGCATTGATCTTAGGAAACACTAGGGAGCTACGATGCTGCCACTCGATACAAAATTGAACGAATTGAAGGAATGAAAGCGATCAAATTATTATTATTTGCGCCCATTAGTTGTGTGCCACATTCGTGTGCCAAAACTAACTTACTGTGATAGTTCCTGGACGCATATGTCAGCGGTAGTCTGACGAACCCCATGCAACCGATTGAAATCGGTCAGCAAATTAGGAGTCAATGAGCAGACTAAAGGTTCGGCCTTCCCATTGGACTTCAAGCTTATAGCCATTCTTTATGGCACACACCGGTCGCTACTTGGATGTAAAAGGTTGTTCCTCTGGCGGAAGCTCCGATTTTGCGGCTAGCAGTCTCCCATCTATCATGGTTGAGAAGGCCATACAGTGTTTCGGTCCATGCACTACCCTTATTTGGTACGGTCCAGCTGCTGTTCCATGGTAGAAGGCTGCCAGAGAAATATGTATAGGGGAGAAGGAGATGGACATCAAAGGACAGACTCAAGCGGAACTTTCGGGTTCCTCATTCCAGACTAGGATAGATCTGCAGATTCTTGCACTGCTAATGAGAACCATGCATACTGTGGATGTAGACGAACCTGTGAGCGAGTAGTTGACGAAGAAAGAAGAGCCGGGCATTCTCCACACACTGTGATTTGACGGCTTCCACTCCACCTCCACACTATCCAGTGTGATGTTTGTGATGATAAATGATGGAGGGTCAGGATCTACAATTAAAACTGTTTAGGATCAATTATTTCCTTTAACATTCATTCGCTGCGCAAGTAAAAAACATGGACAATCCTAAGGGTACTTAACCCTGATAGCACTCACTTCTAGACGGCCATGTTCGGACCGGTCGACTGATTCTCACGCCCTCGCCGGCGCTCGTCTCTCCCCAAACAGACACCTTGTACTCGGAATCGGGATCGCATTTCTCGTGTAGGTAGGCGTGTTGTCGATGCAGCACGTAGGTCTCCTCGGTCTCGTCTGAAATGCTTCTTTGCAGTCTCCACAGGCAGACGCGGACGGCTGAGAGCTTACTCTTGTCGTTCTCGAAAGAGAGAAAGTAGCCCCTGAGCTTGCCATTCGGATGCTTCGGAGGATCCCAGAGAGTGAGAATCGCATGTGCCCCAACGGCCAGCACTCGCAGGTTGTGGACCTTCGACGGCACTGAATGTCAAATCATGAGAGTCCATAGTAGCCTTGCTGACGGGTCTGGCGCTTACATCCTTCCGGTGTGGTGAAATGAACCTCTGGGCTCGCTGCGCTGGCATAACGACGATTTTTCGTTCGAATCACCGCCGTGTAGTTGGAATTGGCAGCGAGTGTGGTAACGGCCTCAAGAGATGTTGATTAAAAGGTGACTTGGTTAATCCAATCGAGAGTAATAACCTTCTCGGTTTCGTTGGGCGACATCATGATTCGGAACTTCCGCGCGGGCAGCACATCACGCCAGAATTCGATCTTAAACGAAGAAAACAGTGATAAATGAATCCCACGATGGTGGAGATGCACATAATAAAATCTCTATTAGGCAGTGTAGAAATTTATTTTGCGGATCTATGTTTCAAATCTACTCGTGTATCTAATTATGGGTCCATCCAAATATAACGAGAGACGAACCTATCCGTTGAATTTTCTAGAACTTTCGTTGAAACCCATGAAATGTCTTCCAAAAAGGGCAATATACATAGAACGGCGAACACCTGGCTACATAGCAAGCAAAATCGGAGCTTGCTAATCCCACTCGGTCAACATCGACAAGAAGCCTACGGTGGAGACGATTTTAGTATACATAAAGTGCTGCTATGCTACTGTGCTACTATGTGAAAGTGAGATTGGAGCCAGAAAGACTCTAGGCCTTCTGGATTCGAGAACGTAACACAACGATGAACAACCGAAACGAGTGCATTTCGATCAGCAGTGACTTTTTGCTGTTTATTCCCTTGTGTAGGATCTGAGACCAAGCACTTTTAAACTTAAACGCTTAACAGCACCATATAGTTGCACTTGGAGGCTCTCAGTTGCTCTATGGTAGTCCTACAACTGAGCTTTAACTCAGTGCTGAGGAATAACGCTGAGTTGGGCTTGCTTCAGTGGGATTCATTTGGCGCTCTTGGAAATTCGTTGAAACTGGCTGAGTTGGAAACCTAAGTCTTTGTCGAGATGTGCGCCTGATTTTAAACAGATTTCGAACTTCTTTCAGGCCTCTGAAAAGGGTGAAATGACCGAGACGTCAGCCCGAAGTAAATACGTAACATCATATCAAACCTGCGTGGCGCAGAAGTACATGCCCAGCTTTCATGGGAGTCGAACATGGACAATATACATACTTTTATGAAATATAGACTCCTAGTGGTTTCTATTTTTTGACAACGTATTTTGACCGTATAGAATTATGGATCCACTTAAAGAAAGTTAACTTTTCTAACATGTAATCAATAACAGCCTAATAATAAATAGATAACCCGGGCATCTCTCAGGTAGATCAAGAATTTTAAAAACTTTACTTGGTAAACAGTCAGCCAAACGTCAACGATCTACAAATTGATCCTCGCATTCATTATGGCGTTCTCAAGCCACAGTGAGTGAATATTGTTCACTACAGGACTATGTTCCTTGTGATTTCACTTCGTCTTCAGTGAAACGCCCTCATAAAGACTCGTTCGATCAAAATCGCCGCCTATTTGTTGGTGTATATAAACTTTATTGATCACTTTAGGGCGCGCTACGCGCGAGGAGGCGCCGGCTGTCGCGTGCACCCGATAGCAGGTTCCTGGTTCGGATTTCCCGCCCAGGCCAACCAAGCCTTCCATCCCTCCGGGGTCGGTGAATTGGTACCAGAAGTGTCTGGGAAGGAAAGAGCGCTGAATTATTTATCGGCTGGCCACCGTAAGTCATTGTATAGCCAAATACGCATTCAAATCGCCTCCACGACATCCGTAGAAGTAGAATGCGTGGCGCATCCCAAAAGGGATTGAGTAACGCCGTCCTTTATCCTTTTATCTATTTATATAAACTTTCAGAAAAACCTCGCAATTTCAGGAATAATTCAATAAGCAGTTTACCGCGGAGAATTTCCGAATTTTCTCGGTAGGTTTCTTCTACGAAGGTGCAGAGGATTATTTTTTCGGCATTCTGCTACAGCTACATACCCGAGTTAACTAGGCAGACGATGAAATCTAATTGGTGAAATGAGCGGAACTGACAGCTCTTTCTAGATCACTTCTGAGCCGTCACCTAAACCGCTACACCTAAGCGGCATAAGGTTTTTTGGTGTTGGTCGATTGCCATCTGTACACATATATGCACCTCCTGGACTACCACATGCACTATATAAACTTCGTTGGCGGAGTCGATGTCAAAGTTTAGCATAATTTTGAGCGATGATAACGTAAACGGCGCTTAGCCCAACTCCATTTGTACCACAAAGTTTATGAGCCGAATTCTGTGGAATTCGTTCACAAAGCTCTAATAGAGTACTCCAGTAAAACACGTTCATAAAAATCACACCGACAGTTTTCTTGGAAAGCCATTGCTTGCTGTCTTTCATTTCAAACAACTTTTCCAAGCAGACCTATGACGTGGTCAAGATTGATATTACTAGAGTTAAAAAATAGTGGAGGAGTTCTGAGTTTTCTCCAAAAAATGTAAACGAGGGTTCCTTTACAAAAGTAACGTGGTTTTCACAAAATGTTTGAGAAGTTTAAGAGAAGGTGGTAACGGCTAATTCTAGGATGGATCTATCATCTCGATACAATATGCATAGTCTCCTTCTATTCTCTACCCTTCTACATTTCTAGAAAAACGATCTGAGAAATAAGATCATGGATGGAACGCCCAACCCACAAGGGAAGAGTAGCGCGACTGGGTTTCCGAACGTTGCCTTATCATCTGAAGCGAGACTTTCAGGTAATTGCGATACAAGCGCCATCAGCTCAAACGTTGCCTGTTAATACCGATAACACAGTAATGGAAAGGGCTCAGCGTACCATTTGGTGGGAGCTGAGTCAGATTTGTGGGAGCCTGCATGGCTTCCTCTCCACTAAGCCACAAGCTTCCATGCTGTTTTCCACGGTAGCACTACGTACTATTAGGTGTCTCTACACCCGTCGCAACAGATGGACACTCCACCTTGTTTTCTTTGTTTTTCAAAATAGGTCCTCAACAGTAATACCTCGTATCCTCGGAAGAAGCCGTTCACAGACGCCTCGTCAACCGGTTGCCATGCAAAGCTGACCGTCGAGAAGTTCACAACCTTCTCTATTCGGAACTCGCTGGGAGGCATCGCTGGCACTGAAACACACGCATTGGTTCATGGACGAGAAATTAATGAATAACAAATCGTTTGTGCTTTAGTCACAAAACCCTCCTTCTTTAGAACACCTTTGTTTTAAATATTAAACGAGAAAAAGAAAGATTTAAGTTCAGAAAATCCTGAACGACATGGATGGCTTTGAAAACGCATGCCGAATACTACTAGACTTAAAAGTTAAGTAGCGAAGCCTGTTCTCTCGAACAGGAGATTGATTTTAATTCCCAAATTCCTCTGAACATTTTTGCAGCATTTTGACACTTAAACTGAGGGCTAGAAACCAAAAAATTTTAAGAATTTTGCAACTCCAAAAGCGCTCTCGGGTTAGTGGTGCGCCAGCACGAGTTATTTCACGAAAAATCTGTCTCCGTCCTATGTCTCTGCTACCGTTGTTTTTGCTTATCTGTACTACTGGTTCTTGGGTTTTCGGATTTATTTCTACGAACTTTTATGTGATTTGGTCACCGCCACTACTACCTAACGTTCGTCTCATACGTAATTATTAGACATGGAGCCTTCAAGTGTCTGTGGGTGTGTGTGAATATAAGAGAACACGATATAGATTATCGGCTGAATTGCGCACCAGCTTCTCCTGAGAATCCCTTCACGATCTCAGGCTCGAGAATGCTGGGTCCCATAGCGTTCACTGCTCGCACCTGCACGGCGAATGCACGGAACGTCGGCTGCTCACGGATGATCGTGTGGTTCTGAATGTGCCTCGATTCTCTCTATCTGCTGCTTTCAGCTTAAATCTCTTGTCGCTCACTCACAGCTAAGGAGTCCTCGACGAGAAACTCCGTCCAGGCAGTGTGAGGTTCATCCAACTTGTACCTGAACAAAACTGACTTGCAATGCTTCAGCACAAGGTGTCCTGAAGTGTTATCACTGCTCGAACGACCACATAATTATAACTTAGCGCGTTTGTGACTTCAATTTCCAAGAAGTCTCAACAATCCCAGAAACTTCCATCCAGTCGGCATCACCTCAATTTTCGCTAGAACCTTTAAAAATACTAAAGATTCGTAGAAACAAACGTTCTCAAATTTACAAACCTAATATTTTGTAGCGACCTGCATCATTGTAGCACAATATAGTGCTAGGCCTAATCACTCTCCAAACTGCATAGTTTTTATTTTCGGAACGTTCCGATGTACACACGTCACACAAGTGTTTATAACTAAAAACACAAAACAGCGCTAACCAGTCTGTTTGTGGTGTGCCATGCATTCTCGTCTACGCGGTATAGTGGACATAATTTCGATACGTTTTTATCCTGCACAACGAACTGCGGTTGCCAGCCGATGAGCTAGTCAGTGTCTTACCCATCGGAGGCAGCTTGTGTCAACTCATCGACAACGTTCATTCGTGGACAGAGTCGTGCTTGAAGTTCAGGAATCGAAAGGGAAGGGTGAGAGCGGTTGTAATGCGTCCTGATTCTAGGAGAGGACTGTCTCGTAATTTTTGCAGCTTTTAGACTGTTTTTGTATCACTTAATAAGTTGACTTTCCAGGTGTGTCCTGGGCAATGAGGGAGGTGGCGCTCTGCTTTGTTTCCTGAAGGAACATGAAATTTGTTCATTGCAAACTACCTATTTTTTTTTTTGAAAATTATGGACGTGGGAATAATAATTTTCTGAGAGCAGTCTTCGAATCGACTAGCAGCGGCACGACACATTTGTCTACAGAAACGAGCGCGATATCCTAATTTCAAAGCCTTTTTAAGATCTATAAGAATTTTTTACAGTTCAGAAAGATTTTGTGGAGCGCTCTTCAAAACGATCACTGAAAATAACAAAAAACCTTGACAGTTAGGCCATTTTTACTTTTAAAAGAAAAAAGCAACTCTGAAAACTAAGTGCTTCCATTTGAGCCGGAAGTTTCGATTTTGGCCGAAAGTCGACGAAAAATCGAATACCTAACCCGCATAGCAGTTGCTATGAGCTGCGTTTAGAAGCTTTTTTCACATAAGAAAATAAAGAAATCGAAGGTGAAGTTGAGTTGGAGGCAAGGCGTCGTTTCAACTCTGATGCGGAAAGGAAGGGGAGTTGAAAATTTAGGGCAAAATCAAACCCTGCGCTTGATCCTGAGATCCTGATGATCCTGAGAATGAGATACCCTAAGTAACAGGAATTCATGGTAATACTCGAATTTGTATATGATCCCCAGAAGCGCATCTGTGCAGTTGTATCTAAACCTGTTACTGGAACACATCTTGGGAGCAAGTCTACATAGAATGGAAGTAGGGTTCTCTCTGATTTTCTCTTCTCTCCTCTCTGATTTTCAGCCATAAATAGAGGGAAACTGTGTGGAAACGTTTCAAATAAACAAACTAGGCACACAAGGGTGCATGACACAACTACAAGAGACTAGCTGAACCTGTTTCGGCTAGTTTAAAACCATCAAATGTGAAAGAGATACAAGGAGGACCCCCTCTCTGGGGTTGCACCCATGTTCATCAAGGGGAAGTCTGACCAGAAACAGTCGCGGCGGGAGTCACTTACCTCACAAGGTACTGCAAGTTCGGGGCGTTCCAGTAGTACTTGTCCATCGGTTCCCAGTATACGACAAGGTTATCGGGTTCGGTGCCCTCGGCACGAACTCCTGCAGGATTCGAGTACGGGAAAGATGGTCGCGTTTGACAGGAGACTGTTTGCATAACGTCTGCAATGGAGAGCTACATGGAGTGTCGCTTCAGGAAATCTCAATCAATTTACTTACCTCCCTCATCCAGCTCGAGGTTCATGTCAGACCGCCCGTGCGAGTTTTCGGCGATCACGCGGAATGTGTAGTTCACCTTCAAGAACAGTAGATCCATCACCTTCTAGAAGGAATAATTGTGAAGCTCACCCATGGAGTCAGCGTAACGTCGACCTCAAATTCTTCCTTTCCAACGTTCGTCTCGTCCACTACACGCTCCCACACATTCTGAATACTCCGCTCTTTTAGTCACCTGAGACAGACCGTTTGTCATGACCTTACTTTACGGAAATCCGTATGCATCTCGACGGTGTACTTTTTGATTTGGTCGCCGTGTTCGTCGGCCGCCTTCCATCTGATCACCGCCTTCCTCTCTGTGCACACCACCGGATCGACAATCGGATGAGCAGGAACGTCTGCAACATCAACCCATCCATGAATTCGAAGTGGAAATAGATGACGTTGAGAGACGTAGAGGTTTATGTGTTGCGCCTGCGCTCTGAGCCTCAGGTCCTCGTATCCTCAAACTTCGACAATGTTATCTTTGTGGTTCTGCCGTACACTGCACCCTGATTAGGCGGGGTGGAAATCTTTGCACCACTTCATTACCTTCAGAAGTTCAAAGAACAGGTGTTGGAGGGTTATATTTTGTTAGTGCTAAGCAGAAATGCGATCACATCTTTCTGATCTTGGCTTCTTTAAAGATCTGGATACAGTATAGCCGAAAAAATAAACCAGAAGAGTTTTCTTCTTAAGAACTTCGAGGCGGGTGCTGTAGCCTGAGCTTGGAAGGTGAGGCACGAAGCTCTACAAGTGCAGACTGGAAAATATAAAGAAAATACAAGATTAAAGTCAGCTCTTGTGACCGAGTGAGACGGCCACTATGATTAAATGGTAAATTTCGAAGCTAAGCAACCCCTTTGTTGGGTGCGCCACGCATTCCACAACTACAGGAGATCGTCAAGAAAATTCCAGTGCATTTCTGACCAATACAATGAGTTGCAACTGCAAACAGATGAACATGCCAGTGCTTTATCCTTCCCAGGCAAGTCTGATACGAGGGCGCTGACCCCGGTGTGATGTGATGCAAGGCTCGATTAACATAGGCAGGACACGAGTACCGCCTATATCAGCCTGAGTCAACCGACGCCCACTTTGGCTGAGTTATGCGTGTTCGGAGTCCCGATATGCATATCGATTCGAAGCAAAATTTTTAGATACTTCTAATAGATTATGACTCAGCCTTGCCTTGATTTGGACTGACAAGGGACGTCTGTGAGCCTGCCCCGTCGCTTCTCAGCAAGACCTATATGGCCATGTAGGGCATCTAGCAAGAAGCGCAGCGGTGAAGTTCGTTTTGCTTGTGTGGTCCAAAAATGGCAAAATTTTGTGTTAACTCATGGACGTGAGGTCGTGGGTGTGACTAGTTCTGGTCATCTCACCGCCCTCACTTAAAGTCGAATTCGTGTAAGCTTTTCATTTTAACCCAAATATAGGCCAGAATTTATTTAGCACACAAATTAACTCGGTGGATTCCATTCCAATCGAACACCCTGCAAGTCGAAACGAGTTTGGTAGGCGACATTTTTTTGCCATTTTTAGATCACATAATGGCCCGCTGCAAAAACAAACTCACCACTGTACTCCTTGTTAGATGTTCTACAAGAGCATAAAGGCCTTGTTGAGCATCGTTGGAGAATTTGACAGACGTCCTTGTAAGATATTATCACCGCGAAACACAAAGGATTAAGCGTTAAAGCTCTGTAGAGTTCACAATAGTTTTTTTTTGGAATTGGATGCACCATCTTGCCATCCGACGTTTTTATTTAATAAAGCGGTCTTTTGAAAATTTTCTAGAAGAGCTAGAAAGCCAATTTTGACTTGAAAGTAACCTCTTCCGCTATTCTCCTACGATTTAATTCGTAAAACTGCAAATTTATTTCTCTACATATCTTTATGCACTCATATGTATTGCACACTCATATGTATATGTATTATCCAAACTAGTGATTGAGCGGCTCAGCACCCCTTTTGTTTCTAATGTTTTCCAGTTCCTAATTAATAAAGGTGTAGTGATGCAATGAGGTCTCTCTGAGGTGAAGCAAATGTCTTCGAAACCTGCTGGATGTGGTCGACTTCTGACTTCCCGCTGCTAGTCCTTCTTTGGAGCAGCGGTTCGGCTTTATGGAATGGTACTCAACGTTTTTACTTCCCTTCATGGAATGGCGCTCATAATTCTTTATGTTCATACGCAGTCACAGTGAATTTCTGGTCGGACTTTGGATGGGTTTCCGTAGACAGGAGTAGCAACTGGGCGGGCGATGTTTTTAGGTGATACTTTTACGTCAGTTAGAATAAGTCATCTTCACAATTCTCGCTAAGCTGTATGCAGCACTAAAAGCGTAGCTGATAAAGGATGACTTTGAGCAATCCTGGTTGTAGAATTCCAATGAAATTCTATGGGATATCGTTAAAGCAACTTGAGTGCGTATTTGCCAGACACACTGACTAGCGCAAGCCGACTAGTGAACGTTAAGGTTTTCAGACAATGCTGATACTTGGAGAAGTAAGTCTCTGCCGAGATGAGTGTCTGGTCCTAGGTCTCGGGATTCCTTCAGGCCTTTGAAAACGACGAAGTTGTCGAAACGTCAGCCTGAATGCTCTACATTAACGGACCTGTGCGGCACAGAAGAATTGACTAATTCTGATACCAATTCACTAACCCCGAAGAGACAATGGGTTTGATTGGCCAAACCTGGAATCAACAGCCTGCGCCTCCTCCAGCAGCGCTAACACGTGATAAGAGCTACACCATTCACCTCCTGGCTTTCAGTGAGCGCTGGTCTAGAATGTGCCGCTGACTTGCTACGTGGTAAGCTCCCTTACCTTTAACAGTTAGCCGTATCGATGCGAGCTTGACATCGACGTCGGTGATGGCGGCACAGTCGATTACTCCAGAATGACGTCCTCGAACCGAATTGACCCGGAGGCGATCAGGAAGAATGCTGCAACATTTCATTAAATCAAGCTGTTCAACCGTCTGACAATGGTGTGTACAGTTATACGAGTTTGAATATTCGAACAGTTAAAAACCGCGTTTTTCGAATATATTCGAATTCGAATAGTTCGAGATTTTATGAGCATCCAAAACCATTAAACTATTCGAAAAAATTCGAGAGCACAACTAGAATAGCTGATCAAAGAGACGCCCTTGTCAGAAGTTCTTCAGACGTTCTCCCATGACAGAAAAGAAAGCGTTGCTCAAATACCACCCACACATATCAAGATTATGAGTTCACAGGGGAAGCATTCCAGGTCGCCGAAGCAGCTTGAAGTGAGATGTACATTGTGGGTTGCAGTTTTAAACCCTGATTCAAAATATACGCTCCCTACTTGCAACGGACTTTACGGAACGGCGTTTTGAGCCATTTTCACTTTACCCCGCTCGCGCCGCTGTGCTTGTCTTCGGAGCTGGGCTCAGATTCTGAGCTGAACGGCGGTGGCGGGTGAGCGCTGGCACATTGGATGGAGAAATATCATCATAGAGAGCACAGTCTTTCCGGTACGACTACCCGAGAAAGCAGAGTTCTGCCTTCGTAAGAAAGATCGGACACAACCAGTCGAAGCTCTTCACGTAAAATCGTATCGAAGAACACGGATAGGACGGAGATCAGAATAGCTGCACTATTGTCGCCAAAATTCAGAGGTTAAACAAAAATGCTTTACCGAACCTAAAACCTAATGGAATTAATTCGGACACAAATGGAAAACGGCATTTAAAGCTTTGCTCAATTACGGGCAAAACGGTACGTTACTGTAGGTATGAGGGTAGGGTTGGTGGGATCGTCGGGATCACCGATTTGGCCCCAGCCTTGCCTAAGGGGATTGCTTAATTGGAGGCGCTGATCACGAACATGATCCGCTTTCAGTATTTAGGTGAAGTACGGTAGTCACTAACAAAAGCACCTGTAAACCATTTTCACGACGAATTGGACACTTTTTGAATCAAATTGGACACTCTTCTAAGCTACCCAAGACTTTTAAAATCAAAGCGAACTCTTCAAAATCGAAATGAACTTTAGGCAGGTGAAGCTACAGACTCACTAAGATGGTTAGAATAATTTTTTGTTCAAGAAAAATTTAGTATAACTTTCTATGAAATTTTTTAGTTTACCTGCCCACAATATGTGTAATAATTTTACAAATTTATTGGGAAAAATAATAAATTATACTGATTTAAAGCGCAACAAGGCAGCATTCAGATAGTGCATTGAAAGACTGAATCGCGCCATGCACTTAAAAGGCTTACCGCAACGTTTAATAGTGTAAATACTGTTTACATGCAGCATCAATGTGATGACATGACATATGTGTTCTTTATGGTTGTTTACGTTACGCCGTTTGCAGTTGTAAAACTCCACGCGAACAGAAATTTTGCAAAATTGAATAAAAATCGCGACGTTTCGGACAAGCGCATGGAGCAATTTCTGTTTGGCACTGAAAAATTGCCGCCCTCCTGCTTTTCAAAACAAGCCTTAAATCATTGTTTTTCCTCAAAAAGTGAAAATTTTATAAATTTTCAAACTATGTTTTCTCTTATTGGGAAGTGGATTAAAACTTCAAAGAAAGATATAGTAAAATTTTTCTTGAACAAAAAATTATAACAATGACGGTAGCAATAACAAAAAATATTAATAGACCCTTTTTGGAGGGTCTCTAGTTTAATGTAGAAGAGACTTATTTCAATTTGGAAGAATTCGCTTTGATTTCAAAAGTCACAGGCTTCGGCATAGAAGAGGGTCCAATTTGATTTGAAAATTATTCTATTCGGTTCGAAAAGTGTCCAACTTGATTTTAGAGCGTCCTACTCGACGTGAAAATTGTATATATGTCCGGTGTTCATAAAAACCTGGTATGGTGTCAAAACAGACTTGACACTTCCAGGCCGAGCATACCATATTGAACAGTACATATTGGACTTTCAAGGCTCCAATTGCTGAGGAAAGACCAGTGTTCTGCCTAAGGGGGTTATTTGAGGTACTGAGCTCGAATAAAGTCCACTTTTCGAATATCGCTCAATTACGGGAGACTACAGAGGCGGTAGGAGTGAGTAAGTAAAGGTGGTGGGGCCAGGATAATGAATTTCGCCTAAACTTCATTTGAGGTGGTTATTTGTGGTACGTGATCGGTGGTAATAACCCTGTCACTGTTGCCAGCGCTTGCCTACAGTAACATGCCATCATCGATTGTACGAAGTTTAGACGAAAGATCTTTTTTTTTACCTCTGGAGTGATGTGAATACAACACAATGCATCTTATGTACTTTCCGGCGAAGTTTTCCGCTACGCTTTTGCATGATGAGCTTCGATTGATCACCTTGGATCTTGTTTACGAAAAGCAGAAACGGAGTCGAACATGAATCCGTCTGCCAACATGTCGCTCCTTCATTCACCTAGCCATCACTATCTGAAGGTCAGCAATCGTTTGTGGCGATTTAAGCTCGGTTTTTGAGATTGGCCGACTGATCGCAAACGAAGCCAAGTGAAAATGGCCCACATATCCGTTCCCCGAGGTTAAATGTGGATGTGGAACACATATTTGGAATTAGCGTTCGATGCTGCAGGCTGACTCAAGCAGCGCTGGCTTGTTACGGACTGTCAGGTACTAGAATTGGTTGGGTTACATCCCGATCAGGCATTCGATCGAAAGAAGCGGGCCAGCGCACCAGGAATGCGGGCACCAATCAAGTGGGAGAAACAATAATGGGAAACAATAAGAAGACGTTTATTCTCACTTGTACACGCTGTTGTTGGCGATGATCTCGCCGTTCACCGTCCATTTGTAGAGGATCTGCAGCCGAGGGTCAGCGATCGCTTCGCAGTGCAACTCAACCGAATCTCCGGCTTCGAGAGAGAGCCTTGGAGGAGAAGGCACCTTCACAAATATCGTTGGCTCTAGAAATGGGACGCAAATTATGCTACACATAGATTTAGGGTCCTGAAACCGCTTACTGTAAACTTGGAGTTTGTTCGTCGCTCTGGCGATGCCGTACTTGTTCGACACATTGCAGTAGTAGAGACCCTCGTCGGCAAGGCTCAGATCGTGAATGATGAACGTGTTGTTAGCCAGCAGCTGGAAATTGCACATTGATTTCAGATAGAGGCACCGATTGTCGAGCAAATTTTGAAGCCAAGCTCTACCTGGGTTTTTCCCTCGATCACTCTGAGTGGAGTATCATCGGCGTCCACCCATCGGACTACCGGATCCGGCGCTGCTACAACATCGCAATTCAAGGAAACAGTGCTCTTCTGCACCACCTTCCATACTCGCTGTGACGGCATCAGAAACCGAGGAGCGTGAGCTAAAAAATAAAGAAAGTAGAAGGCCAAATTTAGGTTCCATAATGCACTTTAGCCCATTAATCTTCTTCTAGAGTCTAGAGAAGAGATACTGCAAAGAGGGATAAAGAATGAAGAACGGCGTTAATCAATCCCTATTGGGATGCGCCACGCATTCTGCTTCTATAGGACGTTGTGACTGCAATTTGAATGCGTATTTGGCCTATACAATGAACTGAGGTGACCAGTCGATGGGCAATGCAGTGTTTTATTTTTCCCAGACAAGTCTGGTGCCAACTCGCCAACCTCGGAGGGGTGGAGGCTCGCTTGGCTTGGGCGGGAAACCCAAACCAAGAACCTGGAATCAGATGCACACGACAGCAGACAATACCCCAACTGCGCTACCAGGCGCCCTAGAGCATAGATGCCACACTAGTAAAAAGCCATACCTTTGACATTTACAAAGGCATTGGCGTATACGTAGCCAAGTGGATTCGAAGCATTGCACTGGTAGACGCCGGTGTCTAGATCGTGATTGAGAGCTGTTAATCTCAGAACTCTTCCATTGTCGAGTAGGACTCGTCGAGGATCTGCGCCCAGTTCTGAAATGTGAGTGTAATACCACAGTGGGTTCTCCCTTGGAGCACTAATAGGATGATAAAGACATCAAGATTTCTAGGAAAGTTGAGATCTTAACAGAGTTAGATTTAGATTTCGAGTACAATTCCTTCATTGTTCTAGGCAATGTGCTTAATATAGCTCATCCAAAACAATCTTCCAGTAAGTCACATTCGGTTAGTTTGACTTCATAGACCAATTAGGAGACGTATCGGAAGAACACAATGTTAGACCGTCCAAAGGAAATTCAAAGGCGCCCAAAATCAATTCCTACTCACCATGTAGAGGCTTTCCATTCATACTCCATCGCACGATAGGAGCTGGACGACCCGAGGCGAGGCATTCGAGCTCTGTGGTGCTGTCCTCGGACTGCTCAATGTCTTTCGGAGGATCGAAATCCCAGTACGGAGCGGCTGCAATAATCAGTAACCTATTAATGGATTCGCTACATTAAGAGGGACGGTGTTTTAGCGTTGAATTCCATGAAAGACATCGAAATTAGATACGAAGAAAAGGAAAAGCTAGTCCTAGTGACGCCTTTAGAAATGGATATCACCACGCGATTACGCAAAAGTTCAAGTTTATCGCAGAAAATTCCAAAAAGTTTGAAATTATTTTCATACAAATAACATCTTATGTTACAAGAACGTTTGCTTTGCTGGAAAATTTTTCCTCCATACGCATTCTTCTCGATGAATAAAACTATTGCTTTATTCTCAACAAAAGAGCAAACACGATTTAAAAACATATTGTTGTCACTAAAACGTCTTACACATAACGTCTACGTACGTTTGGAAACTACGGCACCCATCCACTTAGTGAACAGCGTTTCGGATCTCCTTATCTGGGCTAAACACCAAAATTTTTTCTCGTTAGGTTGTGAATCCATCTTTTTGGATAATGCCTTTCTAATTTATTGCGTTTAAAAGTGAATCCCAGCCGGCAAAACCATGGCTGACTGATGCTCAGCAACACTGTAGAACAACTTCTTTTCGCTTGGGATTAGTGGAAGGAATCAGTGCTATGGGTATTACTACACCTAAACCTATGATTTTCTCCTCACCTCAATACATACAAACCTTGAAGATCGAAGAGCTCACCTACAACTCGTACGTTCACCGAGTGAGCTAAGCCTCCGGCACGACATTCGTAGTGCCCGGCATCCTCAGGGTGGACGTTTTCTACGATCAACGCCTTTCCGAACTCGCTCTCGGCAGACGTCAGGTCCTTCAGACGAGATTTGGGCAAATTGCCGTCGAGCTTTGACCAAGTGACGACAGGAAGAGGCCTAGAAATGTTATAGAGCTTAGCGTTGATCAGAATAATACAGTGGCAGGTGCAGGTGGGGAACAACAAGCGTGTACACGAACCTTCCACCAAATATGCACAACAGCCTTAGCCGGCCGCCCGCCTTCACCGTCACCTCGTCAGGGCTTGTGTAGAGCTTGTGAACGGGAACGATCTTTCTTCCTGAATCGAAAAATTGACGGCTGAGTTGCAGTGCTATTACAGGTCGTGAGAGTATGAGCTCAGCTACTGTTCTGGATTTCCTACTCAGTAATGTGAAGCACTATTTAATTCGCAAACACCGCGATAATCGTCTCTGCAGGACGGACTGCACCTTTCGGTGTGGTCCTCTTCCTCACCACCTGGGCAGACCACACAACTAGGCGTCTTGGGTAGATCACGGCCACTTCATGTGAGAATTAAGCAACATCTTTACGGGAAGGAAAAGCTCAGAGCGACTGCTCTGGGCTACCATAGAGTCCATTACCATAAAGAGAATGATTTTGAGCGCATGGTGGAGATTCTGGAGCATGGGATTCAATCTCCGATGCATAACACTCTAGAGGTGTTCTGGGTATGCTTTAGGGACCCATAATTCAACCGGAAGGGATAGTGCCAGGTTAGAGCTTAAGCCTTGCGGCAGTCTGGCTTTAAATTGGAGTAGTTGCTGCCTCGTACCCTTCGTTCTACCCTCCGCCGTCTACTCTGCTGCTTCGACGGACTACGGGAAGGTATGGTGTTCGGAATATCTCTCTATTGGTCACATTCGACAACTTTGGAAGTGAACTTTGCAGGGTTAAGGTGACGTTGGGTGGGATACATAGCTAACGATTTGGTCCCTATCAGGCTTTGAAGACAGCGATCTATCCGAAACGTGAGCCAGTATACCCCAGTATACCCATCTACCAACCTCTTGAATAGCTGAACTGGTACAAGAACAGCACTTCACAATGTCGGGAGTAAATGAGAATCGATAATCCCGTGTTAGTGTACAGTTTTCACCAATTTATTTATACACCAAGAGTCGGTTGCTCCCCCTTTGAGATGAGCTTTGCTTGAGATGAGTTGTGTGACCTTTCTGTGGCACTGAGGGTTGGTGAGTTCGAAGACGCATTAGCTTCTCAAACAGTACACTCAAGCCATCATGTTCGCTCCGAAATCTTACTTAAAAGGCAACTTCACGTATTCTTCTTTATTCTTGCCTCCCATTCTTGAATATATTAAGCGCAAAGCAGCAAGACAATGCTCATCTTCAATAATCTCAGCGGGAAGATCAGTAATAGTCCCCTGATGTATTGGCGATGTGTTAGTGGTGATGCACCGTTGTAATCAGATAATGTTTTCATGTACATATGTTATAGTAAATGCAGAATTGTTTTCTAAGTTTGCTCCCTCTAGACTCTTGTCTATGCGTTAAAAATTAATTAAATAAATAATTAAATAAATGAGTCGGGAAGGAAGTGAAAATGCGTCGTTATCTGTGCATCTGTGCTTCTGTCAGCGGAGGTTCTTGTAGATGACCCTCCAACGGGGCGAGAAGCGCGTGACGTGTCATAAATCGCGGAGCTCGTTCGGAGCTCCCGAATGGGCCGCTGATTGATTGAGCAAAAACTCCCCATAAAACCACACGAGCGACTCGCCGAGCTACTCCGTCGGACTTCGCCGGCTGGCTAACGAGCAATTAGCCGAGGTCTCTAGAGTGTGCAATAAATACGCTCGCCTAATGGTGGAGGGTACGGTCCTTAGTTTAAGTAGGTCTCTTTAAACGGGAAGGAGTTATTACCAGTTGTTTCGCTTTCTAAAAAACACGCTGGCTGAATTTGTTGCAAGTGAACAGGCTTCCCTTCATACTTACCTGTTCAGCATCCTATAAAACTCCAAGTCAGTTTAAGAAGGAAGTTTGCAAGCCATAAAAATGAATTCGTGCCATACTCTTAGCGTAGATACCATGCGTACGTGTCACAGTTGAAAGCAGTAGTAAGATCAACTGGATAGAAAACTACGACTTCCTTAGGGAGCAAAGTCGTTCCTACAAAAATCGAAACTGTTAAGAAGTTGTTTAGCTAAACGGCAAGGACGTGGACTTCTCTTTTCTGCAGGCTTGAGCTAATCAACTCACGAATGTGCTTTGCTACATAGGTTAGTGACTGTTTGATGTGTCATCTTGATTTAAGCATCAAGTAAGCACTTTGGCTAAACCAAGGGATTTAGCTGTTTTGTTAAGCGCAGTAGAGCCAATGGCTAGCCTAAAACTATTAGGATTGAGAAAAGATATATCTGCGGTTTTCATATTGCATGATTTCTGAACAATTTTTCAATAATTGTACTCTATATGTTGTTTTGAAGCATGTTCTTCGCTCCACGCTCTATGCTGCCGGAATAAATTTACTCGTATCTCGCTAGCATTGATGCGTTGATTCTAATGGCTCGTAAGCTGTCACAACGATGTTTTGTTGCGATCAAAACTTCTAGCGCCAGGCGGGACTCGAACCCGCACCTCCCTCTGATCGGTCGGGAATGCTCTACGCCATTACACCACCGGCGCCGTTTGATACCAACGCAACATCCACACCTCGTGGGACCGATCAGCACCCACCCGTATCCGGGATGAGCTGGCCGCTGATATAAGCATGGGACCAGTTAAGCTGATGGTCTTGATAGAAACAATTCAAATCAGTTTCTTTAAGCCTCAGGCTTACAGAAATTGAAAATTGTTTCTAATGGCTCTTATTTCGAGTAATAACGTTTGTTATAAAAAGAATTATGGTCTTTTGAAGTTAAAGCTTGAAAGCCGAGATTGTTGTTGCATCGACTTATCACTTCGAAGGTGTTTCTGGCTACGCTTCATCAGATGCTGTTCAACAAGAGGAAGGCTGCAGAGGTCTTCAAAGACGCCGGGAACGAGTATTATCTCCTGCGTCACTTTCTTCTTCCCCCATGTGTTTCCACACTTCATTTGGAGGGAAGAAGAGGAATCAACTGGCGCTCCAGGAAAACAGTGCTCTTCTTAAGAAGCTTAATTTTTCCAAGTTGTGCCGCGTCTGACCGAAATTGTAAAATCACAAATCAAATCAGGTCGAGAAGGCAGGGGAGACGTGGAAGTGTGAAGGACATCCTGACCTAAGCCCTTAGAATTCACCTCAACTTGTATTGACCATTGATGCGCACCAGGAGAGGGGGCTTGACTGCTAGTACATCGGCCATTTAATGCAGCATTTTGTTATTCGTAAATCTTCCGCGGGTTTGCATTTGGCCTTCAAAACCAGCTGAAGTCAGTGTAGCATCATACACTGGAAGGAACATAGTGTATGAGCACTCTTCAAGACGAGGGGAAGTACCGAAATCTTTTATGTGAGCAGCTCTACAGAGTTGCCGAATGTACGCCAGTTAGCGTGGAAGATCTCTAGAAGAATAAGTCGAACAAACGCAGAGTTGTGCCGTCCGGACGGAATTTGAAAAATACCGCCATTTCGTGGAATAAATTACTGGATGTCTCCTATTTCTTCTAATTTTGCCGCAGCCGTCCAACATACATCGCGAGCTAACCAACCCCCCCCCCAGAACAGATCCGAATTGCTTTCAAAGTTAGTTTCATTTGATTCGCCATTATGTCAGAGTTTCGCCAATGAGGTCTTGAAGCGTCTCCACCTTCTATACCAGCATTTGCTAACTTGGCCATCAATAGATTTCAGGAAGTGTTTCGAAATCTCAGCAAAAGCAGTTTTTCTCCCGCTCCTTGTCTGAACAGGCAACCGCTTACGAGTCCTCACTGGTGTAGTGCTTTGCTATCAATCACACCAAACGGCGTTGGCTAAAACTTTTTGTACTTGTCTCGTAACGGAAAACATCGTTTACGAGTACAAAAAGTGTGCTGGTTGGCGTCTAATTGGAATGGGTTCACCATACGGACCAGTGCAAAGATACATACTCTTCTCAAGAAGAAGCTTTCCTGGTCTTCTTGATGCTTGACAAAAAACGGAACCTCAGCACGGAAGCTAATCTGTACTACACTGTACGCACCTTCTCTAGGTATGACTTCGAGCTGGACGTGGTCTCCTGAGCGGTATTCTCCATGAAGCACAGGTGATCCAGCCGCGCACTCGTAGATAAGGGTCTGAATGGAAAAGGCTTGGAACGTTCTCAGACCTCATCTGGACCATAGGCTCTCACTGGTCGACCGTCGTGCAGCTCCACCGAACTGAACTGCAGCTTCCCGTTTCCGTCAACGGCGATGTGCTTCCGTCGAATCGACTCGATGACCGAACCCTGCTCGGTGTCCCTGGAATGTGCCGTTGGAGCGTAGCGGGACAATAGCCATGGGTCATCGGCTTGAAATTCGAGCATATTCGCAGTAGCTCGATGGCCGGTTCATCGAATTAGCAAGGGTAATGCACATCGCGCGACTCAATTACGCACTTTCGTCCTCATCGCCGTCATTGGGATTCTGACGGAGACTGGCTACCCCTTGGCTTATCACAACAATGCCCAGTCTACCTGTAGAGCCAGAAGAGAGTCGGCGGCGGAGTGCCTCTCGGGGCCACACAGTCGATCGTGAGTGAGTCTCCTTCCATCACTTGGATTCGCCTCACCGGTCGTGTCGGAAAGTGTTCGAGCTCTGAAAGCACAAAGTTTTAGTCAAACACCAAACTGAACAGTTTAGAAGGCATCTTTTCTTTGTTGACGCCGCTCCACATAAGTTGTCTATCTATCCCTTCCTACTTCACAAAGCACTTGGTAGGAAGATGAATCCATTTCGAACATGCAAAGCTCAGATAATGTACACTGAATTCTTTTCAAATTGGACAAAAGATTTTCAGTCCGCCGACTCATGCTTGCCGAGGAGTCGATGTGCTCTAAACAGCATTTATAAGTTGGCATCCGGTATGTTGGCCTTTCGCTTCCGAGATTTCTCTCTGTTTCGCTTTCTATCACTAGAAGTGGTCGAAGTAAGATGCAAGTAAAAGGAGATAAAACTGACGTAAGAACGGCAGATCGTCGTTTTTCACACATCGGGCTCGCTCTGTGTCCCCAAACTTCTCAGACGAAACCGTTATGACAGAATCACACAGGCAATGGAAAAGGCTTGTTGACCGGTATCTCCAGGAAGCTTCTTACTAGCTTACAACATTATCCATGTTTGCTCTTGCATCAGCTGTTTTTGTTTGTGCCATCCTTTCCTTTATCATTGTTTATCAAGTTATTAGTTACTGGTATGTTATTTTAAAACATTACAAATGAATAACTGACGAATCTGCTAGTATAAAATTAGTTGAAGACTAATTGCCTAGCATAATCCAGTACACTGATCACAGTTTTTTTTTAATGGATCGAAGAATTAGAAGCTTCCACGCTGATAACATGTGAGGCTTTGCAAAAAAATAGATAACAGTGATATGGTCGGTCAGTGCTGCATTCATGTTTTACAGCGGATGAGCCGAGGAATGACGCAACAGCCAGGACCATTAATGACACTGTTGGACCATACACAATAATGCCTCCTTTCCTTGACAGACAGTGATTCTTTGTAGGATAACCCTTTGATGTACCTTGCGCAGATGGTTTTTTGTCCAAATCTATTGAGGGAATAGAGAGTCCGTAGAATCCCATGCTACCGTAGGGGCTCCAGGACACTCAATAACAAGCTCTGTAGAACGACGATGACTGCCGTTCTCTACCGAAGTGAGTGCTGGGCCTGAGTAAGGCGCAGGGGTGGCAAAAAGGAAGGGGGAGTGACAGATGTCTAATTTGGTTAGAAAAAATGTTCACTTTAATACGAAAAGAGTTGGGATTAGAAGGATGTCCAGTTTAGAATGAAGGGCATCACCTGTCGCCACCTGCTAGCAGCCTCTCAAATCGCCTCTGTCGCGTGTCAGAGTGCTTCAATGGGTCCTCCTCGCTCGAGGGACCCGAAGAGCGTCATATCGTTCGTTCAGGGCTTTCACGAGGAAGTTCGACAAACGAGTGGGTGGGCGTCCTGGCGATCTCTTGGAAACCAGCGGAATCCAGTTAGTGACGGCTCTCGTCTACGCGCATTACGTGGCCGGCCCACCTAATTTTCGACAACCCGGCCCATGCGACGACGTCTTTGATCTTGAAACGTCGACGAAGCTCGGAACCGATGGTCTCTGAGGAATACATTTGGGCAAGAAGAACAGTGCAGTCGAATGGGTTGGCACAGAGTGGGCGTTCCTCATCTTCTTCACGACTTCTTCTACGCTCTTGAAAGCTCCCCAAATCGCTTGTTTCCTCCTGCGCACCTATAGCGCTAGGTCGTTGGCAATGCTGAATTCACGACCCAAACACGCGAACATTCAGAGATGTTCCCTCCGTTGAACGAAAAAACTGAAGCCATTGGAAGAACGATCAAGGCTATATCAAAACAAGAGCATCCAAATTACATCCGCTTCTCTATAACACTCGTGGCTTCTAGCCCTGGCTCCCTCGAACTGTGTACTCCATGTGGCAACGCGGCCATTCCTCTTTTCTTACATGATAGTCAGCCACCACATAGGTGAATGCTGCTTCTCTTTTGGGGCATCAATTAGCTCCTACCCGGTCCTCCCTCCGCCCAGCCGCTACCCGATCATTTTGTCATCGAGAGTCCGGAATGCATTTCCCCGCAGTGCGCGAGCATGTTCCCACGGGAGGCGCCGGCGCTTCACGGGGCTCCGCTCATCTAATCAGAGTGTTTTTGCTGGTCCCCCACGATCTGCTGCACTCGGCCGCGGCCACTGACCAGGCCAGACCTCCCAGAACCTCAAAACTCCAACGGCAGGAAAAAAGGACAGAGCCGCCATCCAGGGCGCTTACGGTTATTGATGTGCGAACGAGCGCCGCGGGTGCGAACATCTGGCTGAGCCAGAAGCTCACCTTGCACGTCCCTAATGCAATTACGCCATCGATATATGGTCAGCGAGCGGCTCAAATGAGCTTATCGCCCGTTGGAGGTCCAAAAAGCGACCTGCGAGATGACAGGGAGGTGACCCCGCCTGCTGTGTTAACTTTAAAGTTTCGATGACAGTCATGTGATAGATATTTGAAAGGTCTTCGTAAAAGTTCGCCAACAATGTAAGAAACTTTGTACTGATGTTCTCTTGTTGAGCTGGTAGCCGAGCTTGGTATCAGGTTTATTTAACTCGGCTTACGTTTCGGCCACCTCGCCTTCGTCAGAGCTTGAAAAAGACGAAAAACATTTATGAGACTGTCCTCCCGAACACTATTTCGTCCTCAGGTTTCTCAACAAGAGATAAGTACAAGATCCGACATAACATTTATGAAGGAACGACTGACCTCAAAGGTGGATACCAAGGAGCTCCACCAGTCAACCAAAGCTGGAGTTGAAGGTGGTTGAATGAGCCTATCCAGCGGGACTACACGACTTAAATGCCCTGGGGTTCAGATCAGACAGTCAGAACCCGCAGAGCTCGACGAAGGGTGGTTCAGTCCTTGGGTTACCGCAAGAAACTTATCCTGCCCGTTGACCCGGGGATTCCTGACCGTGATCCTGAGCGCCGTTCAAATGCTCCTTAGCCCTGATACATAGTGATCTAGCCGTTTCCCCTATGTAGACCTCACCACACTCATTGTATGACATATTGTAGACAACTCCAGACGTCATGCAATCCCCCTCCCCATTAGGACACAAGAGGAAGAACGCGACACGGTACCGTTCTGTGTGCTTTTTATTTCAGACGAGATGTAGGACGAAATGATGTTTGGGAGGACAACTTCAAAAATGTTTTTCGACTTTTTTCAGGCTCTGACGAAGGCGAAGTCGCCGAAACGTAAGCGGAGTGATACCAACCTTGGCTACCAGCTCAACAAGACAGCATCGGTCTGAAACAAATATCCCAAGGTTTATCGAAAGTCGAACTTGGACAGTTCCACGCGACGCGCCAGCGAACCTTGAACTATTTTTCTGCAGTCAACGCCATTGTTAAGACGTTTGCACGTTGAAAAAATGTTGATTTGAGTTACCCCAGGAAGTTTTTTACTACTATGTAATACATCAGAATATGCAATTATTACCATACTTATGTACTGTAATGAATTCGTAATAAAAGAACTACAAACTTGTTCCTTTGCGCGAATGTTTACGATTTTCGATGCGACTCAGTCAAGGCTCCAAATTCCGTAGAGCCAGAAGCTTGCAGAGTGAACAGCGACTTAATTTCCCCGATTTCAATAAAGGCAGCGAAACGTTTTATGGTTTGAGTATTCTGCTCAAAAATTAGGGGTTGAACATACTACTTTCCAAAAGTTGGGCCAATACCTCGGCGAACTGTATGTTTAAAGCTCTGTTCAAATCCCCGTGAGTAAGGAAGCAGGACCTCCTTCCAAAGTAATCACCACTGTAGTCTCGGCCGCTGTTTTTCGTCGGCCATAATTAGGGAATGTCTCTCGCTCACTGAGCAGGAAAATTGGGCTACTTTCGCTGCTGCTCCTATTTACAGGGGACGTTTCTACATGTCCATCACTATTTGTATTGCCTACCCGGAGAAAATAAACCTGATTTAAGTGTGAAAAAGGAGAAAGATGTGGGACCTAACCTGGCATGAAAAAGGAGAAAGATGTGGGACCTAACCTGGCATACCTTGTTTGCAACACACCGTCGAAGCTTCCACTTCGCCGTTTATCGAGTCTACGGTTCTATTCAGTTGTAAGAAAAGTCCTGTCAATGTTCACAGATGATATTTAAGAAGGCACAGCACGGATCAGAAAGCACCTCTTCACCCAGACGAAGGATCAACTTCTGTCTTCTTGAAACATCTGAGCGCTATCCTCGTAGGTTTAAGAACTTTGCAAAAACGGAACACAATTTTCTTCTAATTGAAGGATGCAGATCTTTCCAGCTGTGCCTCATCTGAGGCCCTACTCTGGTCAGTTCGAGTCAAATTTTCATGTTCCCCAACAGATTCCATTATATATAGTAAATAAAGTTCAAATTTTCAAATCGTGGAAAAGACCAGAAACGGATTTAAAAGTGACGCATGTGCGCAAAGTGAGGACTACGGTAATATTGGAGCAAGCGTTGACATATGCGTAGCGGATCTCCATGATTGCGCCATGCACACTGAAACTGTAGTTGAAGAACAAATGCGCGTGGCTCAAACCCATCTTGGTTCGAAAAGTGCCATACTGTAACTTGCAAAGTGTCGAACACTGGTATAAGGTTTAATGAAAACGGTACATTGTTGGACGGGGTGATGTCCAAGATGGGCATGTCCTGTTTGCCGCAATGAAAACGGTACATTGTTGGACGGGGTGATGTCCAAGATGGGCATGCCCTTACAGACCTGGGCGCTATTTCAAGCCACGCGAGCATTTTTCAATTTTTGACACCCTACGTCCCACACAGGCGTGTGTGGTGTTGGGCCGCTTGTCGAAGGCGTCGTCGAAAAGTCAATTCAGTCGGGGCCAAGAATTCTCGCGCCGAAAGGAAATGTGCTGTGTTCGAATGTAATTAAGTAAAGGTCTGGCGTCAGGAATTGAGGCAATAGCCTCGATTTTACTGCCTTACCCGCGACCATAAAGAGATTTCACGCACTGAACTGAGAGCCAATTACGGAAACTATACCGTTTTTAGTTAAAAACGCCAGATGCAGGCTCCTATTTGCAATGCTAATTTCAAGAGCATATTGCAAAACATGTTATTTGCATACTGAGTCTGCAAAAGTTCGAATAAAACTGGAGGCATTACACAGTGAACATAGCCATTTTACCATCAATCAATGGTCCACCCTTCAGTGTGGACTAACACCTCATAACCAGAAGAAATAAAACAAAAGACTCCATAAGACTGGGTGCTAACCTTTGACACTAAAGACAGTTCCTGTTCGAACTTCTCCCTGCTTTCGACCATCTTATTTATACCGCCAAATTCTACAGTCTTGAAAAGTTGGGAAAGAATTGTCAACCTTATTCTCTTCAAAGGAATTCGTACGCAAACGCGATGGTTCAGGAGACTTATCAGTCGTCACATAAAAATGCTAGGCCTTCTACAACATGAAAGCAAGGAATCCATTGTGGATATCACCCAAAAAAAACTAAGATGAATGGCGACTTTCTATCAGAACAAAGGACAGAGAATAGGCGATTCAAATGCCCATTTCGGTAGGTTTGAAACTTCTGTAGACCAAGACCGTTTCTGAAGGAATATTCGAATTCCTGCTCCAAAAACCTTGAAATTCAAACAAGATGGCAAGGCTCTGGTCACCGGCGCCAGAAGGCAGCAACTTTGTCATCGTTGAAGTGCTCAAGTATGTAATTAAGGGTGAACAGAGAATAGACAACGTGGTCAATACATTTCGAATGCGCCATGGGCTGCATTCTAAACGATACTGCGCTGGCAAAGTGAAATTTAAATTTTTTTATATAGTTACAGTACCGCCGCTAAACATTCAACCAAACGACGTTTGCGACGCAAAAATGCGTTTTTTGCGTCGCATCATGATAACTTTGTCCAAAGTAAAGACTTTCTCATCAAAATTTACAGAGGCGCCTAGCATCATCCTACCTACCACTGGGCATGCGATCGTCATTCAAAAATATGTGGAAGCCTGAAAACCAGTGCCGCAATTAAGGGGGTCTTAATCACTGTGACCTGACCCCAAAACCGTCGCCGAGTCTCGCTTAATTATGTCCCCAGGCACAAGTGGTGCTGCCCAGTTGAATTTTAAAATTCTTAAACCTAATTAACTTTTATTTTTCTGCCATTGACGGTCTTTCCCAGGTTGCGACAATTCTTTTGGTACCAAATTTGGCAGGAAGATGCTCAGTTTAAACTTCAACCGATTTCGTTTTTTTCAACGGAAGAATTCTCAATCTAAAACTTGTGATTGTAGCTTGCCATCTACTCATGTTTAAAGAAGGAAAACGACATAGAAAATTTACGTGGCGAGTTGATTTTGGGAATTTGGGTGCTTCCTGCAGTTCATCAAACTGCAAGTGAACATTTGGTAAACAGCACTCTTCGGCTGCGAATATCTATCTCCTAAGCGAACGAGTTAGTCTAAAAATACGTTGACTTACCAGACACAATATAGAGATTTTAGTTATCAAATATCGAGAAGTGTGGTGATCAGGCGGCACAATTTCAACCGGTTAAAGTGACGACTTCTTACAAAAGTGTGACTGCGTTTTAACAACGTTTCATGCTGAGTCTTCGCAGAATGAAAGCTGGAAAGCCCAGTATTATAATTGTGTAATTTTTCGCTCAAAATTTTCAACCAGTTTGGACGCCAACATTTTGACGCAGCAGATCGAGCACTGATGTAGAGGCCCCCTTCTATCATAATTGCGCTGACCTGACATGCCCTACAGAGACATTGCACTCGGCTGCATGACCAATGAGTCTCTCATTTCTCTCCTGTTTCGACTTTTCCACCATTATCGACCCATGCTGCTAAATCTTGATGAGTTTTTGGGTTTTCTGGATTACATAGACCATAGCTTGAATATGTTGGATAGAATGTAAGCTTCACATAAAAGAAATTGCAGCAGCTGTCGTTGAGCCCATTCAACTCAATTTTATTTCTCTGTTAAAAAATATTTGTAGTAAAACAGCTTCATTAGAGTTGGAATTGGAAACTTTTTAAATCAAATTGAACACTCTTCTAAGCTAGCTTAAGACTCTGAAATCAAATTCAACTTTTCCTAATTAAAATGAGCTTCTTCTAGAATAAACTAAGATCTCTCCAAGAGGATCAGAATAATTTTTGTTCGTGGAAAATTTTGGTATAATTTCTTTCAAATTTTAATTCACATTCCCGAAAGGTTGTGGTTTTTTTGTTTGAAATTTTATAGAACTCTCATTTTCTGTGGAAAAATGATGGTTCATAGCCAGTTTTAAACAGTAGGGCTATTTTTAGGACCAGAAAAGGAATTGCGCATGCAATCATCCAAGACGTCGCGATTTTTATTCAATTGACAGCAAAATTGCCGTTTGTATAGAGTTTTACCCGTGTAAAAAATATGACAAAGACAATTGTGAAAACACACATTCTCACTTCGATGCTTCATGTAAGCATCACTGACACTATCAATCAAATAAAATTTGCGACGAGCTTTCCAAACGCGTGGTTCAATCTGCTCTTTGACGCACTAAATGATTGCTGCTTTGTTGCACTTCAAAACAGAATTTAGATCATTTTTTCTCAAAAAAATTATGAAATTATTACACTTATTGAAGCAGCTGGACTAAATGATTTCAATAAAGTTATACAACTTTCCTCGGACAAAAAATTGTTCCTACCATCTTGGAAAGTCTTTGGTTTAGCCCTTAAGAAGCTCTTTTCAATTTTGAAGACGTTTATTTGATTTCAAAATTCTTAGGCTAGCTTAGAAGAGTGTTCAATTTGACGTGAAAAGTGTCCAATTTGTTTGAAAAGCGCAATTCGACGCGAAAATTGTGTATATTTTTTGGGAATCCTTACGACTGGGGTCATAATTTTAAGAATTAGGGAATCTGTGTGATGTACCTAATCCAGAGAACCCAAAAACTCATCAAGATTTGGCAGCATGGGTCGATAATGGTGGAAAAGTCGAAACAGGAGAGAAATGAGAGACTCATTGGTCATGCAGCCGAGTGCAATGTCTCTGTAGGGCATGTCAGGTCAGCGCAATTATGACAGAAGGGGGCCTCTACATCAGTGCTCGATCTGCTGCGTCAAAATGTTGGCGTCCGAACTGGTTGAAAATTTTGAGCGAAAAATTACACAATTATAATATTGGGCTTTCCAGCTCTCATTCTGCGAAGACTCAGCATGAAACGTTGTTAAAACGCAGTCACACTTTTGTAGGAAGTCGTCACTTTAACCGGTTGAAATTATGCCGCCTGATCACCAGGCTTCTCGATGTTTGATAACTAAAATCTCTATATTGTGCCTGGTAAGTCAACGTATTTTTAGACTAACTCGTTCGCTTAGGAGATAGATATTCGCAGCCGAAGAGTGCTGTTTACCAAATGTTCACTTGCAGTTTGATGAACTGCAGGAAGCACCCAAATTCCCAAAATCAACTCGCCACGTAAATTTTCTATGTCGTTTTCCTTCTTTAAACATGAGTAGATGGCAAGCTACAATCACAAGTTTTAGATTGAGAATTCTTCCGTTGAAAAAACGAAATCGGTTGAAGTTCAAACTGAGCATCTTCCTGCCAAATTTGGTACCAAAAGAATTGTCGCAACCAGGGAAAGACCGTCAATGGCAGAAAAATAAAATTTAATTAGGTTTAAGAATTTTAAAATTCAACTGGGCAGCACCACTTGTGCCTGGGGACATAATTAAGCGAGACTCGGCGACGGTTTTGGGGTCAGGTCACAGTGATTAAGACCCCCTTAATTGCGGCACTGGTTTTCAGGCTTCCACATATTTTTGAATGACGATCGCATGCCCAGTGGTAGGTAAGATGATGCTAGGCGCCTCTGTAAATTTTGGTGACAAAGTCTTTACTTTGAACAAAGTTATCATGATGCGACGCAAAAAACGCGTTTTTGCGTCGCAAACGTCGTTTGGTTGAATGTTTAGCGGCGGTACTGTATATATACATATATACATATATGTATGTATTATTCTTTGCACACAAAACTAACGTCCAGCCTAGACTAGCATATGTCAGGTCATTTTCTTAAAGCCTTAAGTGGCTGTTACTGAGCTGTTACAAAATTGTTCTGATGGCGTAGAACATCTTACGGTAGGCAGGCGGGCCGGTTCGAGTTCCTTCTGGCGCTAACGTTTTGATCAACGTTATGCTTTGATCACAAAGCATCGTTAAAGCAAAACTATCATGATTCTACACCCAGTAACAGAGAAAACGGTAAGCGAGAATGAGGAGTTTGGAAGTTCGAATATCTAGAGGTTTTATGAAATAGGACCAGATCACCTTGCGCGTTCATTAAGATTCCCTAAAACCAGTAATGATGGTATGCAAACAATCGAAAAGTAAATCAGGAAAAATCTATCTTAAAAATCTATAAATTTCAAAATCTATCATTTCTGCCAAATTCCATCATACCAATCTATTATAATATATCTAAAATCTATCCTAGTTGGACAGGTGGGCGGAGTGTAATAAAACCGAAACAAATACCGGCATATTGGTTAGCGCCGGCTAGAACAGCAAACAACTGTTCTTTATCCGTATATCGTCTTTGTTAAACAGTTCATTTTCAATATACACATAGTTGTCAAAACGATTGAGTAAGGTGTTTCTTTTTGAATATATCTCAAAATCGCAAACATATTTGTTTGTCGCACGTCTTTCCAAACTTTTTTTAATCGGTACGCTCCAAGAAAGAGTTGAGGGAACTTGAACCGAACCTCCCAGTCGCAAGTGGACTTTATTCGAGACAGCTGTGCCGAAAATGTTCGATACGAAGCACTGATAGTAGCCCTCATGCGATCGTTTCGGCTCCAAAAACTGAATGGTCCCTGACTGGCCGGCTCGGACCCATTCGATGTCGCCGCCAATCTCCAGCTGTTCGCCGTTTTTATACCAGACGAACCTGAAAATTACAGGCGCGTTTAAAGAGTACTGTAGGTGCAATAGCCACTACCGTAACATACTTTTCTGCGTTGTCGGAGGCATGGCATTTGAGCGTCGGACGAGCATGGGGACTGAGGTTCTCATCGAGCTGGTACCAAACCTCCTCTGGTGACTGCACCAGAAGCTTTGGTGGTCCTGAAGACAGGTGGTGTACAGCTGGAAGCTATTTGGGGAACATGCGGAAATGACTCACCAAAGGCGACAGAAGCCGCTGCTAACTTCGATTCTGCTAAGGCCAATAGTAGTAGAATCGTCAGCATCTCATCTGTAATCTGCAATGCCTACGCTTATCGCTTCTCACAAAATGGACAGCACGGACATGCGGAATGCGTTTACGAAATGAGGACTGCAATGGAAATTCTTTAAATAAACCTTTCGCGGGAAAGAAGCGAACAATTACGGCGCCTATAAATGACGCGACCGCTAAACGCCACCTGACCACTTGCCCACGAGGCAGTTATCTGTCGGTGCAGAAGCAATTAGAAAGCGAGGCTGAGTACACAGAAAAACAGCGTCCGAGCACATAAAGGAACAGTAATAATACTGGTGGTGGAACAAAAAAGTACGACGCAGGAAGAGCCATTGTAGGTGCTTCTTTTTTCTTGCAGTGACCCTTTCTCCACATGAGAAGCTTCGCAAAGAACACTATTTCATGAATTATGAAGCATTTAAAATATTTCTGAACTTTGCCATCTGAATCCATAACTAAACGATCCTGGCCTTAGACGCTGTCCATCATTTACTCTTTAACCTAGGCCCTACGCGTACATTGTATCTGTGATTGATTGCTTTTTTATTGTACAGATTGTGCACGATTGAGCTTGTACTCGTCTAAATAAATACAAAGAATAAAGATGAGCTTCAATAAACCTCCGTTTCGGTTGCGTCACGCATTCTGTATGTACTGGACATTGTAGAGGCAATTCGAATGCGTATTTGTCATATGGGCGCGTGTAGCGCAGTCGGAGGAGGCGCGACTGTCGCGTGCACCCGATACCAAGTTCCTGGTTCGGATTTCCCGCCCAGGCCAACCAAGCCTTCCATCCCTCCGGGGTCGGTGAATTGGTACCAGACTTGTCTGGGAAGGATAAAGCGCTGACTTGTTCATCGGCTGGCCACCGCAAGTCATTGTATGGCCAAATACGCATTCATGTCGCCTCCACGACATCCCGTAGAAGTAGAATGCGCTGGCGCATCCCAGAAGGGATTGAGTAACGCCGTCCTTTATCCTTTATCCTTTATTTGGCATATACGATGACTTGCGTTGGTCAGCAGATGAAGCTGCCGACTCCAAAAGGATAAAAGGTTCAATTGGCCTGGGCGGAGCCCAAACTGTGAATCTCACTCGAGGTGCACGCGGCAGCCGGTGCCAACTAGCACTGCGCTACCACGCATCCGGCTATACAACTGTGAAAAAATCTCACTCTTTGGGTGGAATCAGCTCCAACATTCCGTTCCTAGTAATGAACGGTTGCACAATTGGGACTCCCTCAGATACAATACGTGAGGTTTAGTTCAGAGTTTGTTAAACTTTATACTATCAAAAGTTCTCTCGCGGTGAGGCGAATAAGGGGCTTAAGATCTGTGTTTCCAAAATTTGAATGACCCCAAGTCTCTTTTTAAGTAGTTTTCCTGCAAATATGGTTCAGCAATTTTCCCACTATGTACGTTATCAGCTCAGAATAAAGAACAAGGGGCGTGTTAACCAATTATTAGGTTGGCAACTACATTCGTAGACTCCTAAGCATCCTCAACAAAAGTGCTTATTAAAAAAATAACAAATAACGAACTTTAATCGAAGTAACGAAATGCAGAATCTCTTTCCATTTATCCAGGGACTGGTATGCCATACGGCCGTAGAATTTTTTTTTTTGTTTTGAGGCGAAAAATCCTTGGAGGTGCATTTTGATCTGATCCACATTGGTAAATCTTCTTTCAACCAAGGAGTGCTGCAGCGTGCGGTAAAGGTGGCAGTCACTCGGCGCACGGTCTGGGATGTAAGGCGGAAGAGTTAGACGCTCCCAGCCAAGGTCTTCGATTTTTTGAAGAGCCGGTTCGCGACGTGTGGTCTGGCGGTATCCTGCTGAAGGATAATGCCACTTCTGAAGAGCTGTCGGAACCGATTCTTGAGGAGTTCAGCTTGTACGCGTTCAAGTTAAAAAGAGTATTTGGCATCAATGCTGGTACCACCAGTCGGTGGAGAAATCGTTCCTGCTTGTGAGGATCTAACAATTCTTTTGTGGCATCCACGCGCTTCTCCTCTGCGATAGGGTCAAGTCGTGAGGCATCCATTTACCGCGTTTTACAGAAAAGCAACGTTGTAAAGAATCTTCTCAATAGAGGTATGTGAGGGCCTAAAGCCGACCGCCAACATGCGAGTCGCCAAGCTCGATTCCCTTCGACGGCGCTAGTTACAGCTCAACGATCACCGACAATCGGTCGTCCTGTGCGTCGCATCTTCACTTTCGACGTTGCCCTCACGGAACATCTTGAAACATTTGAACACTGTCAGTCGTTGGAGAACTCCATCTTCTATAGCTGCACCTATGTTTTGTCCGGCTTCACTAGCAGAGTGGCCGAGCTAGTACTCATAGAGAAGGCGTTCGCGAAGAGCGGCTCTGTGTCCTTTCATTTCAGACTCAAAAGCTTCCCACTAAATCGAAACGGCAGGATAGCAAGAGTGGTTTCGAAAAGCGCAGCCTAATTGGTTTCAAACAGTGGAAAGAGCAGGAGAATTGATGTACAAACAAGCTGATAATCTTTGCTAGAAGAAGTGACTACGAGAAAGTCCACGAATTTATTGCCAACCTAATATTTTCGGGATGCGCCGCGCATTCCAGTTTTACGGGATGTCATGGAGGCAATCGAAATGCGTGTTTAGCCTGCATTACATAATTTGTGGTGGCCAGCCGATCAATAAGTGAGTGTTTTACTCTCCTTAAAGAAGCCTAGTAGTCTTGATGGAGGGTAGGCTTGGTTGGCCTGGCTGGAAATCCGAACCAAGAGCCTGCAATCTGCTGCACGCGGCAGCCGTCGCCCCGTCCACTGTGCTCCATGCGCCCATGTTTAGAATATGCCTTCGAGAAGATTTTTAGTGCTTGATAAAGTTGCTTGTCATCGTACTCAGGGGATATTAACTCAATTCAAGCATTGAAATATTAAATTAAATAACTTATTGATATAGATGAAACGTTTCAAAAAATCCTAGCTCTGGAGCTCCTAACGGGCTTCTCTTATTGCAAGCCTCGGCAATGATAACTGTTTCAACGGTTTTGCGTGCAACTGAAGAAAGATCTCGAAAGATGTTCCTAATAAGCACCGAGCTGCGCTTTCGACTACAAATACCACAAATGATTAGAATTGGGTGGCGAAAAACGAGTGTGCGTAAGAAAACAAGTGATGAAATGAGGAATTAAAGTGCAACCTTGTAGGGGGATATCGAAATGAGAAACACACTGAGCAGAATGATGCCTTTGTGACTAAGTCGACTATGCCTCGCACTTCTTCCTTATGGATCTGCACGTGGTCCTACCCAGATCGTAAACGAACTTTTCATCGCTATAAATTGCTTGTGGTTAGTTGGAAGCAATCAAGCCTTGGTCGAGTCTCATATATTCATCTGTTCGAGCATCCCGTTACCTTTGTACTATAAAGGCGCAAACTTTGCTTTTCAGTCAGTTCTGTGGTTGATTTGAAGAAAACCAAGTAGGTGGTATTTTCGCCGCAAGATCTCATTGTTTATTGCAAGATGTTCCTGGCATTAATGGGCGATTGGTTGAGTAGGAGATTAACCTTGTGACAGAAGAGACTGCATAGCTACACCACCACATATATAGAGGAACTTTTAAGTCTTAAAGAACAGCACCTGTGTTAGAGCAAAATTTAAAAGAATAGGCCAATTTAACACAAAATTGTGACAAGATTGCAGCGACGTGAAAAAAAACGGAATACGCCCCTAAGTCAAGCCAGTGTGAAAGCTTAAAATAAAATAATCAGCGGAGCAACAAAGGAGGGGCCTATGCAAGCTGCTTCCTGTCTTCTACTTAGCCATGCAGTACTTAGCAATGCGAGTAATTATGGCCCAATCACTACCACATTATTAATGGGTGCCTTGGAGGAATTGGCGTCCAGAGCTAAGGTGGCAATTAGGACACGGAGCGTTCATGAGCAGAAGGTGTCATCAACACCAAGACAACATTTCATGATTAAATTCATTCGAAAAATTAAAGTTCTGTTTAGGGATTCCTATCGGTTGGAAAAAAGCCTCTACGATGGGATTGTAGCTGCAGAGTAGAAAAATCTAAGAGTGATAATATGATGGAAAGTGAAAAGTTGTAACAGAAGTTAGTAGTTCAAGGAGTCTGAAATATGTGCAGTATCTTAAATAACATATGAATTATAGGTATTGCAGCAAAATGCACAGAAGGAATGAAATATAATCGCACTAAATTCGCTTGAAAGCACAACTCAGCAAGATGACATAATCGGGAACTTCAAGCAGGAAGGCGAATCATAAAGAAAAAATGAACACATTTCGCATAAACGATGAAGTGTAGACAATCATTAACCTAAGTTTATTGCGGAAAATGTTTCGACGTTGTTCTGTTCTCCGAAGCGTGGAAAAGTCGAAGTCATTAGAGAAACTACCCTCTCAACTGCCACTTCATTCTACAGGAAACCACCCCGAATCCATGAAAACTTCAGAAACCCATGAAAAATAAGAAAATTCATAAGAACGACACTGATGGTGGTCAGGAAGATAAAGTGGGCCGTATAATTAACCCTATTCTCCAGAATTAGGAGACTCTGGCTTATATGTACATATAATACATGTCATGGTCAAATGAGTCGCACTTGTCTAGTCTAACTCGCTTGTAGAATAGTTCTCCTAGCTCGTAGGTGCGTTTAACGGTGAGTGGACACCTTGTGTGTAACGCTAAATAAATTCATAGTCTATATGTTTATTTATGTATATGCGATCTCAATGCGTATTTGGCTGTATAATGAATTATTTACTTGCATTGACCAGCTGAAGAACAAGTCAGTGCTTTCTCCTTCCCAGGTAAGTCTGGAACCAGTTCATGGACCCAGGAGCCAGCACCTCCTCCGACTGCGCTGCACAAGCCCTGCTGAATAGATACATAGTAAAGGATAAAGGATAAAGGACGGCGTTATTCAATCCCATTTGGGATGCGCCACGCATTCTACTTCTACGGGATGTCGTGGAGGCGAGTTGAATGCGTATTTGGCCATACAATGATTTGCGGTGGCAAGCCGATGAACAAGTCAGCGCTTTATCCTTCCCAGACAAGTCTGGTACCAATTCACCGACCCCGGAGGGTTGGAAGGCTTGGTTGACCTGGCCGGGAAATCCGAACCAGGAACCTGGTATCATGTGCAGGCGACATTTGGTGCCTCCTGCGACTGCGCTAGACGCGCCCAGATACATAGTACATATACAATAAATAAGGATACAGGTCTAATCTCGAGTTCAGATTTTTCTAACAACGACCCCAATCTTTAGGAGTTTATCGACAATGGATGTTGTGGAACATATAATCGTAAGCTCTTGGATTATACTAACCTATAGTCACTGAAAAAGTCCCAGTTCTCAATTGACTGCAACTTCTTAATCCTAGGTTTCAGCTTTTACTCTTGATAAACGAGCTTGATAGGGAGAAAAATCGCTTCGGAATTTGCGTGATCGAAGGTGAGGAAGAAATAAACAGCAGCTCAACATTAGTTGATGTCGGTGTACAATATGCTAAGTACATTTGAGTAATTATAGCTTAATTATCCTAGTGCGCCCTGAGATGTATGCACTGCCTTCGTACAGATGGGATTGGTTTCGAGTCAGCGGTAATTAGAGGGCTTAAGACGCGGAATGCGCATACGTCGCCACAAGACGAGGCTGCATGCTTCAGCTGATTTATCGAGGCAAATTGTTGTTCTTACTCCTACGACTAGTTTCCCTTCCCCTTTAGGAGAACCTCCACAGTACCCCAAAGAATAGATATCACGCCATCCATCACTCGAAAATGTCTGGATTGAATCTTTGCCTTTGGAAATGCAAAATTCAAGAACCTAATTTATTAGAAGTTTTAGGCATCGATCTTTAGTACAAAGCGCTCATTAGGCCGAAAACACTTGAAACACGAACATTGGAAAGTCTTGGTGGGTTCTGGATAAGCCGTGCATAATGCAACTGGATCTAGCAGTGCTTTACTGATGTTGGAACGACCTCTTTTATGCGCACCAACCACACGTCCACAGATAAAAATGATAGATAAACGAAAGAGTATATGAAAATAAGTATATTTAAAGGGTACGTGTAGCGCGGTTGGAGAAGGCGTCGGCCGTCGCGTGCACTCGATACCAGGTTCTTGGTTCGGATTTCCCTCCCATGCCAACCAAGCCTTCCATCCCTTCGGGGTCTATGAATTGGTACCAGACTTGTCTGGGAAGGATAACGATTTGTGCATCAGTTGACCACCGCAACTCATTGTTTGGCGAAATACGCATCCGATTCGCATCCAGGATATCCCGTAGAAGTAGAATGCGTGGCGCATCCTTGAAGGAATTCAGTAACGCCGCTCTTTATCCTTTAAATATATAAACCTTCCAGCGATTGGTGATATCATGATCCAATTTGATGTTTACGTGCTTCATGTAACACTCGAAAGGACAACCAGATCTAAGCACTATTTTCAGCTCTGAACCCCAGTCGCAAGTTCAGCCTAGGCTTCGAAGTACGGACACAAAAGTTGTAAAATGATGGTTGTAGTTAGGTTAATGAAGTTGTAAATCCTTGGAAGGTAATGTCGTGCAAGTTGTTTAGATGGGACTTCCCTTGAACCAGCAATATCCATCAATCAAAAAAATTACTCTAAATTCTTCTGGAAAAAATTCAGTGAACACAGATGCAGAAATATTGGGTTGATCGAAAAGTCTTGCAACAATTTACGCTACTGCTTGTTAAATTTGTTGCTCTTACAGTATTGATCTTGTGTGGTGACGTCACAGTACATTCTCGAGGCTTCCTCAAGCGTACTATACAAGGCCCCGTGGAGTACGAATACAGCAACGATGTCAACGATAAGCAGCAATATTCTATGACCTATCGTCTACTACGAATTTCTGAAATGCCATTCCGCAAAGACTGCAGACTCCAACATCTGCGCTGCATCCAAGGAGGAAGTCATTCACTATTCCACAGTGGCCTGTTGGTATCATATGTAGCTTCAAGGCTGGAGATGTCTCTCTCGAAGGTCGACCTAGTTCAGGACGCCCCTCTGTTAGACTCAAAAGGCACGCTTTACTAGGAGTTGCTGGATAGTGAGACAACAGTCACTGCATCTGTCTACGCTACCCAGCTCCAGAGCTTGGCCGACGCCATCCGCCAAAGACGTCCAGAACGGGAAAATGTCTACACAACGCGCGTCCTCATGTCGCAAAAGTGAGTGGCGAGAAAATCCAGGAGTTAGGCTGGGAAATTCTGCCCCATCCACCGTCTCTCCAAACCTCGCTCCTTCTGACTACCACCTTTTGAGAGCTCTGAAGCAGCATCTTCGAGGTAGGGAGTTCGATGATCGACGTCAACTGGAAATGGAGGTTTCTGAATTTTTTTCCTCACAGCCCTAGGAATTCTGGCGGAAAGAAATTAAAGGCTGCCTGAAAGACGAGGTGGGATCTTAGACTTGGATGGGGAATATATCGTAGACTGAGTTTTTGTTTTAGCAAATAGGGATACATTTGAATATTGTTGTGCTAGTGTTGCAAGACTTTTCGATCAATCTTATATATCGAGAATGCGAATGAGAAGAGAAACTGAACTATGGAAGCTGTTGCTTTACTGCGTCTTTGTTCTTTCATGTGCAACTTGTCTACGACTGCTTGACAATGACTCGCGTACTAGGCTTTAGAAATGTGCACTTCTCAGTAATAACAAGAAACTCTCCTGCAGAACTACGCATGGGTAACGGGCGTCTAGATGCGGACAGGGACTAAAACGTATGACTTCCGAATACACTCACCGCCGTCGTCGGAGAACCGCTGAGCTTTAAGATGCAGATATATCATGTCACTTCGAATGACAAATTTCTGCTCATAGGCATTCAAGTCCTCCCTAGCATGTACTACTGTATTTCGCTGTTCATTGAGTTAGTAGAAAGTATGTATTTATGTATACCGGCTAAATGCTGCGTAACTTCAAAAATGTAGGTCAAATAGGGACTTGCCCACAATTGTCCGATTTGTTGCAATCTTTCAAAAAAGGTTAACTGGCGCCATCTTTTGTCCCTTTATTTTAATAAAAATTTTCGAAAATTAAATGTAGCGCGCAAGTCTCAATAAAGTGTGCGTAAAGAACTCCTAAATTGACTAACCTGAGCTCAATTAAAATTAAACAAAGATAGGACAAAACTATCGTAATTATAATTCTGCGACAAATTAAGTATTATATTTTTTCAATGGGTAACATTTTATTACATTCGCAAACTGGAAAGAAATGCTGCTTGATTGGTGAAGTATTACGACGAATCAGAAGCCGATCTCATATTAGAGCTCCAGACCTCAACCTTCTTCCAGTTACTCTCCTGGCTACTTTGTTTATTCGCTCTTTAGTATTGAATTGTTAAGTGACATCTTCCAGAAGTCACGTTAACGCTTCAGGAAGGAATCTCCTTCCACATCACTCCGAAGAAAGACGGTCTAAACACGCTTCGAAAAGTGCTATCGAGAAGGCAAATCGGGAAACTGAATAAGGAAGTCAGCAGATGGGTAAACAAACAAACAGGACTCGGAGCACGAGCATGAGCACGACGAGGTCGGGCCAGCTGTCACCAGAATTGGCCTGAGAAAACGCGGTCAGCAATCTAATCGGGTGCTGTCAGCAGTTCATTAGCGAATACGATGCATAAGAATCATAGCCGGAATAGCAATTGCCGGTCAGACATTTGCATATGCTCCCATTACGCGACGTCAGCGCCTTCGCACAATTAAGACTACCCCCACCCCTTGAAGAAGGCGGACCACCTTGGACGCACCTGCTCGAGCTCCTAATCACCGAAAACTACGCAGAGTCGAGCGAACTCCTAAGGCCTATGAGCAGTTCTGGAGAACAGAGCGGTTCGGGTGTGGTGGATGGGGGATGTTCTCATCGGCGGCCGAAGCACTTCCGGCATAGAGAATTCTGGGCCCTGGCAAAGAGATCGCCGACGGGTTAACGACCGCAAACCGTCGGCTAATCGCCAGCCGACCCTTCGGAAGAACCTTCTGAGCTCTGAACCGCTGTTGTCGAAAGGGTGAATCGATGTGTGATTTCGGCGCCGAGTCCTCGTCGTCGTAGTCGTCGTATTAGTGGATGCTTCCGTTGAAGGCAAAGGACAGCGTTGAATAGACGAAATCAGGGCCCTCTAGGAGGACCTCGCCACGATGACCCGCGAGCGATCTCGGCGCCACACCACCGCCCGACCCCGGAGGGCAGCGAACTTCGCTTGGCTAGGGCAGCGAAGAACAGCTGCCCAATCGGTGGCCTGGTCGCGTGCACTGGAACGGCTCAGAAGTGAAAATGAGCCTCCGGAAAGGGGGAGGGCCGTCCCGCCGTCGAACGCGAGCCGAGCTCCGGCCAGCAACGAGCAGCGGCTTTGCAGAGTTGCCGCTTCTCACGCACTACGACGGCTCAAAGATGCGGGATGCGTCCACAGATACCCATGAATAGCTAGTGGGGATATTCTGTGAACTCTTAGGAGAGCTGAAATTCAAAAGCCTTCGAAATTTTTCTCACAAAAAGTCTCATTCATCGATTGAACTATTCGCTAGAATCGACAGAATCTGCTGTTTAAAATTTTTATTTCAAGTGAACATAAACCTTCAAAATTCATCATTTTATCAATGCCAAAAACCGCTACATTTTTAATATCTTTTACAATGAATCTATTGGTAAGGAGTATCCATTTGAGAGACGTTGAGAAGATAGAGCTCATGAATTATTGTAATTCATTTTGACATCCACGCACTGTGAGGTTTCTCATCTGGATGCTTCTAAAAATAAAACTGAGAAAATAATTCTGGTGGACAAATTTCTAGGAGGTTACAAAGAATCAGGAAGAACTATAAACGTCGAGGTTTTACATGCGCATCTTTTACATTACTGAATTCTCACATTCGCGACTCTTTTGCCTTTGAATTACACTCATTTATTTTAGATTCTTTGCTCAAAATTCTCGCAGAATTTTTTGTTGTTGCTGGTGCTACACCTCTAGTAGTACAATACTTCTCTTTATATATTTGTTTTTCACGGGCGCGTGTAGCGCAGTTGGAGGAGGCGCGACTGTCGCGTGCACCCGATACCAGGTTTCTGGTTCGGATTTCCCGCCCAGGTCAACCAAGCCTTCCATCCCTCCGGGGTCGGTGAATTGGTACCAGACTTGTCTGGGAAGGATAAAGCGCTGACTTGTTCATCGGCTGGCCACCGCAAGTCATTGTATGGCCAAATACGCATTCATGTCGCCTCCACGACATCCCGTAGAAGTAGAATGCGCTGGCGCATCCCAGAAGGGATTGAATAACGCCGTCCTTTATCCTTTTATCCTTTATATATTTGTTTTTCAGGAAAGAGAGAAACCCGAGATTAGAATCCCTTTTGTCGAAGCACAGTTCACAGAGTTCAGATTAAGTGAACTCCTTTGTTCTTTGTAAAAGAAGGTGGTTTACTATGGATGCTTTTCGATACTTCAAAAACCTGACCATAATTGCGTAGAAATCATTTCGGTTGGCTTTCGCTGCTTCACTCTCTAGACCACCATCAATAGTGAACAAGTCCTTTCATCACGTTGAAGTCCCGCAACTAGTGCTCGAAGTGTTTCATGTCAATACCATAGCACTGAGTTCTTGGATTTAGAAGAAAATCGTACATTTTCCTTTAGAATTTTTTGAACGATCTTTTCTTAATTCTGTTACCTCCTAAATTTAATCTAATTATGACACAGTGGTTCTGAAAACCCTCCACAACAAAAATTTTGATATTTTCGGATGAAGAAATGGATAGTCTTCAAATTTTGAGAGGCTATTCATTTTGCATGCGTCTAAATGGGGTGTTTCTCTATGCAAATGCTACCAAAGCCGGAGACCCTGAGTAGACCATGAAATATGTAAATATTCGTTTCGACCGGGAATATTCGTTTCTATCTACTACCATTTGCTCATTTAGCACGAGGACAAAGTGCCACTCAAGGAGACTCATGTTGGAATTCATATTTTTGGTGTTATCAGGTTTAGATAGTTTTTTTTTGTCTTTAAAATTTCTTCAATGCTCAGGGAGTCGTAGTCAAAGCTGATGTCATTACTCTGGAGACTCTTTTGTATGTATATATGTATGCAACTGCCAACCCCTTCGCCAGTGTTTGACGGCCAGGAAAAGCGTGATGTACGAGAGAATGCCCGGTAATTTGAGCGAAAGATAGATGGAACACTGCTTCAGAACCCAATTCAATTCTCTTTGCCCATCGCTCTCGTGACCGTGAGATTATGAATGACTCATATGGGACCTCAACGTGAGCAGCTGACAAGAGTTTGCCTTTGCTTTTCTAAACTTCCATTTAAGCACGGGACCGAGACAAATGAGAGATTTTGGTCAGACCTCTTCATCCTTCCATCCTTTGGCCTTGATTCTATTCATAGTTCCATAAAAGTGAAGATACTGTCATAGAGCAACGGGTTTTTTTAGAAGGAGAATGACCTCATTTCCCAACTAGTGAACAAAGACGGACGAGCAATTTCAGAATTTCAAAGAACGCCAAAATTGCATGACAATAGATAGAGAAGGATAAGAAGCTTCTGGATACATTGAAAATATTGAAAATTAAGCGCAATTACCTTATTCTTCGACACAGTCTTATAAACAATTTGTTCCTTCTCATGAGCAGGAGAAGGAACCCCAGTTCAGTCTGACGGGATGTAAGGTGACGACGAATGATTATCATCACATATCACTTTAGCTTATATATTTAGGCTTAAAGAAACTCTGACGGGATTGCACACAGATGAGGTTGGTTAGAGCGGTACACGATCATAAAGGCTTGCCCCGACCTGCTTGAATTACGCCACCAAACGCTGGCCCAATTGGAAGAACTCTCATCAAACCATCGCTTCGCATCCGATTTTGGGCCGTGGGAGGATTACCGTGAAAATTATTAGAAAAAAAAGAAGCTCCTTAAAATTCTAATAGGAATACGATAGCCACGACAAGCAGCTCATAGTAAGAAACGGCAGAAACGAAGTAGATGATTGCTCGGTAAAAGGGCCCATTCTGAAGTCGCAATTATACTTTGCGTTGTACTTTTGAAGTAATACGCGACGCCGTTAATTATTTAATGCTCCATCAGCCCGCATTGCCTTCGTGGGACCACAACTCTTCAACTGCGCTCGATTTTGGAAGCTTGCATCCACTGAGGCAGGCGCGTTTCCTGAACGAGCTCTATGGTGAATGTGCCCTTCTTGGCGACGGTCTTCCCAGCGCTCTATTCCGTGGAAGTCATCCGAGATCTCCTAGACTCCATTGCTCGGCTTGTGGTCGAAGTAAGTGACCAATCCAAAGGTGCTTCGACCTCTTTGTACTGCAGCGGGACTAATAAACGCGACGTCTTCCCAAGCCCGACCATGGGGCTACGGTATAAGAGCAATCGAGAGTGCGGAGGCCGTGAGCAGTTATCGCGTGTGTGTGTCTGTCTGTCTGTGCTTTCTGCTGAAATGACGCCGAAATTGCAGAGCCGGGGGTAAAAACGGCAAGAGACTAATGACATCCCCGGACTCACAGCCTATTCTTTGCCAACTATCGATAAGCACTCCGACTTCGTCTGCAAAAAAGGGCGCCAAACGAGGGAACGTTAGCCCGCTGGTGTGCGGAGGCTGTGCGCAGTTATCGTGTGTATGTCTGTCTGTCTGTGCTTTGCATCTGCACGTCGCAGTTGATGATTCGTGGAGGATTTATGGTCCGAAAGGAAACGCTATACCTCTCACCGTGCTTGCACCTATCGTATTTTGTCATTAACCATCCACACCCACAAACTGTCACAGCCAAAAAATATTGGGCGTGCTCTAGCTTAGCGTTAATATAATAGATGAAGCCTCCCTTCTTCGTGGGAAATTCTGCATAATGATATCCGAAGCGGTCTTGGAGACTGCTTGGACTCGTAGTCCAGTCCTCCTATTAGAAGTCACCCGAACCCACACCCTTGCTGTCGGGTGCTCAGGTATTAAATCACTGGCGCCGTTTAATTGCACTTATGTATTCAACCAGGAGTGACTTACATATGTAGTAGTATCAGGGTTTGGATTGTTCCATGGGAGCCGGACTGGTTGTACTACATAAAAGTATCTTCATTCCATGCCTTAATCCATATCAAGCTATAACACGTCTTCAGAAAAAACGCGTCTCAAGAGGGCGTACCGTTCCTTTAACAGTAACATTGCCTTGAGTGCTTTCTGAAGAGCTGGCTCTGACACAAAGAATATCTTCCTGCAACGATATCGACCACATCATCTTCCACCGCATTGCCTGACCACGTTGCCATTTGTCCCCAAGTTCTACACGGGATCGGACCACTACTCGTGTCAAGGGATTGTACCGTGCATTTGCCCGGAATATTGCAGTATTCATATGATTACACGATCCATGGTGTAAATTCTATTTACCTCAGGTTTGCAGTGGAGAATTTATGATTTCTGAGCTAATTTTGCTGTTTCTAGATTTATGCGCATGCAAATAGCACTTAAATATCATTATAATAGACAGCTCAATGTAAGAACGTGTTCTCGAAGCAATATCTTCACCTAACATACCAGGCAACTGGTTGATTTCCTCTTAAAAACCGAGAAATAAGCCTAAAAATGTAGGTTTTTTCAACTGATAAGAAATTTGAGTTTATTTAAAGCAGCGTATGTTTGTCAATAGTACTCTGAAAAGGCTGATTTAAAATGAAAATCTTCCTCAAAAAGGAGAACTTCAAATTGGTTAGAGAATGAATGTTTAGAATTCAGATACGTCAGCCTTGCTTTCCAAATTGTCAATTGTCCATTATTTCTAAACTTGTCCCGTTCGAAACTAAAAGATTTTCACTCTAAAATAAACTGTCCGGTTCAAAATGAAGGTACCTTGTTTGAGTGGAAATGGAATATCTCTCTTGATGAACATATGCTGCACTCTGTCCAGTTTCGAACTGAAAAATGCCCACTCCAAAATGAACTGTCCGGTTTAAAATGGAGATACCCGGTTTGAAGTAAAAATGAAATATATCTCTCGATGAACAAAATGCTACAAGATGTGAGGTAAAGCTTACGAGCTGCATTCGTGAAAGAAGGATCCAGGCACGATGTTTCAGTTAGGAGTTTAGTTAGTCCACATATCTAGATGCACAGCATTTCTATCAAACTAGGACACCAATTTTCATATGAGCTGCCTGCTTCCTTTGGTACTCGGCAAGGATTAAGTGGTTGGGTTTCTAGGTCGTTAGCTTACTCCGATTACTCTGGATTTAAGAGCCTTAATGCCTTTGGCTGACAAGAATGTGTAGGGAGCTGACGACGTCTGACCCGCGTGTTCTAGATTATAGAAGGAAAAGGCCACTATGCTCTGATGTGGAGAACATCTCCTCAAGCACAGTAGCCCGCTCCTGTTTGTACTGCGCTCCTCTCGCATATTAACCATGTCCTCATAGCGCTCAGCGCAATGCTCAGTACATAAGATCGTTTTGGAGCCGCCTTTCTTCCATGCAAAATCTCTTCTCCAAGGCCACACATAAAATGAAATTGGGTGGAGAATTCGGACTTGCAAAAGAAATCGGAACACAGCGAACTGACACCGGAAAAACAGAGGAGGGTGCACTGAACGGAGACAGCGAAAATTCTATAAGAGCAACGAAATCTGCCTTGTGCAGAAGATGTGATGTCGAATGGCGTAATCTGGTTTCTGAAGAAGAGGGCAAATTATAAAAACCACCGTTTCCAAGACATCTGTTGTCGTCAGTCGAATGTTTCTAGACGAAAATGACTGAGAGTTCCATCAAAAGAACTCCAGTCCTACCTTCACGGTTATGCAAGGAGGAATCCGCTGACAAATAGTAACAACTAGATTTTTCTGCACAGCCTTTCACAGATTCCTGTAGCGTCACATTTGAGTCGGTGAGGGTAGTGGGGCCCTTTTTGCCTTTTCAACATCATTGCATGGAATAGAGGTTGAACGGAAAGTATAATTAAGCTTATTGCTTCTACAACGCTTCAAACTGTCACACTGGACATTTTTCGAAACAAACTGGGCGCCTCCAAATTCGAAGTAAACGTCACCCAAATTCAACCACACTTTCTGAGAAAACAAAATCAATTTTCCATTTGAAAAGTTTCATATTTCTTCGAATTCTATAATGGGTGAACATCCAAATATAAGGCGAGTGTTTTGTTGCTTTATTTCTTATTTCTTCTAGTCACAGGGACGGTTCTTAGCTTTTAAATTGCTGAAAAGCAGAACGTGTCCAGTATGTCATAAGAAGAGATCGATCCATGCATTCGTTGCGATTTTCATTTAAATAATCTCCGAAAGGGGTGAGAGTCGCACACTAGTTAATGTCTCTCAAAAAAAGTGTAGTCTTGGAGGGGCAAAGTCGCCCCTACGTGTAGCCTTGGAGGAGGCAAAATCGCCCCTCCAAGACTTCACGTAAAATGAGATTGGGGTGGAGATTCTAACTTGTCGCACTCACTCCCTTCCCTACTGATGATCCGTCGGGAGTGATTGTACTTTCTTCGCTTTTTTACTTAGGTAATTATATTCTGCGTAGGGCTTAGAGGTGAAACAGGATGTAACTACTGTCTCTATCAAAGCAGCTTCATGTTCTCGTTATGCGATGACTTGTTCATCAGCTGGCCACCGCAAGTCATTGTGTGGCCAAATCTTGGAATCTTGGCATTTAAGTTGCTCCACGATATTCCGTAGAAGTAGAACGCATGGCGCATCCAAAAGGGATTCAGTAATGACGTCCTTTATCCTATTCCTTTAATGCATTTTGGAGCTAGAAATTTCTTCGCCGAGCCCCAAGCACGTCGACGAATCCAGAAAGATACTGGTCTAAAATTCTCTTAAGATGTGTCTATCCTCACCTGGCGCTGCTTATTTCAGAATAGTTTTGCCCACTACCTGGAACAGTCGAGACGGAGAGTCACCTTTTCCCCATTGTGGGACCGTGTGATATGACGTCGTGTCACGGCCCCGACGCGAAAAAAATGGATTGGTCCCACGCACCAGGCGCTCGAAAACCGTGCGTTCGACAACGTGTTAACATCCCACTGATAGGCTTTTAATTATATTTTATTAATTATTTCTGCACTTAATCCGCATCGAGGTTATATATGATCGTAGAACAATCAGACAAAATGGTTTCGCAAAGAACTAGCACAAGGGAGAACTCCGGGTTCTGCCCGATCGCGCATTTTAAGATGTATTGTAGGTGATCATCTTGAGTTTCAGGGTGCACTAAAATAACGTGGGCAAGATTTTTTTTGTCATAATTATAAAACAACCAACAATTCGAAAGAACGAAGACTAATTTACAACAACACAAACATTAAGGTACGTCATTTTGAAGTGGTTTCGAAGTGGCCTCCCTTGGAGCGAATGCAAGGGCCAAACGTTACGCGAAGTTTGGGGGCGATGGGCCGCTGGTCATCAGGTCACAATCGTTCCCACTCCTAGCGTTAGGATTCCTTCAGGGACTGCAGACTGCGGTGGCGCATGACGCCGACCCCAGTCTTGAAAATGCTCACACACTATAGTCCATCGGATTCAAATCCGGAGAATACGGCGGCCATTCCGAAGGCGTGATGGAATCGGGGAATTGGCTTTGCACCACGCCTGCGCACTCTTCGCCCTATGTTCGGGTGCAGAGTCGTTTTGGAACGTCCAATGGGCATCAACGAAGTGCTACTGGACCCAAGGAAGAACTACGGACTCAAGAATGTTCGCTGGCACACATCTTCGTCGATTTTCACTCCTTCGTCCACAAAAACCAGAAGGGTCCTGCCAGAGGGATGATTCCGCCCCAAACCATGGCCGATTGTGGGTTCTGGCGGTGTTCGACGATAGCAGAGCTGCTTGGAATCTCTGTAGACCATATCTTATCATTCTGGCAATTGTGCGCCTGCTCCAGGTGAACAGCTTCGCATCTGTGAACAGAATCCATTTCCAGCTACGACCTGCGGCCCATCGCCCCCAAACTTCGTGAAACGTTTGGCCTTTTGCATCCGCTCCAAGGGACGCCACTTCGAAACCACTTCAAGATGGTGCACCTTAATGTTTGTGTTGTTGTAAAATAGTCGTCGTTTTTCGGATTGTTGGTTGTTTTATAATTATGACAAAAAATCTTGTCCACATTATTTTGGTGCACCCTGTATAATTCCGTACCTGTTCTTCTTTCACACCTTGAAGATAATTTGTTGCCGGAAGCTTGTTTATTTTGCTGTTCGCACTTTGCTGATGTTGAGTTGTTCATTTTACATGACAGTGTTACACTCCATTCCATGAGCTTTAACTAATGACCTCTTGAAGTTGAATTGGCGGGCAGGTGGTGGGAAAACTATTCTGGAATAAGCAGCGCCAGATGAGCATAGACACATCTTACGAGGAGGTTAGACCAGTATCTTGTGGATTCGTTGACGTGCATGGGGCTCTGCGAAGAAATCCCTAGCCCCAAAGTGCACTAAGGGATAAAAAACGGCATACTCAATCATTTTTGGGATGCGCCACGCATTCTACTTCTACGGCATATCGTGGAGGCGACTTGAATGCTTATTTGATCACGCAATGACTTGCGGTGGCCAGCCGATGAACAAGTCAGCGCTTCATCCTTTCCAGACAAGTCTGGTACCAACTCACCGAACCGGGAAGGAAGACTTGGTAGGTCTGGTGGGAAATTCGAACCAGGAACCTGGTATCGGGTGCACGCGACAGCTGGCACAACCTCGGAATACACGCGCACCCAAAGCACATTATTTCCAAAAATTCAAGACAAATTCATAAAACATTAAAATATTCTTGCTGATTTCCATAGTTTTTTTTCAGAAACAGACCTAATCGGGAGGATGAGACTTGCAACATTAGAGTATAATAAGGGTAAATGTGATAAAGCCACTGAGAAAAAAGTCCGTGAAAAACTTCGTTAAATTTCTAAATATTCCCGTTAACTCGTTAAGCAGATTTTAACGAAAAATGCCGTTATTTCGTTAAATTGTTAACCATTAGATGTTTACCCCTGCTCAGAAACACCGATGTGTCGAGCAGGAAGAGCCTCCCCTGCTGCAGCAACATACCATGTTGAATGGCAATTGTTCCCGCGCGAAATACGAAGAAGCGTGTCCGGCGCGGGTAGGATCACTCCAGCGTCATCGACGGTTAACACAAGGTAGAGTAGGTAGATAGATAGAAATAGATTTACATCGTGTAAGATAGAAATAGATTTACATCGTGTAAGATAGAAATAGATTTACATCGTGTACGTTTATGCATTTTTCTTCTAGTATGGAGCACATTAAAGGAAAATAGGAGAAGTCGAGTTTTTACTGAAAGGAAGCAAAAAGCAGGATTTCAATCGATAATAAATACAAGGAGTAGCTTCCACACTGTCCTCAGACGATTACTTGACTTTTTGGTGTAGAAGGTGAGGAATGTGAACATTTGAGAAAGTTAAAGTTGATGAAAACGTTAAAAGTGAAATACTTTGATTCCAAAGTAAATGCTCCCTCATTTTTTTTTCAAAGATCCACGACTGGTTTCCAATACCCTTTGAAATTAGGGGGTCACAGATGAGATAATGCGTGTACGTTAAATACCAAATAAGGCAAACGGGATGGTTTTAGTGGAGAATCTCAGCTGAGATGAGGTTAGTATAAAGGAGGAAGTGATCACAGCAGTGCCTTTAGCTATTGCCGGTGGTAGAGATTTTTTAAGGTAGACATCGACTTGCTGAGCAATTATTTGATGATATGCCTTCTTAACCCAACACCTAATTTTAACAGATGAGAGAAATTGGGCAACTTATACGTTGACCAAATTTTCAGATCTTTAGAAGAATATAGAGGAAGAGAGAACAGCTTGATTTAAGTGGAACCATCTTTCATATGGTGTCCATCTGTTCACTGCAATCTATGCGTTCTCAATGACAAGCTTCGAATGCATGCTAGATCAGGAGAGAGTAAAGAGAAAAGAAGTAACTATTGTATTTTTACGACTCCAGAAGGCTTGAAGAGGTCGAAAAAAATTGTTTCGTCTAAACTAGGAGTGTTGTTTGTGGTATTGATTACGCACATGAGGTCCGCTGCCGGAATTTCGGGCGATTACGGTTACGGTAGGAACGGGTGAATAAGATTGGTGGGACCAAAAATACGAAACTTCCCCAATGCTCGCTCGTGAGAGTTAGTTGAGGTGGCGACCACGAATGCGTTATCCGTTTTTGGTATGGCGATTGTAGAGAGCTCTGTCAACGGTATTGTTTTCTACACGTAAGGCTGTGAACGAATCTGTTTTTTCAACCTATTACGTTGATACAGTGCACTAAAAATTGAGATTTTAGAAAAAAGATGGCTTCATGATTGGCGTTTCAAAGAGTTCCAGCCCTTCAAGGTCTGCTAGAATTTCAATACCATGAGCAAGCCCCCTCCCCCACCTTCTCGTTCGTAAGGGGTAATTAACCTAGCGTAGTCGACCGAAGGTGCAAAAACTGGTCTCATGTTCGTAATTGGCTCCTAAACCACCTCTCAGTGATCCTGACATCATGAGTCTTACTCACCGACCTACCGTAACATACCGAAATCAGCTCAAATTCTTCAAGCGGATACCACTCCGTCCGAATAAGCCCAACAAGTATCCCGTGACCGAAGTCTGGGTGATTTTTTGACTTGATCCACCTGTGGAGACGTGAAAGTGCAACAGAAAACCGAAGCCGAAAGAACTGTCTGTCCATAGTTGCTTAGGGGAGGAAGGAAGCAGGATCGTACCATCTCACCTTCTCTGCGAAGGTCAAGAGTCACTGAAGGAGACTGCCAAGACGTGAGAGGTCTCACGAATGTGGTAGTGGACACGAACTCCCGGGGAATTTACCCGGGCTTAGCCCATTCAAAAGCTATTACGATAGGGGGTTTAACGCGCGAACAGCTCTGCTTGCGCGGGAACCACTCCATCGATTGGTGTGGTGCCTGATTTCAACGAACCCTCATGTTCATTGGGAAAACACTACCATATTTCTCAAAACAGAAAACTACGCTTGCGAAGGTGTAGCACAATGAACAGCAATGGTGAAAGTGTGAAAGCAGAGACAGGCTCTAGAGCTGGACGTCCACTCCTCTCCTTCTTCACAAATACCATAGAATTTGTATGGAAAATTTAAAACGAAAACCTCAACACATCTTCTACACATAGCGACTGTAGAAGGTTGCCTGGCTTGCTGCAAGTACCAGCTACGAAGACTATACGGAGTGGATCCCGCTCTAGACTTACACCCTGCGATGCTCTGGTATGAGAGTTCTAGTCATACATAGGTGTGTGACATGCGCTTATCGTAAGCGCCAACAAAAACAATATACTGCGGTGTTGAATCACATGTTTCAAGGTGAGATGGCGAGACGGTCAGCTGAATCAACAGTTATCGAAATCTTTGGAATGCGCCGTGCACATAAGGTCGAGCAAGCAAGCTCCGTGGGGGGATTTTTTTCGTGCGGTGATGCGGTGATATGTATAAGGAATATAATGATACAAACATTCGGCTTTCTTTAAACCAATAGGGCGCTCTTGTCATTTGAGAAGATTCGCAAAAACAAACCGTTCCGTCAAAATGCAGCGCTTTCAAAACATCCTTCACGTGCACATGAGCCTCTGACAAATAGTTGCTTCAGAAGTTACCAGAAGTTTAGCTGCCAGTTTCTATCTATTCAGTAGTTACATAGTGGGACATTCTGCGGTTATTCACAAGTTAATAGTTTCTAAATGTTGGAGAACATATTTTGGTTACTTCTAGATCATAGTTCCTTCGCTTATTGTAGCTGTGTATGCCTACTAGAATTTGTCTAAACCCTTCTTTATTTTAATGGACATTGGCACCTTGTTCTATGTTTGACGTGAATGTAAGCTCACCGCAGTGTGCATTACTAACTTGAATAATTTCAGGAATTTCTTGCAGGCTCTTTCTTCATTATTATTTAGACCATCATCTATTGTAACAAATGAACAACTGAGAAAGCAAAAGGACGAGCGAATAAACTGCTGCATAAACGTGTGCAACAGCATAGAGGGCCCGAAAAGATCGAAGTCGTTTGGTACTGGCGATACGTTATTCTAACACTCCTCTTTCCGACACCTTTGGTTGATTTTTTCTTTTTTTGTACAGGGATTCATGAGCACATGTTCATGTCACTAATCCATCCTTCATCAGGCTCGTTTCTTCAACATTTCTTCCAGTCTACAAGTTGTTTTGCCTTTCCTTCTTTTATTACGTAACCCTCCATACTGAAAAAAGAAAGAACTCCGATGATCTCCAAGTTTGTTTTTAGCTTGCGTGGGACAGGCGACTAGAACTCCTTCGTCTTTACAGAACAAAGATAACTCGTTCAATCTTCCTATCCTCGATGTTCGCTGCAGAACTCGGCATTGACTGCTGCCTTAGTATGTAGGTTATAGCATTTTTCACGTGCTTTCCAAAAAGCTATTCAGAAACTCCAGCTAAGCTCCAGTAAATTAAGTCAGTGAGCTGCTCTCGTCTTTATTACAATGATCAGTACGGCAAAGTCACAAAACAGCCAATTAAGTGCCTCCTTTCGAGACTACCAACTTTTCCAGAATTTATGCAATTTAACGGGAACTGTAACATAACTTTGCTTGTTTTCACGGAGAAAAAAGCTAAAAAAAGTTAATACTGTTGCGAACATCGTTCAGAACGGCGAAATTCTAAAGACTGATCGCAGACAGTGGACTTCAAAAGATTCAAAATTATGAAGTTTAATTCAGTTGAACGAAAATTTGCCTGATTCTGGACTGTAAAGAATCTCTGTAATGGAACTTGGCCTTTTTGAAATTCTGAAAGCTTAGAACACATTGCACGTTATGTGGCCTGCATCCCGAGTATTATACAATCTTCTCGACAAATAGATAAAGAGCGGCGTTAGCCGTTTCCCTCATGGGTCGCACCACGTATTCTGCTTTTGCAGGAATGATGGCAGACTTTGTTTCTTGGGTGGGATCCGAACTGTCAACATATTCGGGGTGCACGCGACATTCAGCGCTTGCTCCGAATCGACCGACAGCGATACCACTCAAGCTATGAACCAGCGGGTGAGTCTATCGTTTATGCCTTCAGATGTTCTGCTATGCTTCAAGACAATATCCGGAAAACCAGAGTCGATGAGGCATTGCATCGGCTGCACAAAAGTATCCAACCCATTAAAGCCTCCAAATGCGGCGAAAGTGTTGGAAAGTTGGGGCGCTTAATAAGTTTTGGTTCATCTTGCAGCCTCATTCTAGAAGTCAACAAAAAAAAACTGTAGTAACTCTCAAAAAGCAAGCATTCTTGTTAGAACCTTTTTTTCTTACTATTTTCTTACTAATGAGACAATGGCACTAAGGCATCAGCGAAAGTTGGGCTAACAATGGATTCATAAAAAAAAACCTTAGGAACTATAGGATGCCACGACTGTGATATGAATTCTTTTCAAAATTTAATTTTTAACTATACAGAGACATCAGTTACGTCCAAAACCTCCGGTAAACTGTAAAATCCATTGTTTTCTTTCCAGCTAGAGAAGACACAGACCAATGTTTTGCACTCATATCAGGAGTTAAATGCATAAGCTCGTTCCCCATTGCGATTTTAACTAAAGAACTCCATGTGACTGTCTTTTCAATTGTAACTGCTAATATACCGCTAGAAATGATTTCAAAGTAGTTTGATCCTGAAGAAAGGAACGAAATTGCAGAGGAGATTCAGCTGTTCCTAGCATCCAAATTCAGAAGGAAGAAATAGTTCACCAAGCTACATATTCAGCTGCGTCTATCATTTGATCTTTTGTAAGAGTACACGGCGTAATCATACAGCTCTTCAGCAATGACTTCCTGTTCTTCCTCCTTTTTCCCCTTTTGTTTTATTCCTAGATCTTGCCGATAGTTATAATGGCAGTAAACTTACGCTGCTTCGAGCCCACTGCATTTTTCTGTGTTACTAGAGGTTCTATTCTTCTTTCGCTTAGTTCTCGTTGTAAAAAAAGGCTTAAGGCACCAGTACAAGTTAGGTTTAGCGGGACTGTAGCAGATATTTAACGCTAACACAATCAACCGACAATGAAATGGGAAACTTTGGAAAGTACATATCACAATCCATTCTATTCACAAGTCTCACAGTTTTCGCTTTATTCTGATTTTATGCGATTGCTGTTTAATAGCATATCTGCGTCAACCTTACCAAAAATTTCGGGAAAAAGCACAGGTAGCGAAGTTCCTGAAGCCCCTGCATGACACCTGCAGCTTTAGGCGGATTATGCTAATGCCTCGCGGTCGAATTCACAACTACGTTTGAAAGAACAGGTCCGCCCTAGACCACTGCACTTCATCAACGTGCTAAAAACGAAAATCTTCGAAAATGGGCTGGATATAGTTGTTGTGAGTAGACAACCAGACTTATATTTAAATATATGAATGCGCAATGATATAATATAGACTGCCCTAATATGATTAAAAAACAAAGTCTTAACTTACCTAACCTAAACTAACCAAACGATCTAACTTACCTTCAGTAATGAAGGATAGTCGTACATATTGATAACCTTTGGTCAAAATATTTAATTGAGTAGCACCGTTGGGCACCATCCACAGGAATGGCATAGAGGAACCGCAAGTAAGTTGTGCACATAAGCTACCGTGATGTGATATTTGCATTGGGCTCTGCATGTAACCGTAGTGATGAAACAATTGCTACATTTCTGCTGCAGACACTGATATTGTTGTCTACAGAAGCAATCAAAAGGAGCTTCGTGTTAAAGTGTTATAAAGCATGAAGCTTCTTAGCTTTAAGCATCTCCAGTATCAGTCCTGGAAAAGGACACACTACAATGGCCCCTTCGAAAGCAGACAATCATTTTTATAGACGTTTCCAAATGTGCCTACGTCATTGCTGATTGGGTTTTGTATGAGAGTGACGTCGATAAGCTCGAGCAGGATATGACCACTAGTTCAGAAAGCAAAAATTGGCAAAGGAGTTGCTATGAAGGAGGAGTAACCACAAAGTGTTGTGCCTCGTCCGAGCAGCTGCAAGTGGTCTCAAACATAGCTGCTGTACATAAACGAAATGTAATCCGCGGTCGGGCTGTAAAACTGCACTGCGAAACACACACGGGACACCTCGGGCTCCGGTGACGGATGCGGGAGCGGCGGGTGAGCGTGAGAAAACGGCTGCTGCTCAAAGTGGACGGACAGCAGCATCCGTACGAAACCGACGAGTTTATTCATCGCGTACACGGCATTTGAGAGAATTCGAGTATCGTGGCTGTGACTAACTGAACGCGGCGAATATACAGGTGCTGACGGCGGGGCAGAGGGCCCGGGAGAACCCCGTTGAATCAGCGATGGCTCAGCAACGTGCGTATGTGTGTGGAACGTAGTGAACTGACAACGAACGCGGCAACAAACGTGCCGCTCTTTACACCAGTCGGCAGAAAACGTGAGGGCGATGGAAGAAAGCGATAGGTGGCATCAGAAGAAGTGTCGCGACACGTGCACCTCGATGATCGCAACGTTGTAGGCGAGAATCACCCCCGTTCGCGACTTCGTGTGGATGTTCACGCGGATTCGCTCCATTGCCGGTCCGACCAGCGGGCGAGCCAGCTTCACGATTCCTGAAACGAGCTCTGATGTGCACCAGTTGAGTGAGAGGCGGTTGAAAAGTAGATAAAAGGCTAATCTATCGTGTCACGTTGCGTCTGTTCGCTAAACGGAGCCTAGATGGAACCCTCAATCTAGATCCGACAACCAGATAATAACAGTTCAATGGCAGTGCAGATGCAGTGTAGTAAGGGAACTCTAAGGTTTCTGACTCTGAGATGGTCGTGTGCACCCGTTCCCAGGTTGCTGGTTACGGCAATTTCCACCCAGGCTAACCAAGCCCTCCATCCCTTCGGTTTCGGTGACTAGGTGCCAAACCTGTTCGGGAATGATGCAATACTGACATGCTTACCGGTTGGACACCGCAATTCATGGTATAGGTCAAATATGCAATCAAATTGCCTCAAGACATCCCGCAGGGGTTGAATGCACGGCGCATCCCGTAAAAATGATTTTTATTTTTTAGTTTGTATATAGAAATCCACGCAGAAAAACAACTAATAAGAGAACTCAGCGAAAGCAGAAATAGGTGTGAAAAAAGCAACACGGTGAAGCATAGGAACAATGAGGAAAAGAAAAACGATATACTTCTAACTATCAGACCGGGACACGGGAATATACCGGGCGACAAACTTTTTGTACTCATACAGTGAATTTGGTACTGCGTGTTTTTCTGACAACTTCTGACAAAAATTAGATTAAAATTGAATTGATATGATGATGCGAAAAAGGTATGACGATAAATTTTAAAAAATCAGAGAAAAAGATTGACTAATCTTTTATCCTCAACGCAAAAACCTGTTTTAAGACTTGTTTTAGGACTTAAAACTGATCGGCTCCTTCGTGACGAACATGCACAGGAAGTATTACAGCCTCTGGGTTTCAAAATGTCCAGTTTTTTCTCACGATATTTCTATTTTTGTTTCTTAGATCTATTTTTCTGGCTCCAACTTTATACTCAGCGCTTTAAATTAAAATAATCGCAGGCATTGGAGATTGAGAAAGCAGGGAGGCAAGACAAAGTTAGAACCCCTGCATAAATCATCTTCAAAATATCTTGAAACTGCCATTTTGTTTAGATCGCATGTGTTCTAATCTAAACTTTATGGATAGCATTTTTGCATTATCCTAACTTAATGGCCAACTTTACCTCACCTACAAAAAACATACACCTACAACGCTCTGGGCGTTCTTACCATCGATTTCCAAATTGTTTAGGTGATCTGGCTGCCACATCTTCGATAGAATAGCTCGTTTCCCAGCGGTATCCGATGAGCCAGTTAGGATTAAACAGTCGACGCAGGTTTGAAGTTTGAGCTATCCAAGTCGAAAGGTTATCAATCGAATATGAAGAACTACGAAATGAGCTCTTCTAAAAATAGTGACAGTGTCTGCTTTGAGTTTTCCAAATGGAGTGTAAAGTTTCGATTCGAGGGAAGACTGCACATCTATCCTTGCTTTTCTCACCATCAGATAGAATGTTTACCATCACAGTAAACGCGCTATTACTTTCTAGGCAACGATGTACTCGTCGCGTCTTCTCGCAGAGGACGACTGAAATCAGAAAAAAAATGCGTCACACAAGCCTCACCCGCATATTTGCAGCGCTGTAACTTAGTCCATTCATCAGCTACACGGTTGTGCTTTAGATCACGCAAAAAAAAACTGTGCTGCCTACAACGTCCTCGAGTTGCAGTCGAAAAGATTCGAACTTTCTAGAAACATTGCGCTACGAACCCGCGCGCGCGTGCGGTACGAACTCGCCCGCGCGAGCGATCGCCAAACTCGGTTGATAGGTCTTCTTCTGTATGCATTGTTTACGGCGCACTCCAAAAACAAGCTGGACAATCTTAGAACGATTCCTGAGAAGGGCGGCTGAGAATTTCCGATAAAACTCTTCAAACGGTCACCCTACAGGCTGCCGCGCCCATTCGATTGATAGGTTCGATTCTGTGCGCATTGTTCACGGCGCATTCCAAAGGCAAGCTGGACAGTCTTAGAACAATTCCTGATTAGGACAGCTAGAAATTTCTGATAAATCTCCTCAAACAGTCACTCTACAATCTGTTGCTCGCTCTACAGATTGCCTCGCCCATTCGATTGATTGTGTCGGGCCTATATGAATTGTTGAACTCTACTGAGATTTATATGTTAAAAATAGAGCTTGAGCTGCTGAGCACAAATAAATGCTTGTTTTCACAAGTACTTGATTTCTAAAGAAGTTATTCAAAAGGGCCGCCTTGGAACGCTTCAAAGCGGCTTCTTTGGCAATTTACCAAAGGACATGCGTGGTACTGTAGTATCGAGCTGGCACTTCAAATTCGTACACTGACTTGACCACTGATACAATAATGAATTCAGAAAATTGAAGGCCCCTGCTGGTGTACTTGTTTCGCGCATACCAAGCTGTAGGCTGAGTTTGAGTTCCGTCAGAAGCGTCAATACATATCGACATAACTCAGCATGGTAATGATTTATTTTCTTGAAGCCTCAGTGGCTGTTGCTGTTTCATTAAAACGATGCTTTATTGTGATGAAAACTCAAGCTCCAAGCGGGACTCGAACCCACACTCCCTGATTATCGCGCAGGACGCTACGCTCAACAGGGTAGTATCCAGTCCGATAGGAAGAGGGTGCGGGTTCGAGCGCATTGGTTCCAGGAGCAGTTGCTTTCAGGAGCTGTCGCTGTTGGAAGGCAGGACAACGGGTAGGAACAGGATCTTCTTGACCGACATGTTCAGAAGCGACAAAAAATGCTGACTGGCGTAAAAGATTTTTTGTGACCTCGCGGAATGAAAGGCCACTCGATCAGGAGTTTTTTTTCTCCGCGTTCTTAAAGTCACCTGTCTGCTGCAGCAACGGCACACCAAGAGCCAGTGCCGCATTTCCTCTGCTGAAGAGCACAGCCTGGCCGCAACGCAGATGGCATGCAAAACATACCACAGTGTTTTCGAGATTCATTTTAAAGCGAGCTTATCACATACGCAGAAACTACCAGCTGAAGTATATAACTCTGTAGCCGCTATGGATTCCGGTTGTTTAGAAAGGCGCAGTAAAGGTTCGACTTCGACTAAACTCCTGCACGCCTATGGATCTGCGGAGCTTCGTTCTGAACAGAATGTACACTTGCTTTTAGGTCTATCAGAACCCAACCGTCCTTCTATGCTCTTATGTACAAAGATAAAAACGAAGGGTCAAGCTGAGCCTTAATAAATTTTTTTGTAAGATAAGATGCTCCGCTTAAATGCACTGCCATTATGTACATATGGCATTTGAACTATGAGAACTTGTCCGATTCTTTGGTCAGCAAGTGACAGAGTTAAGAATTTTATTGTTGCAGATAGGATTGTTGCGAATTTATCGACTGTGCAGGGATAGAAGGTTTTCTTGGCCTGGGCGGTATCCGAACCTCAAACATTGAATAGGAATACAATCTGTATTCGACGCCTTCTTTGGCTACGCTCTCGCACCCTATGCGAAAATTCTAGTACATGGAGATTGCTAAGATCCGTACCCAACAGCAGCAGAAAAGATTTCTTCAGCATAGAACAGCCGTTCACCTTAATGAAGTTTCTTCACAGGAACCTAACGCCTTAGTCAAAAGTATGTAGTTTGAGTGTAAGTACTGTGCACACCTCCTGTTAACAAAGTCATTCTAAAATGCAATATGCTTGATGAAAACTTCTACAAGTTATCCCAATTTTGCCCAGATAACTGGAAGGACCAGTATTATACGTACCTACTACAACACTGAAACTACCTGATACTTTCGACTTTAATATTCAAACTCTATTCGTAATGTAGTCGTAACTGTATTTAGAGTAGACCACTCTACTCTATTTCATATTTTAGCTGCATATAAACCGAAAGCACTGGAAGGGAAAAGAAGAGGGCTGCTACAAGTGGAGACGTTCCTGGGGTCCACCACAGCAGTTCGAAGCTTTAAAAAGACGGCAGGTGGTGCAATATAGGTGACATCTGTTGAATATCTAAACTATTAAAGCCTATAAAATGCTAATCAATTTTTTCGAATCATCACGGCTACAACTATGTAACAGTTAGTTTTGGAAACATTTAGACCAGACATAGGGGAAGACCACGACCATTTAGATGCGCTTTATCTGGAGGTATCGCAAAATGAAGTAGCCTCTAACGCTCGAAGGTCACAGTTCTATTTAAGTTAACATTGTGCTGTACTTCGGGACGCTGCCACTAAAAGGATAATAGTTTCCTCATCTAGAAGAGCGCAACAGGTAGATGCATTTTTCCGCAGCTCGTGGTGGCGCACTAGGAGGGAGTATGAGCTGCAGCTAGCACCCACCCGATCCCAGGTTCTTGGTTTAGGTTTAACGACCAGGTCAACCAAGCTTCCTGTTCTTTCGTGGTCGGTGCATTGGTACCACATTTGACGGGGAAGGATGAGTCATCTATTCATCGACTGGCCATCTCATATCATTGCACACGCCAAATATGTAAGCATTCAAGCCGCCTTTATCCAGAAGAAGAGAAACCCGTATTGCATCCTAAAGGGGTAGATTGATGTCGCCCCTTATCCCTTCTTCTGCATTTATTCCATGGTTAATACTTCGTAGCTTTTTCATACCCGGATGAGTTTCATTCATGGTTTTCATATTAAAGCACACCACAGTCACACCACTAAGCGCTGAAAGTATGTCGTTTTGCTTGCTGGTAGTTAGAAACATATACTACAATAATTTTGTGTGAGTTTGACGACTTCCTTTCCAGGTCTAAAATTTAAACGACTCGAAACAAAGGCATTAACTTTGCCTCTGCTTCAAAACGCTCTTAAAACTGTTATAGGAACCTTGTGCGCTCTACGAACACGCAAAACTGCCTGCTTCCTCGACATCCTATAAAGTTCAATTTGCGTTGTCAGTCTATTCACACTCCTTGGTCACTTCTAGCTTTATGTGTTGGGAGCTCCTTTGTGAGTAAGATTAACGTAATCCTCAGCGCTGAAGGCGCTGCGTAATGAAGGGAAATTGAATTTGACGGAGAACATTTTCTTTGTGGTCGCACATCCAAGAGGAAACTTCTAAAACCTAGACCTGATGTGTGAGAAGCACACGATAAAAATACTTCTTATGTCATGTAGAGCAGCTAGAACAGTGAGGAGGTCGTCCTTTATATTATGGAGAAGGTGCAGACTCAGGCCACACAGACTCAGGTTTATGTCACCTCGGATGGTGTCCTACAGCACATCTATTGAGTGGATGCTGCAGGGAAATCCTTTCCGCCATAATCTCCGTTCATTTCGCTACTGATAACACTTCCGGTCTCTGAACCAAAGTCGTCAAGAAGAGCTTCGCTAAGCAGAGAATAACTTTGCTTCTCAATAATTAATTCCCTGTCGCTATATCCATGTTACCCATTTCGAATGAGACATAAGGTGTAACCGTACCTGACAAGAAGAGTTCCCTCAAATTGGCATACTTTGCTTATTATTATGCAGTGTGAACTCGAGGAACTCAATGAATTTTGCCATGTCGCATTCTACCTATTTGTGTGGTTTTTCGCGCGCTGATAAGAAATCACAAACATTAGTCAACCAAGATATGTGTGTAGGGGCGCGTGGTAGCACTGAGGCAGTTCGGATCCTGCCCAATTCAACCGAACCTTCTGCCCATCTGGGAATGGTAAAATACTACCAACTCTCTTTCTTACGTTATATATTTTGAAGATAACTTAAAATATGCTCTCTTCTTCAACGAAGAGCAGCGGGTGGAGCATAATACAAAGGTTCGTATGAAGACAGTTACAGTAACGAACCTTTTTGTATCTTTACCAGACGTTCTGCGGCCTAGCCTAGCGGCCGCCAAATGTCTGGTTAGTGGCTCCGCCCCAAAACTCCGAGAATAGAACAACCCGACCGCTTCTATTCTTCTTTAGGCCTTCTTACTTTCATTACAGTAAAAAAAAAAACTGGTTTTACCGCTTGAATAGCATTCGCAAAAATCGATAATTTGATCAGCATCGATTGACGGCGATCGAAATTTCGAAAACGAACTTCAGATTCGTGTTCAGTGACCTCGACTACCCCAGGGCTGAAGTTTCGGGCCGATCGCCATCAAACGTTGAGTATCGCCAATACGCCGTGCCCCCACTCAAGTTGTGACTACTCTTTCATATATTGTAGGATTGTGAGTTATGATTTATTCCTTTTTCAAAACCTCCCTTTTTCCTTACTTCACATTCTTAAACTTCTGATTTTTTATTTGTCTGAATCACTTCGTATTCATTTTTTGAATATAGTTCTATTTGTAGTTCGGTAGTGTGGCATTTAGCAGAGTTTAAGTTAACTTTCGCTTTCCTGTTCTTAACTTGGAATGGTGAACCCTTTATGACTTAACAGTGCATGTATCTGTATGGGACTCCTGAATAACTTTCTTCACATGGCCGCTGGAGCTAGAACTCGCTATTGCTTTACTCGGCTTTACCTCTTTGGCAGTCAGCTTTTCACGAAGGTCCTTCTCATAGTAAAATCTGATCTGATACAGTTCCGTTCATTATATGTAGAGGACCGGTGTTTTTTAAACGGTTGAAGCCTTGATGTCAGCTCAATCCGCGAGGAGTCAGCCACCTCATCAATCAAAGCGAACAATTAGCGGCAACTATCCCACACAGTGGGAGCCCTCGTTAGAAGCTCAGAATACGTCATCAAGCTGCACTTCCTGCTCGTTTGCCAAGCGGACCCAATCAATTTAGAGCTTGTATCGATGACTCGATTTTTATAGAGTTCTCGTCTTCTTCGAGTCTGGAGCCGCTTTTTCTTATAAACCGTGTTTGTTGTTTGTTTCTGGCGTGTTTTGGTAGGGCAGTCATGCATCTACAGAACTATGCCAGTGTTCATTTAGACTGAAGATTGCACGCTCAATATCGCAAGAACTCCTCGAAAATTTCCTGGATTTTGAACAGATCAACTGTAGCAGCTCAGATCTGCAGCAGCAATATTTGCAAGGATCACGCAGTCTTTTTGTTTTTCAACAATACTTTCTCTAATTCTTCACCCCTAATTCAATCGACGTACCGATATTTCTGTCCTGCTCGATGATGAAATGGCGTTGTCCCACAGCATCTAGGTAATACGAAACGGAGAACGGCGTCTCCATGTGCGTTCGTATTCTGGACACCTATAAAACAACTGCATAATGTAAAGAATAAAAGTTGTAAGCAACAAAAGATTAATGTGGTAAAAATCTGCGTTAAATAATTGTCTTAAATTCAATTACTAATTAATTAATCAATTAATTATCCTTTGTTTGGCATGCTACGTTCTTCTTTTAGGAAATATCGTGGGGCAATATGAATGTGGCTGTTTTATAGATTCCTTGGCCCTTGAAATGAACTGCTGAAGCCAGCAGGTGAACTTGTTAGTGTTCTAGCATTTCCATGCACTTCTAGGACAAATGCATCTGGAGAGATGGAAGACTTGCTGGTCTGGGCTTCCGCCGAACCAAGCCTTGGTGCGGTGGAAGAATTCTCCGACTGTGCTACTCATGCTTTGTGAGCAGTGGCGGAACACATTGATTGATGTGCCCTTAGGTGGGGTATAGGAGAAGGTAGGTCTTCTATGCTAAACGAAAGGGAGAAGCACGAGCGACAGCTGCTTGTGACAGCAAATCTTCACTTTTTGAGTCTACTTCAGAACAGGAGTTGGCTTTACATACATACAGTCTGAGTGAGACCTATTCCATTTCCTAAAATTACCTTCACACTGAAGATCCAGTATGCAACAGTTCAATATCGTACATAAGGTGACTGCGGATGTTCGAAAACCTACGTTTTCGAACATCCGCAGGACGTTGGACGTTTTCTAAGAAAGATGCGAAGAGGCAGGAACGTGCAGCTTCCTGACTCCAAAAAAAAACGGTGGGACGCAAGATGGTAAAAAACAGTCGTGAAGGAATGTAAGAAAGCTGCACCACTTGAGGGTTGTGAGCGGTTACACGTCTGCTGTTGTGGACGAAAAAATATCCGACGACCAGTAGCTCTACATTGGTGATGTTAAAGTGCAAGGGTGGATTCGTCGAACGTTATGGGAGTCAACTGATTCGAAAGTTGGGATTCTAAACAAGTAACCAGATAGAGCTATTCTCAGACGTGCTCCAGAAATGAAAATAGGGGTGATAATAGGGGTGATAATCATGCCCTTGGAAAACGCCTTTGCAACGGGAAGTGTAAAGCAAGAACAATTGTGATAAGCTCGGTCCCCGAATATTAAATGGGAATATTCAAGCCCTTTTAAACTTTTCAGAAACGATACAGCCCAAACATTTGCTTAAAAATTATTTAGTACCTGATTGAAAAAAAATCTATCGCAGTTTGCAAGCATACTGAATTTATTACCAGTACAAGAATTACTGAAATGTTAGAGAAAATCTGTATGAATCTCAACGCACTCAGATTATTATTACTTACTAGGACAAGGTCCCAGGCGTATTTCTGAACGGGGAAAACGGACAGCACAGCGAGATTTTTTATCCTCCAAATCCTTGAAAAATACATTTCTTTTTGGCTGAGGTCTTAAACCCTCCGAGTTATTGGCCTCAACAGTTTACCATGGAACCGCATTTCGCACAAGGTAATATCTTCTAAACATCTAATATGCAGAAAAAATGCAAAAAAATGACTCATGGAAACGAACACCGCACTCATGAAGCAGTATATTTGCTTTTGGATAGTCGATGTGAGGAAACTACAGGGTTGTAAGCCTGTACGATTCCATAGTCGATTCCATAACTTTTAGCCCCACCCGCCTAACTCGGTAAGTTCGAGGGCTTTGCAAAAAAAGGTACATATTTTTCTACTATTTTGAAGGAGGATTGTCAATTTTTGCAGAGGCGTCTACTTTTCTCGTTCAGACAAGCGCTTGAAACCATTTCGTGGTAAATAAATCCTGAAAAGAATTTAATATAAAAATTATGAATCAACTGAGTAATCGCTGCTGTGACCATAGCCCGCGACGTTCTCTACTGGTAGAGACTGATAAATCGACCAGTAATCGTCAGCCAATCGATAGTTTCATTTGAAAAACTGTCTTCCGGTCAGCATATATATTCTCTATTATATATAGCATATATATATATACATATGCTGTGGTCGACACTGAAAGATCAAAATTCCGACCGGAATTGAAGCCCTCTCGGAGGTTGTTAGCCTCGGTAAGTTGGACAGACGGTAGATACAGCAAATTACTCGCTTTTCTTGCTATTATAAAAACACCTGTGTCCAATATATGATCACGCGCCTTCGACCGTTCAATAGCTCACCGGTGTTGAACGAAAGCTGTCAAGAAACTAATGTGCATTATCGATAGAATTTTTCAGAACGATGTGAGCAGTGAAGCAAAACCTGCAGGCCCTTCAAGTTATGCATGTCCTGCATAGTAACTTACAAATTAGACAACAGTAATCAAATCACAGCATATAACGAACCTCTATTGGATTTCGAACGACGCTCATCGATGGCAAAGCTCGGAACTGATAGAGAATCTCTTTCGTATGATTGGCGAGGCAGACAGCGTCCTCGAGATTGCAGACCTTCAGACATGAGTAGCCATCCTGTACGCTGCTAAAATGGGTAGAACTGAAACGAAGAAGAAAGTCCACAAGTGCATTTACGGATGAAATCCTCTTGCACACAACCGCGACGGGAGAACTTTTAGGTGTAACCATCCGCTTACGTTAGGCATACAGTTTGGTGGATCCCAAAATAGAACTGGTCGCGGGTGATACTCAATTGAATAGAAGTGACGCTTACAGGAAGGAAGGAATGCTGAGCGACCGTCCTCATTTTGTGAACAAGCCTTTTGAATTCTTTCATAGTTGGCCGAAAATATGTTCCATCACATCATGAAGCAGAGGCGCTCTATTGGAACGAGTTTTGGCTAACAAAATTTATGTTATTTCACCCAGTATCTATAGTACACTTTTCCTCTCACAAAATTACTTCCTTTCTGCTTACCTTTGTCATTTTCTTAAAATATTATTCATACTATCAAAAAGGCCGGGGGATAGCGGATTATTTGGAGGTAATTTCTTATTTGACAACATCTACTTCGGACATTCACAATTCATCCTCAATGTTTTAACGTGTGCGACAAGCCCATTCGACCACCTCCCTTTGGGTGGTGAAATGCTTCTCCTCCAGAACCTCACCAGGGTGTTTATAGAACAATCCAGCAATTCCGAATGTGATGTACGCTCACAGCAAACTCTTCTTTCGAAACTATCCTAGTCGGGAGGGGCAACCTTGATAAGTAAGCTGTGCACATAATCTCATGTCGTGCAACCACATCCCCTTAATTCAAATGAAAATCTTGCGCCATGTAACTGCCCCTGAAGGCCTCGTAGAATCTCCAGGAAGGGACTGTAGATTTACGAATTACTCTGTGCCCCTCCGATTAGGATCCCTTCTTTTTAACTCCAGCTTCTCAGATTCTCTCTAGCCGAGTTCCTGCTTTTTTATGGCGAACGACAGATGTGAAACAACTGCAGAATCGGTGGAAGAACAAAATTAATCAAGTTTTTCTTTTTAATTACAAAACAACTTCAAGCATCTGACGACATGTTATGTAGATGTGTGCCATGATTGCTGCCCTTCCGCTCAACAAAACACAGGCGCGAGCACTCCTTACCAAACTCACCGTGAACAGAGTATGGCAGGCCTCACTTCCCCAACGAGCATATCTATTAACGGCCCACAAGAACCATCGAACGGCAGAGGGCCTTGTCGTCCATTATCACCTTGCGCCGCTAGAATTTGTGTTCCGAGTAGCTGGTTTTTAATATCTTGAGCAAAGCATCAGTATCAAGCGGATACATACATTTCGCTCTTGCAGTTTTCATCTTTCACTGGCCACTGTTCATGTAAGAAGAGGCAGAATAGAAATCCTGCGGTGAAATGCATAACATGTCAGCATGACGTTCACCATATGACTTTCTAAACCCAGACAAGGTCACACTTTCTCTCACAAAGTGCAGTTGCAGGTAAATCATTGATCTTATTTCTTGTCGAATCGCACACATTCCTATCCAAAAGCGAGGATCACATGCTTCACAGAGTCTGTTCGAAAGAGTCCAAAAAGTCTCATTGCTCTGTTGGGTAAAGCAGTTTCGACTCTGAAGGAATTTTTGGGAAACTCCACCTAACCGACTAGTCCGGTGCCGTATTTATGGCAGATTTAAGTATAACATGGGTTTCCTCTTTTGCAGTAGGCCTATAACGTCCGCAGGCACCTTGCGTTCAACACCACGTTGGTTAACAAAGAATAGAATTTCCGAGGTGTACAGGGTGCGCCATAAATATGGTCACTTTTTCGCGCGTCATTTTTTGCATTTGTTTGTGAACGTTTTTATGTTTCCATTCTTCCTTCGGATTCTACGTGTCATCTTGACCGTATATAGTGTTTTTTTGCATCTCAACACTGCTTCTATCAGAAATGGTAAAGTCTTGTTGTCAAAGAGGCGCAATCTTCGATCCGAGAAGGGCAGGACTTTCAGTTTCCAACATCGCTCGTCTGCTTAAGCTGCACAAGATGACAGACTATCGCTGTGTGGAACGTAACTCTCTCGTTGATCGTTCCCGACCTGGCTGCCCGGTATCCGTAGCTACGAGCAGTCTTCGAAAAATCGTGAAAGAACAATTTAAGTGGAATCCAGGCGGCAGCATGAGAAAGATGGCGTCCGAGCTCAACGTATCGGCTACGACGATGAAGCGAGTTGCTAAGAATGAACTTGGACTAACCCCTACAAGTTCCGTCAACTGCACGGGCAAACGCCTGCACAGATGGAAGGAAGAAGAAGGAAATGTCCAAGACTCCTCGAGCGGCACGACCACTGCACGACTCTTTTCACCGATGAGAAACTTTTCTCAATTGAGCAGCCTTTCGACCGCCAAAACTTGCGGTTATTGGCTGAAAGTGGTGAGGATGCAGACATTGTTAACAGAAACTCTCTTGCAGCTTCCGTGATGGTTTGGGCGGGAGTTTACGCCACAGGACGGACATCATTGGTTTTTGTTGGGAAACGAGCCAAGATCAACAACGATGCCCACGTCAACGACATTTTGAAGAAGGAGCTGTTTCCCTGGCCTCAAGAACACTCTGGAAATACAACATGGACCTTTCAACAGAAAGACGCACCCGCTCATAAGTCCAAGAAGACTCAGGAGTGGTGCGCAAGGAATCTTCCCAACTTCATCCCTGTTTCTGAATGGCCGACAAACTCGTAAAGTTTGAGTGTTATGCATTACTGTGTTGGTTCATTCTAGAGGATGAAGCCTGCGCTAAAAGGCACACTACGATTCGAGGATTGAAATCTTCACGGGAAAAAGCATGGAAGGAAATTCCGCAAGCAACCTTGCGTGCCGCCGTTAAGTCCTACCCTAAGCGTCTGAAGGTTGTCATTCGTGCCAAGGAAGATCATATCAGATGATATCCATTTTGTGTGTTAACCAGATTGTTAGTAAATTGTTGAGGAAGTTTCGCTATTCCCTGACAAATTCCCCGTGAGTAATTCGCTTTTTATTGAGTGACCATATTTATGGCGCACCCTGTACATATAATATGTAGTAGAGAGAACTGGAGATAATGCATTTTTTGGGACAACGCTAGGAGCGGCTGAAGTTCAAAAATTACACATTCATTCAAGCTTGCAAGGGTGCTACTGCTATAAAATTTTATATGTATTTGCAACTAAATGTTTTATCTCGTAACGTCAAAAAACTATCAATTCATGGATGCCAACATCGATGGAAACATCCAACGTTGTAAAACAAGTCTGCTAATACTATTAGAAAAGCCGGAGAATACTAACCTACAGCCGATCTGATGACATTTCGGAAGTTGATTTTTCAAACGCAGCTACTTTTCCAGACTTTGAAGGGAAAGCCAGATTTGGTTCTAAATGGTCTACTATAGCAAAGAAAGATTGGTCAGTACTGCACCTTTTCTGTTCGTCCTCTGGAAGAGAGAAATTTCAGTTCAGCTGCAGCTTCATGAACACAATTTATTCATAGAACTTTTGCTAGCGTTCTACGCGAATCAGACTAATCACACTGTTATTATCACAGACAAGATACATGCAATAGCCAAGGCAACAAATAAGCAAGCGACACTTCAAATGAGATCATTAGTAGCTTGATTAGTAGCAACAAAGTGCACGCCAAAGTGGACAAAAAAGAATCACGATTGTTAGAGAACAGAAACAGTCAAAATTTGAGTTGGAGCCCGAATGTGGAAAGGAGAAGAATACGAATACTCTCAAAGAGGTATTTTTAAGAATCCTCACCACAAAGGAAATAGCTTGGCAGCTAAACTAGGATGTTGTGAAGATTGAAAATTTTTGGACAAAAGTGCCATGTCCAAAAATCTTCAATCTTTTGAAGAATTTTGGACATTAACAATATACTCATGGAGAGGTTGGTCATAGGACTGCTAATGTTAAGCTTATCTCGAAGCATTGTTTAAGAAGAGGTATCTATTCACAAAAATTTGCGCTATCAATTAAAAGTACACACGTAAAAATGAGCTTCAACTCTTTCAGTATAGAATGGTACCACCTATTAGAATCGATCTGAGACTACATGGATGTAGCTGAACTTCAAAAACGAGTTTCTCTTGAATTGAGCTGACTAAACACGGAAGGGATATGATGCAAAATCACAAAGGAAGCCAGGCGATTAGTTCCCGAAGCCACTGGAGTGACGTCTGTGAGGAGCGACGTGCACGATGAGGTTCGCGAGATATTTGCCGGTGAACTGCGACTTCTTGGTGAGCCGCAGCGTGAGCTCCATCTCGATCGTCTGCGGTCCGTCGAGGGTGTCACGAACGGCGATCACCGCCGAATTGCGATCTTTGCCTTTTTGGAGGAGGAAATTCTGGCGGATCGCCAGCAGTACTGAAGGCTCCTCTGCAAGTAGCCAGTGTTACGGAATTGGCGCTACGAATCGAAGAAAAATATCAGAAGAAGGAAACTTTTTCGTTTTTTCCTTTGTTCTTGCGCATCCAGTGAGGGTACGGGAACATTTCTCATAGTGGTGAAACACATGCTGGAGTTTCTTAAACACTGTAGTTGTCTTGCTCCTACTCTCCATAGCTGCATGTCGAAATTTATGGTAGTAAAGGACAGAAATCAAGTCTTGAAAAGGTTTAACACCCTCCAATCTCTTCAGGAAAGGCATCGCCAATCCTATATATTCTCCACAGGTGCTCTTGTGGTGGCACCGTTTACTCTCTCTTCTCGGTTTTCAGCCGCACTGTAGACAGCTTTTACCATATGGCCATATGAAAGCTTAGAAGAAAATTATGAAGGTTTACGCCGGGGCGGGAAGAGGCAAGGTAGAAGACGTGCCGGAACGTTGCATATGTCTCCGGAATCGATGACAAGTGGACACTTCCCGCAGTTGGTCCAAAGCAGTAAATAAGGAATCAAGGTTGGCTCGGATCCCAGCTAGATGCTCCACACAATCTGCGACCACGCTGTGTAGCACTGCTACTTTGGATAGTGCTTGATCCAGATGAGGAATGGCTTTTTCTTCAAATCCAAGCAAATTCTGTCCCTTGAAACAATGCACGTCCTGCTCGACGCGTATTTCACTATTCCCTTTACGAAGAACTCAATGAATGAAGAGAATCTCGCAGTTAGTGCTCGGTTTGGTGCGGCAGGGGCCTTTAGTCTACTGTTTGAACAGTCTGTACATGACAACCCTTAATGAGAACGCAGATGGGTCATCATACAGGAGGCGCAGCACGTCTGCTTATACCAGATTTCGAATTCAACTGCTGCATTCTCACGTATTTTTTCTAACTATTCTGGGCAGTTCCCATAAAATGACTTAAAAATTCAAAAATTCAAAAAAGAAACTAATGATCAATTCACTGTGCAGCTCCACACCGCTACGGAAGAGTTCCATCTGTACAAAATAGGCTTCGATGAAAGTGGTGTAGGGTCCTTCTGGGTTTCTTTTCAAGCCCCCTAAAGTTTATCGCCTGAGGTTTTCTTTTTTAAAGGTCTTCTTGGCATCAAACAATCTGGCGCTTAGAGGAAGGGAGGGGCACTCTCTCCCAAGCATGGATTTCTACGACGTACAACTTACAGTGGACAACATGTTGCACATTCTTAGTCATAGTCCACTCAACTCTAACCTTCCTATGAAATATGAAACTAAATAGAGTAACAAGAAGAAGTAACAGTAGCAAGAGTAAGAAAGTGGTTACAACATTACATCCGCCCTCCCTATCACGCGTGGCGCCACACAGCTTCTAACTTTATATGGCGATAAGGGGCTGTTGGTCGCCTTCGTCGTACGACAATGACGAACGACCCCCATCGGGATGAAAATCAAAAAGAATCTTTCCTACCAGGAATAGCCCGCTTAAGGTTCAGCTCAAACTGCACGATCGAGTCGTTGTGCGCGGGACCTTTGATGGTGAACAGAGTGATGGTGGGTCGATGCGAGTTGATGACGATGCCCTTCGGGATGGCGATGTACTGCCAGGTGATGTGCACCGGATATCGAGCCTTGCACACCGATTCGGAGATTCCGGAACAGACGGATCGCTGACGATTGCAACGGCTGAAATGTTAGTTCTCGGGACACACGCACACACAAACACTGTAAGACAAAGGTGAGAATATCGCATTCGCACACCAAATTATGAGCTAAGCCAAAGAATATGACCACCGCACAGTTATGGAGAAGTATACTGAACTTCTCACAATGGTGTTTTGTTGCGATCAAAACTCTATAGCGCCAGGACTCGAATCCGCACCTCCTGCTAATCAGATAGGAATGCTCTTCGCCATTACACTACCGGTACCTGGTACCATCATTGTTTAATAACAGCTTACAACCTCGTTACCAGGCATTAAAGCCTTATAGGAACCGATTTGAATCAGCACTGACTTTCCTTGGCTTCTAAAGCACGCTCTACCAGAAAAGTGTAAATAAAGTCATCTATTCATAGTGAAGAAAAATGCGTTCACTTCTTTTAACGAAACAAATTTTCGAAGTCAGCGCTGAAAGGAAGTTTCAAATGCGCACTTTATACCACAAACGAAACACGAGAAAACGTTCAATATATATGCTCCTCATTTACATGAGTCATCACTGAAGTGCCAAGCCTGCTGTGGCCAGCGGCTGCGGTCTTCTTTCATGGATTTAGCCCTAGTTTCCCCACCACAGAAATAAAGCATGTTCACTTCAACATAAAAAATAAAAACCAGGAATATAGCAGGGTAGAATTCCATCAGCTCAAACAGCAGCTCAATACTGGCATTCTGACGCTCCTACATATCTCACTCAGTAAAGCTTGATTGCACATATAACGTTGTTTCATAGTCATTAAAATTAAGAGACCTTCATGGGTATGTGCTATAAGATGCCTCACTTCTTGTAGTTCTTGTCGTGGACGTAGTTCGGCGGACACTCGATGTTGTGGCACTTGTACTGACCGAGGGTGTTCACGCAGATCCGGTCGTGACCCTGGCACTCACCCAGAGCGCATTCGTCCACGTCTGCAAGATCGGAATAAAATCAACGAACTAAGAAGGCATCAACGAACTAAGGAGGCATCACCATAAAAATCCTACGTGTTTGTGGATTACAGGGTGCGTAAAAAGTATTGACGCAGTAAATGACGGTTGTGGAAAGAGTATTGCGCAGTAAGTTTTAAAATATTCACTTGAGAAATATGGAAAATGATGCTGCAAACACGATAGAATAACTCGTAATTGACATCGGTTCCTTTACTGTGAATACAGAAGCGAAAACGACGGAAAAATTCATGAGCACGCGCCGCAAGTACTCGCTTGGATTTCGTCCCGTGCTTTTAACAGGGTAGCCTTCTGCGACTGGTCACTTCTGTTTAAAGTAGCACAGACCTCATTCTCCAAAATCGCCTAAAAAGAGTAATCCAGCGGATTCATGTTTGAGCTGTGCTCGTCTGAGAAGCTGTCCACACCTGCGCGCGTTATCTGTTTGCCGTTATCGGACCGAGATTGATAACTTAGGATTTGAACGTTATCATGTTTGAACGTCTTGTAATCATCATCTGTTATGACAGAGCCGTGGCTGACGTTTGGATTGCTGACCTCTTTCCTCACCGACCGTTTCGAACACCGCCTAATCCTCTTGTTAAGGAAGTACATATTCAGGTCTTTGGGTAACAGACAAAAAAGGGCCACCGTAACTATGACGATCATGTTTCCTCAGTTTTTTCGTGTTTTTTTAGCACAATACAGACGACAAAAATAACACACAAAAACCGAGAGGGGTAGAAAGAGAAAGCTGGACCTGAAACAAAAAGTGTCAATACTTTTTACGCACCCTGTATAAAATATAACTTTCAATTCCAAGCCGTTCAGTTATTGCAAGGATGAAGGATTGAAGTATTACTTAGTACTACTAGTGTTTATTATTATAAATTAGTTAATTTAATGATATTCTATTCCATAATTTAATGACATTCTCTCCACGCGTGTGTACTTCTAAATTCGCACTGTGTTCGAAGCTGCACCCAAGCTGCAACTCATTCGGGCGAATATACCAATTTTCCGACCGCCACCTTCTTCCTGACAATTTACTCAGAAAATGAGATGCACTTCTTGATCGAATTTCTGTCCAGGACGGGAGGTTTTGCTGACGAAAAAGGAAGGACATTATCACCCTTGTGTGTGGGGGACTAAAAAGCAATGTTTTATAGCGATTCATTAATTATGGTTCCAGTAGATTAGAGACTGGCTTAGCAGGGTTTATGACACTTTGCTCGGTCCAGAAACAACTTGAGAAGAAGAGCTTTCCAAGTCAAAAGATCTTTCATATTTTTTTTGTTGGCGAGAATTGGCACTCCCTGAGTGGAAAAAACTAAATGGAAGAAGGTGCTGCCCATGCGAGAGTAAAAAATCGACTCCTGGTTAGGAAAGGTGAATTAGTGCCAGCCATTCCTAGATAAAAAAGCACAGCTTCAGATGTCAGTGTGCATTAAAGCCAGATATGTCTAACATCCGAAAGCTTAACTTTGCTTTTCCCTTCTCATGCCCACATGCATGCAGTGCGTGGCTCTTCTTTAGTGTCATCCAATATCGATATTACTATCGAATCAGTTGATTAATTTCTTTGTGATTTTTGATTTTGTTGATTGCCGTTCAACGAATGTGCTTCTTACCGTATTTGCACTGCTCTGGTTGCCTCGACCAAGGAATTACGAGTGCTCTTGTCAGTTTCAGGATTCTTAATGATGATCGAAGTTATGCTTGTTAGTGACACTTAATTTTGTTCGACGCACGCTAGGTGCATAAATAAATAAATAAATACACAAGCGATCTTTTGCAGTTCTATCGAGTGTAAGGCGTTCAAGTAATTTCTTTAAATGTATAGTGCATTTTGTAACAGAATGGTATTATTTATTTATTTATTTATTTATTTATTTATTTATTTATTTAATTTTACAGTATTAATATTATAGTAAATAATCTGCAATCTTTTATGCTCGGAATCATGTAGACCGTATTACATACTCGGGAAGAACTTGGTTCAAGGCCTCGTGCATACTTCCCGTCGCCGCGACCGAATCGCGGCGATGAGTTTTGCAGGACTTCTCAGTGCTCGTCGAATCGCCCATCGCTCTGCAAGGGAGCGCGACGTCGATCCGTCCAGGACCAACGCTAAACACCGCGCGCGACGCGAAAAAGTATGCCATACCCACGATGGGCGCGTGAAGCCATCGCGCATGCCGACCGCCACTGTTGCGACGGCTGCGGCGAAGTTTCCTTTGACTGTTCGACCGCGTACAGCGGAATGGCCATGAACTGAGCAGCGCGACGGCATCGCGGCGGTGGAAGTATGCCGCCGGCCTAAGCTTCAACACTGAAAAGGAGGGAGACTCACCAACGCAGGTCCTGCCGTCAGTCTGAATCTTGTAACCTGGTGGGCACTCGCACAAGTATGAGCCCTTCGTGTTAATGCAGCCTCCCATGCATAAATCGTTGCCTATAATTGCGACAAAGTTGAATCGGTGCTTTCACTTGGATTGCCAGAGGTGACAATACATTGTTGACCCCTCCGCGACATTATCGGACAATGCTGCCCGACGCTTAACTGCCACATAGGAGAGATTCAGGCGATCCTAGACGAAAACGCAATAACTCTTCCAAGAAAGATACACTTCCCACTGTTATAAAAGAATAAAGTTGAAAGGACGGCGTTACTCTATCACTTTTCGGATGAAGCATTCTACAGTACCGCGCATGTCTTTTGGTCAATTCCGCACTCCAAAGGCAAGCTGGACAGGCTTAAAGCATTTGCTAAGTAGGACGGCTGGGAATTTCGACAAAACTTCCCAAACGGTCACTCTAAGGTTCTCGCGCCCTCTAGACCTCACTCTGCGAGTGGTCGCGCCCACTCGATTGATAGGTTCGATTCTATATGCATTGTTCACGGCGCACTCTAAAGGCAAGCTGGACAGTCTTAAGGCAATTTCTGAGTAGGGCGGCTGGAAATTTCGATAAAACTCTCCAAACTATCACTCTACAGGCTTTCGCGCCCACTCGATTGATTATGTCCGGCCTATATGCATTGTTCAACTCTATTGATTTATATGTCAAAAGATAGAGCTCGGCCTGCTGAGCTCAAATATATGTGTCTTTTCACAAGTGCTAGATTTTAAAGAAAGTTATATAAAAAAGCCGCTTTGGAACGCTCCAAAGCGGCTTTTTCGGGAATTGACCAAAAGACATGCGCGGTACTGTACTTCACGAGATGTCCTCGAGGCAATTTGATTGCGTATTTGACTTCAACTGCGACTTGGGGTGGTCAGCCAGTGGAAAAGTCAGTATTTTACCGTACCCAGGCGAGTCTAGTACCTATTTGCAGATTCCACGGATACCCGAGAGATGAAGGGCTTGGTTGTGCTAGGCGTGAAACCCGAACCAAGAATCTTGAATCGGAGTGCAAGTGACAGCTGGCGTCTCTTATGACTGCGCTACCACGTACCATAATTACATTGCTATACATTGAATAGATATTTACGAATAAGAATTGCGAATGTAACGGGCAGATGAAAAATTTTTCCCAAGGGATTATGAAACAACTGTTACAAAATAGCCAGCGAATTCCAGCCTTCACTGATATGTACATACCAATAAAATTAAAATTAAAGAATCTCTCTTCTTGACACTTCGCCATTATTAGTGGGTAATGTTAATAGTAATGTATTGCCTCACAACAGACCTTTAGGAGGAATCCTTTATTCAGCAGGCCCTGCTGAATAAGGGATTCCACCTAAAAATCTCTCGTGTCACAATACATTACTAACGGGAATATGAAAGAATTTACGGCATTCCTCATAGTTTAATACCGATAAAGAAGTTAATATGTAAAGTGGGAACATGAAGAGCAGCCCCGAACATGGGTACATATAAAGCCACTTGCGGTCGAAGCGCCGTTACATTTAATTACCGCGGTTCTATCCGGAGGGTGTATTGTTGAGTTGTTAAAGTTGGAGCGTCAAACAGTTTTGTAAGATAAAAAAAGAAGGCGAAAATTAGCTGACCAGATCCGGCCCAAAGTGCGCACTCGTCGATGTCGATGCATGTCCTACCGTCGGGGGCTAGAATGTTTCATTATTAGGCAGGTAAGCTGCACTAGATCATGGTTTCTTAGATGGTACAATTGTGGAGCAACATTGAATGCAACCTCTTACCGACTGTGTAGCCTCGGTCGCAGATGCACTGGTATGAGCCGGGAATGTTGATGCATTTCTGCTCGCAGCGGGCTGCGCCAGTCAAGCACTCATTGATATCTGAAGTAGAAGAGATTAGAATCATGATGGAGTCAGCCGTTGGAAGTAAAATTCTTCAGCTTAAAGCGGTGAGCGGAAGAAATTAGAAATTGAGAAATCTTCTGCCTCATGGATGGTTGGATGGTTCTGCTACAAGAGATACGTGTACTGTACGTTCATTTTGGGTTGTCCATAATCTTTGCGCACATTAAACCATACTTTTCATTGCATCAGGGGCCCTTTATCTCAACAAACTCACCCTCGCATCGTCGGCCGTCAGATGCCAGCTTGAATCCCGGTTTACATTTGCAGGTGAAGGATCCTATTGTGTTCTCACATTCAGCCGACAGGTCGCAGACATGCCCGGCGAACTTTTCGCACTCGTCGACGTCCACACAACGTTTGGTCTGAATTAGATGGGATGGATAGCAAACCGTTGGAAACGTTCGTTAATAATTCTTCAGCAATGTGTGAGTTACGATCCGTTTTGCGCAGAGGAGCAAATTCCTGTCGTATGCGAAAGAGTCCTGTTCAGTTTCGAGGAAAAGGAGTACGAAACAGCTTGAACAACAACTAGACCGTGTTGCCACCTCTCTAATTGATGACCTAGGGCTATATATCACGCATAAGCAATGTGCCGCTAACGAATTTGAGTACAGGCTTCTCAAAGCTGTGCTCATACTTTCTGCGTACTCGCTTTACCACATAAAAGCTAAAAACATCTTCTACTAGACTTAAAATGAAGTTTTATTTGTGACATCTCATTTTAAAAACGTTTCGGGCACACTAGCTGATGGTTCAAAAATGCCTAAAACCTTTATAAACGAAACAGGTACAAATGATATTTTTAAGCCCTAAATTCTCAAAAAAATTCTCTCCACCCACGATTCTAAATCACGGCTCGAGAGAGTCTGATAACGAGATAACGAGTTCGACTGACGAAGGAAACATGAAACCGACAGCGATAGCGCTTTGGTAGACTAGCAAAATAAGACTTCTCTGGAATATAAAAACGTCAGGGTGAATATCAGCCGAAAGTTTGTCAAGTGTGAATTAGACCATGAGTTTTCTGGGTTTCTGTTTTGAGTAGCAGTTGACTCTTTTCATAAGGTATTACTGCGAACTTTTAGAATCAGGTAAAGCATTTGGACATTCGAAGGCCGGCGTATGGGAAGCATCTGTTATCTTAACCATCCAATTATCCAGGGTCTTAAGATCGAGTTATCTAATTATCCGAAGATTGTAGTTCCAACGTATGTTGTGCACGACCCAGAACTCGTTGTTCAAGATTGCTGCCGCCTTTCATCCAATTCATCAGATGATCCTTAAAACCGAATCAAACTAACTCGGATCCGCTCCAGAGAGGTGCTACAGGCAATACTCCAGTCCCATAGGTATTCAAGGATTCTGGCTCTGGAAATTATTCTGGACGCAATGAAAGTTACAGGCAACATGTTTTTTCTAAAATTCATGACAAAACAAAAGGTTACAACGAACGAAACCTAGGTACTCTTGGTGAAGGGTTGCGGACACCCACATATCAATGAGGACAGTTCGGTCACTAGTTGAAGCATTTCAGACGACGCACGCTACAAAAGGCAAGACCAAGCCAAATACTGTCTTTTTAATCTATTCGCAACCCTCGATTTTTCCAAATTCCAAGTCTTTCTTCATCCGCATTTCATAACCAACCTTCTCGTTGAATTCATACCCAGCATTGCAGCGACATTTGTAGCTTCCGGGCAGGTTGATACACATCAGACCTCCACATATCGTTTTGTTCAAGCATTCGTTGATATCTGAATGAATGTTACATGTTTTATGACAACCAGGGATTCTGAGACGCTGAGAGTGAACCGACCGTCACAAAATCCGGTGTTCTCGTTCACCACGTAGCCGGCCGAGCAGATGTTGCCCTTCTGCTGGCACCGGAACGAGCCTGCTGTGTTCACGCACTCCTCTCCTGGCCCGCAACGATCACCCGTGGCGCACTCGTCGATATCTTGAAAATAGCAGAGCATTCTGAGCGTTGAGATTCGAGCACAACAGGTGGGCGTACCGCTACACATTCCGTTGGATGGATAGTAGCCCAGAGGACAGTCTATGCTGGTGCATTCGCCGGTCTGTGGATTCTGCAGCTCTCCTTCTGCACACTTTTTCGGATCACACCTGCATACGGGAGAACAATCAGCAGGGGATATCATGATGTACAGTACCGCGCATATCTTTTGGTCAATTCCCGAAAAGAACGCTTTGGAGCGTTTCAAAGCGGCTTTTTAAATCACTTTCTTTAAAATCCAGCTCTTGTGAAATGAAGCATATATTTAAGCAGAGCAGCTTGGGTTCTATCTTTTGACATAAATCAATAGAGCTGAACAATTCATATAGGCCGGACATAATCAATCGAGTGGGCGCGACAGGTTGTAGGGTGAGCGACAGCTTGTAGAGTGAGCGTTTGTGGAATTTTATCGGAAATTTCCAGCCGCCCTACTCAGGAATTGTTCTATGAATTCGCCATGTACGACTCTCTCTATGAACCTCGGCATCGTAGATCTTGTAGCGTTGTTTTGACTGAGCTCCACACGAGGTAATACAGATCTTTATTGGCTAACGTTTATTTAAAAAAGCCGCATTGGAACGCTCCAAAGCGTACTTTTCGGGGATTGACCAAAAGATGTGCGCGGTACTGTATATAGACACGTATAGTAAAGAGGTCAAAAGAACTCCAGTTCGGAACCATGCATAATGTTACAGGACGTTGTTTCGTATTTGGCCCACACAATGATCGCGTTTTGCATTTCAGGTTAGGCTCACATTTCAACGGTTTCCTTCGCACTCCAGTTTGATTAAGTGACAAAAGATAAAGGAGTACGTGATTAGCTTGAGCACCAGAATGTAGCCATGATTATCAACTCTTCTCCACAAGAGAGCCCTTTGAAGCCAGTTATATGTGGCATTGCATCGAGGGAGGGATGGGCGGAAAATTTTGAAGAAAGAAAACAGAAGATCCTACTTCCTCGAAAAGAAGAAATCAGAAAAATGAAAAATGACAAAGAGCAGAAAAAGCGAAGAATCCCAAAATAATAATTTGGTGTATCAATAACGAGCATGGATTTCTTCCCGTTGAAGACACTTTGGTCTACCACTGACACGGTTCGCTAGTGCTTCTTTACTAGTGTTGCATGAAGGCTTCCAATCATATAGCAAATTTATAATCCGTAAGTGTTAATTTACAGAACGCAGATCTCAGGACTATTTATTGTAACTACTTATTTAATTTGCGCAGCCCCGCTGGCCTCTGCTGCTAGTACAACATTGGTTGTTTTAAGATTCCGTGATGACTAGATAGTTTGCTGCCACATAAAAGCACTCATTTCTGATAGCTCGGTAACGGAGGGGACGGAGGACAATGCACTGATGCATAAGGAAACTCTAATGTATGAAAACACTAGAGAAACACCAGTGATGGCTAATGTCGTTTACGTCGGGCATAAAAATGCATAACCGCACAAAAATAACTAGAGTAAAATAGAAGATGTGTTCGATGATAGAAGAGAATCTTGAGTTTCAATAGTGAATTCTATTGAAGGTGTTTTCTGGTTTCTGACTTCATGATTTTCTCCATATTTCTAGGAAACACAAAAAAAATCTCCCCGTAATAATTCATTTTTCCAGGAAGCAGTAAATAAAAATAAAATCTCCCCGCCCCGGGATATTTCATATTTTCTACAAATCCTCCGAAATTACTTCATCTTCGAATGAGAGTGTTGCAATGCGGAACAGGCAAAGACAGTTGGTAATAAGTAATAAAAAACCATCACCCTTTAATATAGGGAGCTTGAAACATGTTAATTGTTCAAAGAATCCCGCCAGCTATGTGATACGTAGCAGTTGCTCAGGATTCAAGAATATTGACAGGTGCCTCTTATAACGAGGTCACCAAATTTTTGCGGTTATTATGGACCATCCTGTAGTTAGGATTTGAGATCGCAACTATTGGAAACTCTAGAGACAACAGAGATTCTTACAGTCTTTTCTGAAGAATTATCAAGTTTTCACCACTTGAGGGAGGCTATAACACTGGCCGACTACGAATTCTACGATCGTAAAGCGAATGGAGCGAGGATGATGAGTAGGCGAGAAATGTTGTTGTTAATAGCATAGCTTCGATTCCTGCCTGACCTGCTAGCAATTCATCACGCCCAGGAGATATGTACAGTAACGGAATCTCAAAGGCGCATTTCAAAAACACCTGTAGCTGCCTTGCGTATTACGACACTGATACAATGGTCCGCAGTCATGAGCACCGAGGTTGCACTCGTCCACATCTGAAACAGTTTATAATTCCGGTAAGCACACGCTAGAAGTATAGATGAGTTAGGTGAATTCTGTGTCATGCTGTAACAACACGGCACACCAATGCAGTCCTCAGTGTCGGAGTCCATCGCGTAGCCGGTTCCACAGGAAAGCGTTCGAATGCACTTGAACGATCCGGGAAGGTTCAGACATCGTTGTGATTCGAGACAATCATCCACCAACAAGAGGCACTCATCAACATCTAAACGCTAGTGTTAGTACGTGAGTGCATTCTTGGGAGCATGCTAGACGTGCAAGCTATCTAAAGAGGGTGACCAGCTTCAGCTGACCGCTAAACTTTCAGGAAAAGATGAAGGCAGTGGGACATGCTGGCATGCTTAGTAGGACATAAAAGATTATGAGGCAATAGTCCGGGAAGATTAGTCTTTCCGAGCGGTACGGAAACAGTGATTGGTGGGAGAAAGCAACGGAACGAAGTCAAGACCTGTTGTGGTGATGAAAGTCAACCGATCGTACGCAGGTCCGTCAAACTTCTTCAACCAAAGATGAAACAGTGGAAAAGTAAATTGGAGAAGCAGGATGGTGGCTTCTTCGCTTCTTCGTTGGTGTTCAGTTTCTGCTCGACTCACCACACCATTGATTCAATGAGTGCTCACAGCACACGCACACCAAACATCGTGCAAGCAAAGCAGCTCATCGCGACCAACTCTCCTAGATGCCTTCTGCTTCGAACTCAATTTCCCATAGAGGGTTATCAGCCAACACGTAATGCATCCAAACTAGTGAGTTGGTCGCGAATCGGTGTTTCCAGCCGACTCACCGACGCACTGCTCTCCTTTGCCAGTCCACCCGGGCGGACAGGTGATTCCAGTGGACTTAATGGGAATGAACGAGTCCTTAGCCGCCGTAGCGTAAGCCTGTGATCTTCTGGAAGCTCCGCGACGGCTCTCGTTGCGCATTCGTACGAATCGGACGCGATTCCCTTCCAGCGGATCAGGTCGCAGAGGTTGGCAGAGATAGCTGCCGATGGTGTTCACGCAGACCTCACGTCCCCACTCGCATGGGGGAGTGGAAGAGCGGCACTCGTTGCGATCTTTCCACAAAAGTAGCTATGATTCACATTTGCATTGGAACACTCCACACTTTTTCACAGGAGAGAGACGAGGTGCGAATATGCGGGAATGACACATGAATCATTACTGAAAACGGGGTCTAAAGGACTTATCAGCGGACTATCCCAACGGCACGTCTGATCGGCAGAAGTGCGGTATATGGACAAAAGCGCCTCTGTTTCAGAAATACAAAAATGCAATTGTCTCGAGTCGTCCAAAGAGCCGAGTTTCAGCGGATTAAAGAATTGGAGAAATAGCAGACAGCAGTAGAAGACGTAGCTAACGCAGTTAGAGATTGGCTTCGCCATCAACGGATGTCACCGGTGGCCGGCTGTACAAATGTCTGAACATACACTGTTACAGCGATCTTTTGTTGCGATCACAACTCTAGCGCAAGGCTGGACTCGATCCGCGCATCCTGCTGACCGGGCGAGAGTGCTCTTCGTTATCATACGCCATCAAATTGACTTGAATCTATCTGAACATACGGCTTCTCGCCGCGCCTGCAGAAGAGGGCCATTACGCGCGTGGCGAGTCGACACTGATGCAACTCTCCGAGGTTCGCCGTGATGTAAGATTTGCGCTTTGACAAGCTTCGAAGTGACGCTGTGCTGTACAGAAACATGAAACATGTGTAGCTTACAAAAGGCAAGCATTGCGCTATGAAGAAGCCCTAAGCCAATTGTGAGCGCACGGACGTGATTTATAAGGTAAACGGTTTTTTAGGATCTAGGATTCGTGATTAATGGCAAACTTTGCATCAATAACCATTGCAAAGCTCTGGTTTCAAAGGCATAGAATGAGTAACCAAAATCTCGAATCTTCAGATCACTCCTAACAAAAATTCTCGTACTTTGGTCAACGCCCACACAATCTATGTGCGTCCAATTCTAGAGGAAGATACTAGGGTTTTCTTTCTTTGCACAAAAAAATGAATTCACTGATCTCATAGAAAGTGTTCAGAATAGCGTCAATCGCAAGGTTCTTACGCGCTGTACAGGTCTAGGTAACCAGTACATTTCCAATGGAGAAAGAACGACGAAAACAGCGTGGATTGCTTAGTCTGCAGAGCAGGAGAGCTGCAAATGGTCTTCTAACGGTTTTCAAAGCGATTACAGGTAGAAGTGAGCCAAACTGTAATGATATTTGTAGTGCTTAGAGAACTAGAGGAGCAGATGCTGAGCTCAGGGTTCCAGCTACTATGTCGCAGGCTCGTCGTAAAGAGTGTTTCCATTACTCAACAAGCTGCCTAATGAGAACATTCTCTCTCTACCTCCCATAAGAGTGTTTCCATTACTCAACAAGTTGCCTAATGAGAACATTCTCTCTCTACCACTCTTTGCGCGAAAATGTCTTGATTTCGTTACATAGAAAGGGGCTGCCTGCTGAAATCGTTTCTCATCGCAGCTTAATTTAGATGTTTCCTAAATTACTATGTTGTATTTTTGTTGAAGTTTTTCTAGTGTTTCCTATACAATGTTGCAGTTCCTTTGAAGTTTACAAAGGATTTGTTATGCTGTTGTTTGCTGTCATGTTCTGTGAGCTTTCTTGTGTTTTGCTTCGTCTAGATTTTGCTATGACTCGCGTGGGCATAACCTCCACCTCCAAAGATAAAGATAAAACACCCAATTCTTCGTCAAAACAACCACTTCAATACCGCCCGCTTCGCGCGGTCAGAAAGGCGGTTTGCGACGGAAAAATCCGTCTTAAACCGTCGCATGCTCATAACTCCTTTAATTTTGATTTGTTTCAGAAACAGTTGGTACCATTCGATTCGCCTCCTCGAGTGCTATAAAACCATGTATAAAACTTTACTAGGCCACCGTGTTTTCGCTGTGGGTGGCCTAAAAGAATAACTGCAGCAGGCTTTTGCAATTGGAGCACCTTATTTTCCAGGACGTGCATGTGACTTGCAGTGCTTTCGGAGTATCTCAAGCATGGTGTGCCTTGTCAGTGCTCTGTCATGCCTTAAATATTCCCAGAGTGCGCAGTGCATAATGCATATAGAATCGAACCTATCAATCGGATGGGCGGAAGCATGCCCACTGGGTTTCTATCTTCATTTAACGGAAAATGTAAAGCCTTCAAGACTATCTTGCACCGTTTGGAGAATTTTATATGAAATTCCCGGCCGTCCTACTTAGAATTTGCTCCAGTCAGTCCGACGAGCCTTTGGAGTGTGCCGTACACAATGCATGTAGGATCGAACCTATCAATCGAGTGAGCGGAAGCGGTTCAAATGTCGCGCTAAACAGTCCTCTTTAGGTGCTTTAGTGCACACAATGACAGCAGCTCATACAAATGAAGAGGTTTTAAGAAGCGAGAAGAGAGAGTGCGCCGTGCAAAATGTTCTTACTCCCTCAGAATACATTTTTTCTCCACTGTCAATAACATCGTTCAATTCAGCATGAAAAGCTCTATCGAACGGTACCAAGCATGGCCCATTTCGAAAACATCGGTTTTCGATGACGTCATCGTCTATCTGCCGCGATCTCGAGAGGCCTCACCCTCGATGCGAAACTGTCAAAAAATCGATCTTTCCAGAATCGGTCGAAATTGATACCGTTCTATAGCGCTTTTCATGATGAACTGAATGCTGCCATTGTTCCTGTCGAACACACATCTGGGCGAGTAAGAGCGCAAGAAACTAACCGCTATCTTCCGCCGCTTTAAACTGGCAGCTGAGGCTAAGACAGTTTAGAAAGCTGAGGAGTTCTGAGCACCTCATAGTGAAGCACCTTAAGCTCTATGTTTGTTTGCGCGTTTCAAGGCCGTTTGCTAGTCGGATCTTCCCGCAGCGGTCCACCGAAATCGGAAAAAATGCGTCACACAAGCCTCACCTGCATTTTCGCACCCCTGTGACATTGCCTCTTCTCAAGCTACACCGTTTTTCTTTAGTGTGCTACTACAAAGTTTTACTGCCTACAAGACCCACGAGTTGCAGCCGAAACGATTTGAACTCGAAAGAGTTATTGCGCTCCGAACACGCCCGCGCGGGCAATCTATATGCATTGTCCATGACGCACTCTAAAGGCTAGCTGGACAGCATTAGAGCAATTCCTTAGCTGCTGAAAATTATGATAGAATTCTCCAAACGCTAACTCTACCAGTTGTTGAACCCACTCGATTGATAGGTTCATCTCTACACGCATTGCACACGGTGCACTCATAAGTCTCACCGGGACAGATTGAAGCAACTCCCGAGTAGGGCGTCTGAAAAATTCTGAAAAATTTCTCTAAATTTTTCAAAATATTTTTGAAGGCTTTACATTTTCCAGTAATTGAAGATAGAAACCCAGTGGGCATGCTTCCGCCCATTCAATTGATAGCTTCGATGCTATATGCATTTTGCACGGCTCATTCTCGGAACATTCCAGGCATGACAGAGCACTGACAAGGCACACCATGCTTGAGATACTCCGAAAGCACTGCAAGTCACATGCACGTCCAGGAAAATAAGGTGCTCCAATCGCAAAAGCCTGCTGCAGTTATTCTTTTAGGCCACCCACAGAGAAAACGCGGTGGCCTAGTAAAGTTTTATACACTGTTTTATAGCACTCGAGGAGACGAATCGAATGGTACCAACTGTTTCTGAAACAACTGAAAATTAAAAGAGTTATGAGCATGCAACGGTTTAAGACGGATTTTTCCGTGAAAAAATATGAACTTTTCCCAGAAAATATGCCGGGTTAGCGCAGTGCCTTCCATGCAGGGAATGAAATTCAAAACACGAATGACTGCGCTTGGAGTGCTACAGTAACAGCTGACATTGACGACTTCTTAAAGTTCCTTTATTAAAGGACATCAAAGCTATACAGAAATATAATACAATGCATAAAACCAAAAACTGAAACCTTACAGTTACCTTACTGAGCCGTTTTTCATAGTTTTAATTTTTAGGCCATGTATGGCTATGAAATTTAGACTCTTAAACCGCACAAGTAAAACAAATAAATGAGGCTAAATCTTGAACGCTTGAGCTAATGTGCAGACCGTGGAGAGAAATGTACCAAGTAGGTCGAAAATGCTAGAGTGAGTGGTTGAGGCGCTTAGTGGGGTGGGGCCTAAATCTAACCTTCATACCATGTTTAGGCCTCTGAATACGACGGAACGTCGAAACGTCAGGCCCTGCTTAATAAAGTTGTCCACCTAAGAACCTCATTTGGCAAAAATATACTAGCAGTAACAACTTACAACTTACAACTTGCCGAGGTTTTAAGAAGAGAGAAGTTGGGAGCTGATCGAGTAACATTTTATACTCTGCAAAAATGTGCATGAGCGAAGTTTCAGCTTGTCCCCTGTGACCCACTCACCCTACCCTTCGCCGCCACTGAGGGCGAAGCAAGCCCTATCTGCGAAAGGCTATTACACCCAATCTTCGCTTGGCTGAAACTCTACTCAGCGCAGTTTTCGAGTCGAAAAATATGCATTTTGTATTGCAGAGACAGATCCGTTTCTGGCGATACGCACCACATCCGCCGTTCGGATCTATGTAGCATTGGATAGTCTCTTGGTTCGATCTTTAGCAATTTAGTGCGATGTTTTCATGCTGAAGTCTGAACACCAGGTTCAATTTCATCTAAGCGCCCTGCTTCTTCTCTATTACTAAAACCCGAGCCACTCCAGAATTGGAAGGAGGGAAGGGGAATGAATTTGCAAACTCACCAACGCAGGTGGTACCATCCGGACCTAAATCGTATCCGGATCTGCAACTGCACTCCACCGTTTCTCCACCTCTGAAAGCAAGGAAATTTTGAGGTTTCACCGTTTAACCAATCTTCACCAAAAGATCTATTCTTGACTACGCCGCAATATCTTCAGTTGTTGCATTTGCATTTTTAACAAATTTTCTCCGTGTTTCCCGTTTGTGCTTCGGCATGGCAGAATAAAGGTCCAAAATTTGCACTGAAGCTGCCCTCACCTATCATGACAAAGATGGTCACAATTCGAGTGCGCACATCGGTCTCCGAGATAGATGGCGTTGTTGTTGTCGTAGACTGGAATTACTGGTCGACCTAACGAAGAAAATCACCGAGTCACCGGTGCAAGTCACATTCAACCCCATGAAAAGCCTATCAAACCAGTTGATCGTGGTATGGTTTCTGTGAACTCGAGTGATCCCTGACAGCAACGGGAAAACGCCTTGAGACAAGCGGCCGAGAAGCCCGTCGGTGCTATACACGGCTGATTCTTCAGGAGCAGATCCTTCGCAAGCAAGCAGCAGTCGCAGCACTCCTGTAATTCCAGGCCTGTTCACAATGAAATGATGGAGATTCGGTTAGAGATTTAGGAAGCGTTACCATGAGCAGCTGAAAACTCTAGTCGCTACAACAAAAATAAATTCAAAGGATGCGAGCTACATGTACAAGGATGACTGCTATCACACCTGACCATGTAGACAAGCCCTTTGTTTCCTATATTAGGCCCTCTAACTATTCGTGCAACCGTTGGAGTCCAATCCAGGGCATGAGCTTCACTAAATCTTCTTTCTTCGAATATGACTGTACTGATCTCTGACGTCTACTAGTCTAGCAGCAATTCGGTCAAAGAAGCTGAAACGCGTATCAGCGTCATGGAGACAAAAATACTGCGCCCGACGGTCAACGTCACGCGCATGGACCGCATCCGGAACGATGCTGTCCGGCAGAAGTTCGGTGTCGCGCAGATAGCTGACATGATGTGCGAAGCTAGTCTGCGGTGGTACGGCCAAGTCCTTCGTGGGGAAGAAGAAAGCGTCCGCAAGGCAGGCCAGAGTTCGCTCGAAACCCCGAAGCACTGCTTCATACGCTACATGCGGACATGAAAGTAGCAAGAGTCTAGCGATCAAGTGCAGGATCGGAAATGGTGCGTTACCGCCCCAGTAACTCCAGCGGTTGCCGCGAAGAAGCGCGAAGTTACTGGAGTTACTTAAGTAAAGCGGTTCTTATCGGCAGAGCTGTTTCTGCAACTACCCCATCATGTCAACGACCCGGCGGTTGCACGTAATATATCCACTGCAGATGCTGATATCTTCTTATCGGAAGCATGCGGGACATGTGCGTCCCTTAGTTTTAATTTACAGAAAGTTGATTATGACGGACGATGAACCCCAGCTTTTCAGTAAGTTGATGCCTTCTCTTGTAGCAAAGGCCTTCCTCTATCGTATTCTGTATCAGTCATTTCCTTCACATACTGCTCCCAAAAAGACCATTTTCGTTACCCTTGACAAGGGCTTGTCTACCAAAATTCTTTGAAAAGCCTGTAATTGCAACACTTACCGAAGAAATGTGATCATACTCAGTGTCACGCTTCTAAACGAAGTTGTCATAAGTGAGAACACTGCAGCAAATAACTACAACATTCTAACTCAACGATGCTGTCATGGGTCCGCGAGGTTGTATTGGCTTAATGATAGTGGCACCCTTTATTTTTTTGAGTTTTCGGCATTTATCTATCTTTTAATGGTCACCCTCAGTGAAAAGCTGACTTTCGGTGGTGATTCCTGATGTGCTATGGATTTATAAAATGAGTGCTATGGAACTACATGAAGCAGCGAAAACACTGAGTGAAGAGTTATAACAGTGTGCAGTCCTGGCAAGGTCTATCTCCTCTAATAAGTTTTATCTTGTCAGACAGCGCTCGCTGTCATTGGGGAAGGATGGTCAGCGATACGGCTCAGTCAAATTTCTGCTAAAAGTTCTTCATGCAGCGAAATAGATTTTGTACACATCAGATAAAGAACCATGAATGTATGTGCTTTCTCTGAGTTCTGTTTTGGCACGTTGGTTGCGGTATGATGGGTTTGATGGCGGAAGTGCAGCGTTCGTGAGCATCAATAAGAATATCGTAACCTTGTAAGTTCGGTGAGTCGGTGCTGAAAGCATTTGTATATAAATATAAATAACTATAAAATATAAGTAGCATTTGTTCAGCACGCGATTTTTGAAATTGTAGAGAACAAGAAATTAACGAGGAAGCTTCTACGACAGCAGCTCCAGAAACAAGGGATTTTCAATTGTTTGGAGAGCTAAAAGGGGGATGAATGCACCTTAGAAATGAGAAGATGAGTTTAGTTATAATTATATATTTTGAAACTAGAAAGCTGTAAATCATTTCTGAGTGACTTGGGTGTTTTTTTTTGTTGATTGGTTCACTAGAATATCATTATGTGTGCACACTGTTTTAACATTAGGCACACAAGATGTTCAATGTCGAGGAAAGTTCTTATACAGAATATTAGCGCACCGACCAAAAAGTTTCTTCCATTCAATTAATACTTGTTGTGCATTAGTACACTAGCATGGAATTCCGTTATTGCTTAATGCTTTTATGCTCCTTCAAACAGCCAAGCTCATCGTGAACTCGTCATTTATTTCTCCACAGCGGTCATACGACCTTTCATTGTGTAGCATTTCATTGCCTCTCGAATGAGTTTTAAAAAACTAAATTTAAATTTCTTCGTTCAAAACGTGAAATAAAATACTAAGATTGTTTATGTCGGCGTTCATAAGGTGATGAAAATTAAGCGAACAAATGAAGAAACAAATATCTTAGTAAGTTTTAATTATAAAATGAGAGTGGGAATTTATGGCTAAATTATTTGTTTCTTCAAATCTCAAGGAAACTAACGATGTTTCACGAATGATTAACAAGGCTGCTTAAAGATTTGCTGACTAGGGAAGGGTTTCGACCTCCCATGGAACTTTAAGTGGAGACCAATGTCTTTAGAAAAAGCTCAGAATTCTGATCACGAATATGGGTGTCGAAATTTCAAAATGAAATACGACCAGCCTGCAGTCAAGCCACCCAAATTCGTCAGGTCATAACTCACTGAGGAGTTTCATTTTGCAATCTTGGCACATAGGTTCGTAATTAGCATTCCGAGCTCTTATGTAAGAATGGAAATATAAGAAAGGAATAAGATATAGATATCGATGTTATCTAATCTGATTAGATACTCTGGTGTGCGAAGGATTTATTCCGTTGGTAACCCTACTGGCGGATGTATTTCGCTGCTGATCCTACTGTAACGAGTATGAGCTGCTCCTTCACTACTTGGTTTGCCAATGCACGTGAAGCGGAGACGGACCTCTTTCCTGACTCTTCTGAGTAGAAAACAAGCAAAAGCTCTCTCAGTACAGTACTCTCTCCTTATGCCTCTTAACTGTCTCCTATTCCAACTTCTGCCGTCAATAGATCACGAGCACTTCGTCGGAGGAGAGAACTTTGATGAACACGGAGGGTAAACTTCCCGACAATCATGATGAGATTTTGTTCACGAAAAGGTGTTGTAGAGAAATGAAACCTTTCGCAGTCCACCGCCCAAGTTGTTCACAGTCGACGGACACATGTCGTCCTGTCGAGCGAGGGCTGCACCTTCCTCACATGCAGAGTCCAGTAGCGAACGCAAACAGCAGATTGAGGCGGCCCTGAAATTCAGAAGGGTGCAACTCTTTCGAGGACACACGAACGAAGGATGTTTGTGCGGTCGAGACAACATTACTGCCCTATACCACTTGAAGATAGACATACTTATACATGGGATCACCACTACCACTCGTAGAAGGTATAAGTATTTTGATTTTTACCAGCATTAGATCATGTTAGCAGAATTCTATGGCCAGAAGAACAATACTCTTTTCAAGAAACACTAATGAACAACGATATCTTTGTTGTTATTTTCTAACTTTGCTTTATTTTGAAGCTTTTTTCCTTGCATGTTAACTTAAACTCTTACGTTTTTCTACCTTTTTTATCAATTAGTTGAAGTCAACATCCCTTTGGCTCCACCACTATGTACGTTCCCGTTTTTCCTTCATAATTTTTTAAAAATTAAAAAAGTAATATAAACAATATTTTTTTTTCAAAAGAAAGGGTGGTTAAGCAGAAGAGCTTTGTTCACTAAAATGTAGAATAGGTAAACCTGTCCCGCGTCCCAAGTAGGTATAAAGTTGTAGCTTCAATTAATCATAGAGGAAGGGAATGCCACAAGAGGCCTCGAAATGAGTCCGTCACAAAGACAAGGCACGCACTATCACTAGGCCAAATAATAGGGAAGGAGACTAAATTGCCTTGGAAGGAGCGGAAGATGGGCAAGAACTGCTCAATGATGGCCGGAAACCAGAATACGAAACACGGAAACCAGAAGCTATTTTTAATGCATTTTTTGCATGCCACACTCCTCATTTTTCAAATCTGCTCTTCTTCACAGCTTAAGCACTTCTACTTTCATACTGAGGCCCGTGTTATACCACCGCTCACCCAGAGCGACGCGCAATGATACGCTCCCATACATATCGATCCCATCGCTACATGCAATCGATATGGGAACATATCATTAGGCGTTGCTCGCGGTGAGCAGTGGTATAAAAAAGGCCTAATAACTCTCGCAAGGTCGCGACTGCGTAAGCAGGCGTCGCGAAGATGGAGGTGGTCGAAATACAAGGAAGCTCCGATCGCCTGAACACACGGTTTATGTCCAAAGGTAAAGTAACCGTGAAAGGCATAATCAGAAAAAAGCCGTACCAATAGTCTACAATCATCATGCCGAGAATTACCGAAGGCCCAACATGGACAGCACCGTAGAGGCATCGTTGAGGTTTCTAGAAACTACTAAATATTGTGCCACACCCGTTTTAACAAACCATTTTCTTGACTTGAACCACTTCTTGAGAATCCTTCAGTAGATGTGGTTGTTGTGTGATGAACGCTTTCATATACCGTTTCATACACATAGAAAGGCGATTCCGCAAATGTAGAAGGATGTTGTGGGATGTCGGTTTCCTATACTACTGATTTGATCCACCGACATTCTTACCTCAGCACTCACTCGGAGTCACTACTGTTAACCCAATCGCAGAAAATGCTGAATTCGGAGCGCCTGTGTAGTGTTGTTCACGACTTGCCCGCAATAATGATGGCATGTATCGTCAGAAATGTGGGAATCAAAGGACAAGGCTGGCCGCTTAATATGGTCCATAAAACAGTGGCGAACAGGAGTGGCATCCTGCCTTTCATTTCAAGACCACTTGTTGTTGCTTTTTTTGCAGACTCATATCCACCATATTTCATAGAACTTTCTCAAATTTATCTATTCATTATTCAAACAGCTGAGAGGCAGCCGCAAAAGGTGCAGATAGGCATCCATAGCTCTTCGAGTGCCAACATTCGTGTGCAATGCAACCACATCGAACCCTTGATATTCCAATCGTTCTTCACATTAAAATCTCATTGTCTCAACTGCTCGAGAAATCGTTGCACATTTTTAGATGCACAGAAACGCACGAAAGTAAAGGCGACAAGAGGGCGTTGTAGGCGTTGTAAGGTCCACATAATTCGATCTGCTGGTCCTTCCCGGAAACACAACAGGCTTTTTGTTGCGTTGTTTGACTGAGCTCCACACGAGGTTTTACAGATCTTTATTGGCTAACGTTTCGGCGGCATCGCCTTCTTCAGAGCCTGAAAGGAAGGATCAAGTCAAGATGTGGCTACCGCGTCAGACGTTGCCTCAACCTTAGAAATTCAAGACCATCTTTCGATCACGTAGTCAATAGAGAGATCGAGACCCTTACCTTACAGGAAGCCAGACGGGCCAATCGGTCGGTAGCAGGGCCGTTTTCGAGACACAGGCGCCCCAATCAGAATGCCAACCTGATGTAGGGTCCGAGCTCCCGCGTTATATAGAGGCATTCTTCCTTCCGGTTTAGCTTGGGGTCTTTGGCATGAATCCAAAACGCCTCCAGAGCCTTGCGGGCGGCAGTTTGGGCCTCGACTGCCAGCAGCTTGACCCTGACCTCAAAGTCCTCCCCCGTATGCCCGTGGACTCTATGGTGACCTATTGCAGTGGACGTCCTGGACTTGGCCTTGCCGTCAAGGTGTTCCTTGACCCTAACATGAAGGGGTCGCGCCGTCTCACCGATATATTCCTCGCCACAGCTCTGGCAGGTAATGAGGTATACCACACCTGATAAGGTGCAGTCCCCTTCCCTGCCATGTGGGCCGACGGCGCAACCAGGAGTGACACAAAGGCGATCGTAAGGACGATTCCGAACTAGCTGCCGCCTTAGGTTGTCTGGTGGCACCTCTACAACAGTTACCACATTCTCCAGCCCGGCTCTCCTCACACACTTCCGAAGGGAAGTGCTTACATCATCGGAGATGAATGGCACTTTGAATGGTACCTTTCCGGACATGGCGCGGCTACTGCTTTGTTCCTGCAAGGACCTCCGTGAAGATGTAACGTGGTGCTTATATCCGTTGCTAGTCGCAATTTCTTGTGCCAGCTTCCTTAATTCTTTACGCTCCTCTTCTCCACTGGATACGAGTGCTGCGGTTTGGAACATGTTTTTCAATACAGCTCGCTTCATGTGGTTAGGGTGCGAGGAAAGGCAGTGAACTACGATATTCTTGTTGGTAGGTTTTCAACTAATGGTCCTTCTTAAAGAATGCCTTGGTTGCAACATTTTCAGATGGTCGGGTCACTATTTCTCTCAGATAAGAGGTCTGGCGATGGGGCAACGACTAGCACCTACACTCGCTATCGCCTTCATGGCCGAAATTGAAACCCCGGTGCTACAAAGGTTTCCATTGCTCTATTGTCGTTACATCGACGACTGCTTTCTTATCTGCTCGACGCAGGAAGAAATGGACCTGTGCTTTAGCCTGCTCAACAGCCAGTCCCCTTATATCAAGCTCACTCGCGAAAAAAACCCCAGGGTGATTGGCTTCCGTTCCTGAAGGTGCAAGTCCAACTTAAAGAGGGTGGTACCGTAACAAAATGGTATAGAAAACCTACCAACAAGAATATCGTAGTTCACTGCCTTTCCTCGCACCCTAACCACATGAAGCGAGCTGTAGTGAAAAACATGTTCCGTACCGCAGCTCTCGTATCCAGTGGAGAAGAGGAGCGTAAAGAATCAAGGAAGCTGGCACAAGAAATTGCGACTAGCAACGGATATAAGCACCACGTTACATCTTCACGGAGGTTCTTGCAGGAACAAAGCAGTAGCCGCGCCATGTCCGGAAAGGTACCATTCAAAGTGCCATTCATCTCCAATGATGTAAGCACTTCCCTTCGGAAGTGTGTGAGGAGAGCCGGGCTGGAGAATGTGGTAACTGTTGTAGAGGTGCCACCAGACAACCTAAGGCGGCAGCTAGTTCGGAATCGTCCTTACGATCGCCTTTGTGTCACCCCTGGTTGCGCCGTCGGCCCACATGGCAGGGAAGGGGACTGCACCTTATCAGGTGTGGTATACCTCATTACCTGCCAGAGCTGTGGCGAGGAATATATCGGTGAGACGACGCGACCCCTACATGTTAGGGTCAAGGAACACCTTGACGGCAAGGCCAAGTCCAGGACGTCCACTGCAATGGGTCACCATAGAGTCCACGGGCATACGGGGGAGGATTTTGAGGTCAGGGTCAAGCTGCTGGCATTCGAGGCCCAAACTGCCGCCCGCAAGGTTCTGGAGGCGTTTTGGATTCATGCCAAAGACCCCAAGCTAAACCGGAAGGAAGAATGCCTCTATATAACGAGGGAGCTCAGACCCTACATCAGGTTGGCATTCTGATTGGGGCGCCTGTGTCTCGAAAACGGCCCTGCTACCGACCGATTGGCCCGTCTGGCTTCCTGTAAGGTAAGGGTCTCGATCTCTCTATTGACTACGTGATCGAAAGATGGTCTTGAATTTCTAAGGTTGAGGCAACGTCTGACGCGGTAGCCACATCTTGACTTGATCCTTCCTTTCAGGCTCTGAAGAAGGCGATACCGCCGAAACGTTAGCCAATAAAGATCGGTAAAACCTCGTGTGAAGCTCAGTCAAACAACGCAACAAGATCTACGATGCCGAGGTTCATAGAGAGTCGTACATGGCGACAACAGGCTTTGTCTTAATAGCAGTGTTATACAGTCAGGCACCTTTTCCTTCCTTCACCAGCTTATGCGTTTTCACAAGTTGTTAATGAGTAGACACGCTCCCATTCGCTGGCATTAGTTGAGCGAGAAATGGGCTTTGCAGCGTCGTGCTCAGAACTCCAACCATGGTACCCTTTGAGCGTAGCTATTCTGTCAGTCTTGCGCGCAGCTACTTACAATGTACGAGACCGTCTGTCTGCATCGTCCGCATGTCTTCCATTTAATCGCCCACAAACCCGCTTCGATTTCCTGAACTGTCTTCAAAAATTGCTGTTCATTCTCGAGCTTCCTCAAGCGTCTGCTTAACACAGAAGCCAATAATGGGACCACGGCAACGGAAGACAGAAAAAGTTGCTGCGATTATTGGTGGGAGACAAATGCGCAAGCTTTGTTGTAATGTCTCAGGAATGGACATTGCTCTCAGTAAAGCTGCATTAGCGGAAACAGCCAAATAAGCAACTTCGAGCAATATAGGCCTGAATGGACACGCCTGAAGAGCGTCATTCGTAGAGTCCTGGGCACGAAACTGGAGAAATCACTTTTCACTCAACTAGTGCCGAAGAATGAAAAATGCCTGATTATAACCAACTTCTGAATGCGCACAAGCTGTTAAGGAGAAGGAATAAAGCCTGAATAGATAGCATCGTTCCAATACAACGCCTATAGTCCTTCGAAGGTCCAACAGGTCGAATAAGTAGGTTCTTGCTACAGCTCTCTCTCGCATAAAAAATGTTCAACAGCTTCACTAGCAGTTGAGACAATACGAAGATAAATGGCTGGAATATCATCGCATTGTATTGCACACGAACATGGACACTGGGATAAACTGTGGAAGTTTAACGGGAGTTTTCGCGGTTACATCACAGAGGGGTCGATGTAAGAACATTCCGTTTTCGCGATGTGTATCACACGCAAACAAGAGACCTTGGAGTAGGAAGCAGGCTGGTCCCGCTTCTCCTATTGTTCTTTATAATAGTATTGAGCGGCCAGCTTGTTTCTAACCAGGGAATGCCTTCAGCTTTCCACGGAACGTCTGAGAAAGATCTATGCCATGAGAAAGAGCTCGAAACGCTGATAACAAATATGCAGGCCAAATTTGCTAATTGGATCTCCCAGACCATTAATGGCAGCTGAAAATTTTAGCGTTATCGACTGCGTGTCGCATGCACTGATCAAGCGGTGGGCGGAGCGTTGCGAAATCAGCGAAGTCATTAACAGCTCCATCAGTTGTGGCTTCGGCGCAGTGGTAGTGTTGCTGATTCGCACAGAGATGCTCACAAGTTCCATCGATGCGACCGTTTTTGCATTTTGTGATTTGTCCTCAGTGACACCATTTATCCTCATTTCCAACAAATTTAGATTCTTATGTAAGTCAAAAACAAATGCTGGATTCGTGATCAGCGCCCAAGCAACACCAAGCACGAGGTTTGGGCGAAATGCTGATGACCTCATCACCCTCATTTATTCATAACTACGTTAACCGCCATGAGAATGCGAAAATTCGGAAACAAATGTCAGATTCTTGATCAGCACCCCAAATAACACCCTCAAACCTCACTTGACTTTTCCAGGCTCTGAAGAAAGCGGTTACGCCGAAACGTCAGCCGAATAAAGTGTGGTTAACAATCTTGGCTCCACAGCTCGAACAGTCCTATTGGTATCAACGTCATGCCAAGATTCAACGACAGTCGATCATGGAATAAACACCCTTAGCCGAATTAAGGCAGATTCACTTCTCCGATAACTGAGGAGGCTGAGAGCCAAGAATTGGCTGACCCCTTTCAACAGTGTCAATTTCGAGGATTTTTTCAGCATTTATGAGGCACCGGCCCCGTGGTGACGGCGTGGTGACGAGGCGAATGGCAGGGCCTCTTGTAAGCAGCGACAAATAATAAAAAGGTGGAAACGCAGACTAATTACGCCAACGAGCGTGAGTTGAAGGGAGCAGTACCAGCTGCGTGTCGATTGCCTGCGTCACACCACCCTTCCCTCTTTGGAGTTATCATGTCCGTCTGTGTCGCGCGTTTTCCTGTGATATCTCCTGTTTCCTAAGGTCCCGCTTATACTTCCATCGACAGACGATTCAAGCGGAGCGATAAGTAACATCACGTCGCGCTGTTACAGACATCGATGAGCACTCCGAATGGAAGGCAAAGCGATTACGCAAAATTGCGTACTTGCAGGCTCGCTGTTGTGCACAGAGTTCCGGGCTCATCCCGGCTTCCTCAATTTTTCTCAACATTTTCCTCTTTTCATTGCTTTTTCTATTTTTGTTGTTGTCCTGCGTTTTGTTTGTTGTCACGTATTTGACTATTCTTGTTCAGTTTCAGGTCGCCTACGTCCAGATTCGAAGAAGGCGAGGCGGCTTACTTTCGGCCGGTGAGTATCGCTTGCATTTTTATGACAACTGATATTTATGTTCACCTTCTCGTTACGTGTTTGGTTCTGGAAGAAGACTAGGAAAACCCCCTTCGAGAAGAGAAAAATCATTGTTTGACATCAAAGGTACAAGCGACACTCAGCTCTGGGCCCAAAACCGGTTCGTCTCCTTCCAAGCCAGTTACAAAGGACCTGAACATGAACGGAAATGATTACGAATCCGACAACAAAAAGAACGATGACAGCAATGAAAACGAAGAAAACACAATGAGAAATTACTGCCTTGTCTACACTGCCAAGGACAGCTGGAGTAGAAATACTGTGCACAATCCACCGCCATCAATCGCGTGTCGCCGATTTCTAGAGCGACGCGATCCGATGCCAAGCAGCGCGATTGGTTGCAGATTCACGCGATGCACTCCGACCGCGTGGCATCAACGTTGAGCGACGTGATTAATCAATTTGGCCTGTATACCTGGCTTCACCTCGTGTGGCGGTGGATGTATAAACTAGGCCTTACCCTCCATCCTTCGACGCGATTTCTCGCTTAATACCTCTCGACGTCGACGCTACGCTCGCTGATTAATGCTCGACTGTCACTGGACGGACACCATGCCTTCACCAACACGGGCAGCTGCCTCACTAGCACTCATTTTTCTTCGCTACGAGCTCTTTGAGGGGACGAAATAAGTGGTACTCCTGGGGTAATATCACGAGTGGAAGTGGACATGGAGAAGCGTGCCAAAAGTGGAATTATGTTAATGTCACTAGACAACATGACTGTATCAGCTTGAGACATGGATAAATCTTCCCTATATCGCAACGTTACCGCGGTTGAGGACGTTATACTCACTACAGACCTCTGGTGTAGCTGTGGAATTGGTAAGGACCGACCACGGATCTGCCATGTCTAAGGAAGGCAGAGTCGATGAGAGGGCGCAAAAACGCCGTGCGCAGAAAAAAAGCAAAGCGAAGCCAGGACAACGAAAAACGTTCTCGAGAAACTATGGAAGCACGCTAAGACGAGTGTAGCGCTCTTTCGACGGAGGAGCAACATGAGAGATTTTTGGTTGTTAATGTTTATTAGCTGTTAGAATATCTAATGGTAGTAATGAAGTTTATGTAAAGATGACGAACACTGTAGAAACTGGTAGGATGAGTAGTCGGCGTACAAGCGGTCGCTAAAGGGCGTGTTAGTGTATTACAATTTGAGGTATGTGACTGCCTCTGATGATAAGGCGCGGAAAAGCAGGCGGGAATATCGGATAAGCTATCTACAGTAGGAGAAGCGCATGAAGCTACTCCCTTTTCTAGTGTGATTTCCTCATTTTACTATCCTGCTTACTGGTTTTTTACCTCTTGCAAAGTTGCGAGATAAACTGTGTTCATATTTCGTTGCTCGGTATTCGGATCGCCGTTAACATACCCGGAAGAAGGCAGAGGGAACCGGGGGGACCAATAGCGTCCCTTTCGGGTCGCCCTCTACTTGCGTCTGGAGGGTTTCTTGGGAATTATGTGATGGGGCCTAACTAGAATTCTGTACAGGTTAGGTGAAGGGTTCCCCACACTTAGGGCGGGTGACAGCGCTAATGCGCTAGAAGCTTACCCCGTATTTGGGGAGCGCTTAGTCCCTCACCTAGGTATCAGTGCGCGAAGCAGTCCTGGGCGGCGCTGCCAGGTTAAGACCGTAGGCGGGCCGCCTGTAGGACACTGTGTTTATTTTATTCATTTGAGAATGAGCTCTCTAAGCTCCGTTCACCCTGAAGACTCTGCATCCAAACTTCACGACGGTAGTAATGCGCTTCGGCAGGCGACTGAAGGGATCCTCGAGAAGCCCTCTAGCGAGGAAGGCGACGTGAGCAATCACAACGATATTTGTGTGAATGTCCGACGGAACTGTATAGAAGCTAGAGGCGTCGAGTTCGATTCGTGCTTATATTTTACGGGCCCCATCTTGAGCCATTTGAACTTGCGAGGCGTCCTGGCAGGTCGATACCCAACTGTAAGCGCAATGTATCAGCGGTGTCCCTCCGGCAATACCATTCGCGGAAAACAAGGATGCACAACCCTACTTCAACTTGAATGCACCCCAAACGGCAGCCCGCTAGGACGAGAAAAATCAGCCTACGGAGGGGCACCTGGCTTCTCTGGCTGCCCTCTGCAGGCTCACCGTTGGAACAGCTTCAGATAGACGAGAACGCGCCGGTCATTTGGGGTCGCTACCGGAGGCTACCCATTGGAAAACGACCGTTTTGAGCGAATGCTGAGGCAATTACGTCGCTATGGTCGCTGTTTCACACCGTGGAACTTTGTGACCAATTTGTGCGTTGCGCAGCGAAGCAATAACTACCGACTGGATTATGCTATACGCTATAGAGATAAACGAATGTATTGCAGGCTCTCGCTCAAGTAACCAAAGGTACGACAGATGATAAGGTAAATTTCACATTTTAAAATATTTTTTATAAACAATATTTTTTATTTTTGTTTTTTTTTTACTTTTCGAACATCATGGCACTGCAGTCATTTAAACAAATAGGTCTTCCAAAGCTTCCGCACGATGGTATGGTGATAATCGCTAGAAGGAGAGACGAAAACTGGACGGAAGCGATATAGAACTCACATCCCTTATGCATAGACTAATCCCAACTATTTGACTTATTTGCTTCTACAAAATTGTCGTTGCCGGGTTACCGAGGCGGTTTTCGCGTCGCCTTCGCTGACCGCCGCACCATAAGAACGCATTAATTCTCTGCTCATTGACTGTCTATATAATACGAGCAGCGTACATTTAATTTGTTAGGGCCTGTTCATACTTCGCGACAGCAGCGGGAAAAGCGACGAGAGCGCAGCGTGTGTGGAGTGCGGGAGTATATACAGGCGACTTGAGCGACTAGAGCAAAAACAGCGACTGGGGCGACAGTGCTGGCGCTCGAGCATGGACACCTTTCGGCGGCGCGCGCTCGGTTTTAATCGATTACATGTTTTGAACGGGCGACGAGTCGCTCTTGTCGCGAAGTATGACCAGGCCCTTAAATATGGGTAGAAATTTCAAATAGCTTCGCGATCACGCGTTCTGATCGTAGCCTAAAGCCAAGTAAACAGAAGGCGGAAACCTGTCATGTTTTTTTCAGTTTCGTTCTTTATTCGACCCTTGACCATATTGCAGGTGTAGCTCTCTGTTTTTCTATGCCAGTTTACATGTTTTTTAAACATTTGTCTTTTCATTTTTGTCTTTCATTAGGCACCGATCTTTGTGTTTATTTGCTTTCGGATTTTTGCGCGGTTCTGCAGACTTCTGACTAGCTGTAATGTGCAGCATAACATTGAAACATCGAAGGCTGTATCGCTCCCACAAAAGCCTGTGAAAAGTCTATCATGCATCAGGTACATCAAGAACAAGACGGAGTAGTTTTGACAAGTATTTTTACCTATGGACGGCCTACGTGTCAATATGCAAATGACCAGCCTAGTTCGGTCCTAGTCTTTTATTCGCTAAGCATTTTAAATGTAATATGTTTAGGCGAACAATGTCTCCAAGAAGTACGAAAACAGTAAAGAAAGAAATCTTCAACTTTACCATTTCCATACTTGAAAAGGAGGGCTTTAATGCAGAGTAAGTGGTATGTTAAACCTACACGACTTATAGGCCTTTCAAACAACCTTCGAACAAGCAACTATAAAACGCCGGTTGATCTTGAGCGTTGTCAAATAACAGATAACTCTGAAAGAAATCGCTACGGCTCCTATCCAACATATTATAGCGTTAAGTCGGGTCTGAGCTCAGAGATCTGGAGAAGACAAGGAAGTTCCTCCTATTTCATCAATCACTGTTAAGAAATGCTTGTTTTGATCACGCATTGAATCTCTGAAACGTCAGTTCCAATCCAGATGCTTATAATAGTTTGAGATAGGATGGTTTCTTTCTGCGTTATTTTTCGTTTTTGTTTTCTAGCAGCTAATGATAGCGCGAATAGTATGAATCGCTGACAAGTAGTACATGAAAATCAACCCTATGAAATCACTGTGACTTGGAAGCCACTTAATCAGCCTTCATATCTGCAATGAAGGAGGTGAGGTGATGCATCAAGTTCATCTTTTGTTAGAATTCTGAAGAAAAACACTGCCGTTCTTGATGTTGTTGGCACTCACCTTACACATGTGGCAGAAGTTCCTTCTGATTTAAGGTTGGAGCAGGTTTGCGTCTGCAAGAAATGCCTGCCACCACCAGAACAGCAACGCGAGAGCTCGTTTGCGCTAACGCTATCTGAATGAGAAAATATCAAGTTCCCTGAACTCAGCGCAACACTTCAGAAAAATATTGAGGTGGCATTCTCCTTCTTTTAGAGAGCTGCATTGAACAATGTGTGTAAAGAATAATTTCGGACATAAGAACCGATTGTCTAACCTTAAGGCCCCAAACTTTTCCCCTAATGAATTTGTCGAAACTACAGACGAGAGAAGTCATTCCAGCAAAATCAGTTTATTTGTGAAACGCTAAAATGCTATATCAGGGTGCTCAGCTGACAGTTAACATCGGAAATGTTGAAAATGTTAGTAATGCTCAAGAATGTTTTGCCTTAGAATGGATGTTAATGTTTTTCCTCATATGGAGTACGCACAGATATCAACCCCAACTTGAGGTTCGATGTTGTCACAAATGTTATGAGCCCATGTGCAATGTGGTTTAAAAATAAGCCTATTAGACTGCAATTCTAAGAGTTTGCCCATTACAGTAACAATTCTGTTTCAGAACCCTAATTACAGATAATCACTGTATTCGCAAAACCGAAAACGTTAATCACTAGAATTTTTTCAAGGGAATTAAGAAGGGAAGTACATATTACCCCTAATATCAAAATGGAAGATTCAGTCATAAACACCAAGAAAACTTACTAAAACCGACGTTTAATGCTAAACCAACAATTAGTCTATGCTTGCCCCTGCTTCGGCTCAGAAGCCGGGTTTCGCTACCCCTGAATGTGATGCTGCTGCAGAGTTATTAAGATTCGACGCACTTCTATCGCCTTAACTCATAGTCAACAATAACACCATTTTTAGAGGAGGGAGCGAGGTGAACAATTTGTGAACGTGCGGTCGGCCAGTGCGGTAGCACTTGATGTGATCCTCTACAGTCGCAACGCCCAATCTACGTCCTGGCCGCACGCGGTAGAACTACACTTTCGGTTCATGGACTTCTGCTATTCACCTTGTGGCGAGAATTAATTGCCCATCTACCCCCATATGTATAACTGAGTTTGTACATAACTAACAGTTAGAAGCCACCCGGTTTTTTCCTTGAGGTTTATCATGGGCGGCTATCACTGATTTCATAAGCGATCAATAAATTCGAAAAATATTCACATCACATCGACATCGATAAAGACGTGTTCGAGAACTCAGTGCGGAACTACCACCGAGTTTTTTCCACGGAAAGTTTGTGAAAAGTACTTTTGGACGACCAAGTCCCATTATCTTTTCCGTAAGCATCGATTTCTCAATCGCTAGCATTGATTGAAACTAGTGAAGGGGTTGCTAACAGATATTGTGAAGCAAAAGTTTGCCAAACAAGCTTAAGGGCATGGAATGCCGTGAAAGCGCTGCTACATCGAAAAGCGCAACACATCCAGTCTCGAAAGAACAACACAGGTCAACATCAGATGGCCGAGCTTACTGATGAAGCTGGGAATAGCTTATTTTCACATTCGATTTAATATTGGGTCGACACTATGCATAAGATTAACCGCAATGTTTTAGTCTACCATATTTTTTGGTTGATCCAGAGAGAACCTTTTTAGGCGTTCCACTTACGTTGCACCTTAAAGATAAATATATAAGATAAATATCAAAATTAGCGCCGGGACTCGGAGCAGCACCTCATGCTGATTGAGCGGGACGGTCAAACCTCTATCGATCTCAACACAGTATGTTATAGCTAACATGTCGACACCAGCTATGTGACGAAAATAACGAGCATTAGTTGATGCAACTACAATTCGAAAATATAGTTTTCCTTGTCCCACTACAAAAAGAATGTTGCCGTACAGAGGTCGCCGTCGTTACATCCGTATGTCAAGGCGTGAGACCGTAGAATTCAAACTAAGTGAAGTTCTTTATTTTTTCTGCGCAAGGAGAAATCTTAGTAGGATAATTTCAACTAATTCAAACAAGCTAAGTTCCGGGAACACCATTAGGGCTTTACTTCTACGTTTTCCTCTGTATTAACGTCAATTTTGAACTAGACCTGTTACCTCAGGATTCTCTATTTCTATTTCAAAGTAATTTCAGTAGTTCACTGCTGATTTTTAGAAAACTCTTTCTAACAGACCAATTATATTGTTGGTTTAATTTAAACTTCGCGTCTCCGAGATTCAAGCCATGAAAGCTCCATGACATGAAAATGGGGCTTTGCTACTGTCGCGGAAAATGGTCTATAATGTTCTGTTAAAGCGGTAAGCCTACATAATTTATGCAGTCATTTGAATGATCTTCTCTACGTCGTATATCAAAATCCACTCTAAAGTCATGAAGTAGGAAACTGAAACAATGGCGGGAATATTCAAGGCGCTAAACCTTGAAAACTTTCCCTGCAGGCTAAAATACCTGCAGCATTCTTAGCGCAGAGCATATAACGAAGAGAATATTGGGATATTACTGATGCAGGAATCACCCATCAATTCAACAGCATTCAAGCAAAACCGATCGATTTTACCGAATTTTCTGCAGGTTAGACAATTCGGAGTGAGAGTCGCACGAGTGCAACAACCTGCACGCTAAGCGTTTGAGGCCTATCCAATCCTGCTTAATTAGGACGGCAGGGCTTATTGAATGCATCCTAGTGGGAGGGGGAAGGCACACTATTTAATCTTTTCCCAACGACAGTAACACAGAAAATAAATATACTGTTGTTATTGTGAATAATGTGCCAACGAGGTTTTGAGGTGGAACTTTGTTTCGCCCTTTGGCTTCGACCAATTCGTTGTCAGAGGCCTGAATGTGGTGTAAGGCTCTTGATGTGTAGTTTAAGGGCTCTTGATATGTTACGCCGGGGTGTTTCACCCGGGAGCTGGATGTCTAGGGTTGTGGCCTGAACCGGACAGGAAATCGATTTATTAGGCTTCTTATGGCACCAGCAGGGGTCGGTCCGTCCGCCTCTGCTGTGCCCGCGTTCCTCTCCGACCCGGCCGCTCGCCAGGTACCACCGAGACCGGCCGCTTGCCACCTCGCACCAGGTGAAGACTCCAAGACCAGCCGCTCGCGAGTCGCGACCTCCAAACCAGTCTAGACTCAAAGACCAACCGCTCGCGACCTCAACACCAGTGCAGACTGAGCACGGCGCGCCCGGACCCCCTTTATATGGAGTTACGCGCGGGGAGGGCCGGCCCCTTAGGATTGCGTCTGCGGCCCTGGGGCCGTCCTCTGCTCGCATACGGTCGTCGCGGTGATTCTCTCGCCCGCTGGTAGTCCCCTTTTTCGTGGATTCCCTAGGGCACCATGGGCCTGGACCACACCGCATGGATGCTGCTCGACAGACATGATCTCCCGCCACGGACGATCCTGATCCGGCATCATAGACAAGCTTGGGCGGTACTCGCCCCGTCTTCGTCGAGTTCTTGCGGCTTTGCCCTGCCGTTGCCGCTTTTTCAGCTCATTCGAGGCAGCCTCGAATGAACAAGATATTCTCGCACTCACCACTGGCTTTCGCATCCTACGTTCATTCTTTCCGGGCCTTCCTTCTTTTCCACGCGACTTTGTGGCCTTGTGCTTGCCCACCACCTCCACGTAGTGGTGATATACCACACCTTTCAATCTCCTCTTCAGTGCGCTGAGGTAGCTGGTAAGCTCTGCGCGCACCTCGCCCATTGTTGTCTTCACGTATTCGACCTCGTTACCGCCGACCTTTGACAGCGAAAGCTGACCGTTCTCCTTAGCAATTACTGATTGCGCGATTGGCTCCTTCTTTATCACCCTCTTACGCTGCGTGTGAACTACACGTGGTTGAGGAACACGAGTAGCTGCAGGAGCCTTTGTCTTGCTTTCCTCTGAGACTTCTAGAAGCGATAAGCGAACCTCCCTAGGAGCTCTCTTCGCCTCAGGTTTTTGGTCAGGCACCGCTTCTGCACCATGAGTTTGCTCAGCAGGGCAAACTCCACTCTCCCGACGGGGATCATTGAAAACTGTCCGCCTGACGCAGATGGTGTTGGTAGACTTTAGAGCGCGCGCCTTCCCGACAACGCGCCTTTGCGGTAGTTGTTCGCGCTCAGCCATCTCTATGCCATCGTAAGTGCCCACCACCTCCCCTCACAAAACATCTTTCTCCCGCAAAGGAATTCGTCTTAGGTATTTGGGTTTGGTGTTGAGCACCCTGACCTTCCGTACACGGAAGGATCTCGCGAGAGGACCGCACCACTTTACCTTGCTTTATGTCGTTACGATGTGGCGAGACAACCTTTGTCTCTCCTTGTTTAAGACATAACCGTTCAGCCACTGTGACAGTCTTAGAAGCGTTTGTCCTTCGCTGCTGCACGTCAGCTTTCATAGCTTTCGCTTCTTTGCGCTGGCGCCTCCTTCCTCTGGACACTTCTGCCCTCTCGACGACTATGCGTTTGGAGTCAGGCTCCAACCTAACTTCTTCAGAGCTTTCGTGCCCAACACGATCACGTCGTTACCTCCGGCCGTTACAAACAAGCCGATCCTGTGCCGCGTGCCCTTGCTAACCTGCATCGTTAGCCTAAGGGCACCTTTAAACAACATACGGTTGCCCGAAGCATCGTAGACCGTTTTGCTCCGATCGAATCTATTTCCTCGACGTCGGCGTTAAGGTCGTACCCATTCTGCAATGCATCAAAAAGCATCTGCAGCGGTATGATGCTTACCTGCGAGCTGGTGTCCAAAAGGGCCGTTCTCGTCATGCCCAACAATTGTACCTGTGCTGTGGTTTGCGCACCCACTAGATCTTCGTGGAGGCCATCCAACTCGGTGACACCAACCACACAACCATTTACTGAGTGAGGCCGTGAAGATCTTCGGCTCCCTTTGCGGTTCAGCCGCCTCTGTGGGTTCGTCCTTGGCTCGCACTGCTCTCCGCTGTGAGCAGTCTTTCCTCAAGTGCCCAACCTTGTTACAGTTGAAAACTTCCTTTTTCCAGGTTGCCGTGTTTGGGCTCGCTGGATATCTATGCTACCTCCCGGTGTATCATCTCGTCCATTCCCTGATCGGTCCAACGCCGTAGCATGATCCCCTCCGCGTCCTTTTTCCGAACGCTTGACCTCGGGCCCTCCGACCTGCTCGCGCATTGCTTCTGCCATGCGCTTGCTCCTTTCACACCGCTGCGCATGGCCTTCACCATCTCATAGGTCGACTCCTTCGGCGCGATCTCCACCGCCGTGTAGAGCTGAAGGTATTCCGGCCAGTTAGTCAACTGGCTTACCAGCTCTCCGGGTCTGGTGCGTGACAGGTCTCCTTCTGATTGGTCTGGGTACGCACTCCGCGTTAGCCTTTCTAACTCAACGCGGTACGTGTTATGTGCTTCAGCTCCAGGTAGGCCTTTAGCTGAGTGGACGAGTCGTCCTCCCGCAACATGGCCTCGAGCGCCTTTACCAGATCCTTAAAACTCCCGTCACGTACGTGCTTGGGTAAGGCCTGGGCCACTGTCTTAGCGTACCCGTCCATTTTGGACAACAATAGCTGCGATAGCATGTCGTCCCTCAACCCTGTGCTACCGTAGTTCATACGGAATTTCAGCACGATGTTACTGAAATTCTTTCCCTGGGGATCCTTATACGTGTCTACGTCGGGTAGGGTCATTGCCGCGAACATCGCGCCTAACGCTTCTTCTGCGTTACACGACCCTCTTGAGGCTCTGCACGATCCCGTCGTCGACCTGCTCAAAGCTCTCGTCGACGGAGCTGATGCGCTCATCCTTTCTTGCAGACATCGATTCTGATCGAATCCTAGGTTGCTCGTGTACGTCTCCTCCAGACGTTTACCCTTAGCAGCTCCTACCGAATGAAAACCAGCACAATAGACCACATCGTCAAAATCAGCCGCCTTTGGCCGATTGTGAACTGGTGCTCTACCAGTGTTCTCACTCTGCTCCGCCTGAACCACGGAGCGTGACACCTTCACAGGTGTACTGGTCTCCTCGACCATTCCTTTTCCCGTGCTGATGAAGGATTACCTAGCTGCCCTGCGAGCACATCTCGAGCACGGAACCATTGCTTCAGTCCATCTTGCGTTTCTATCGCCAGCACCTTCAACGAGAGGAGTTCATCTCCCAGCTGCTGCAGCCCTCCGAGGTGGTCCTCGAGCGTCCCACATTGGGCCACGATCTCCTCGTCCATGTTTTCCAGCAGCTGGTTCTGTCCTCTTTTAGACCTTGGCTTGGTGCTTTGCCCCACCTTGTGTGGTATTCCCCGCAGCACGGTTAGGGAGTTCGAGACGTTGCTGACCATGTCTCTTACCTGCTCGGGTTCCTTATTGCTTATGTCATCGACCTTGGCCATAAGGTGCTCGATCATCGACTTCATGGGCGCAATCTGGTCGGCTTGGGATGGTTCCTCGAGAATGAGTTTCTCGATCTCCTCCATAGTCATGTTTGGGGCGCTTGAAATCTTCACTGCACCGTCTTACATCGTTGGCGTACGGGCGATTCTCGCCACGCGCAACGACCCTCGCAGGACTACCCTCGCGAATCCTGCAGCAAAGACTCGATGCAGCTGTAGCACGGTCGATCCACTGCGACCACTACACGCGCGCCGACACCGGAGAAGCGGCAACAAGAGCGCCCCACTGCCACGTTGCCACACACAACCGCAGGGCACTCCCCCGCCAGCACTCCAGCGAAGACGCCGCGCAGCACGCTGGTCAGCGGTCCACACGACCTGCTACACTTCCTAGTCTATGGCAGGATTCGCGCCGTATCCGCTCCTCGCGGCTTTCAGGCGGTAGTGTTATCGACTCCTTGTCGTTTGGTTCGGCCCCTATGTACGCCGGGGTGTTTCACCCGGGGGCTGGATGTCTAGGGTGTGGCCTGAACTGGAAAGGGAAATCGACTTATTTGCTCCTTATGGCACCAGCAGGGGTCGCTCCGTCCGCCTCTGCTGTGCCCGAGCTCCGCTCCGTACCGGCCGCTCGCCAGGTACCTCCGAGACAAGAATGCTCCGAGCCCGACTGCTCGCCACCACGCTCCAGGTGAACACTTCAAGACCCGCCGCTCGCGACCTCGACACCAGTGCAGACTCCAAGATCAGCCGCTGGCGACCTCGACACCAGTGCAGACTCCAAGACCGACCGCTCGCGACCTCGACACCAGTGCAGACAGAGCCCGGCGCGCCCGGCCCCCTTTATATGGAGTTGCGCGCGGGGACAGCCGGTCTCTTAGGTGGACACGCGCCGCCCCGCCGTCTCCGAATGGCCGGCGCTGGGCACAGGCGAGGCGGACGGCGATCGATCGATCCCGCTGCTGGGAAAATACAGATACACTACAATAATGTGCACAAATACAACAGAAAACTACACAGAACAACACAATTAACCTATAAACACCTAAATAACACAACAAAGATTATTCTGCGAGGCCTCGCGCCTCACCCATCCTTCACATATATGTAATTTAGCACTCAGCATGGTTGACGCAGCTTCAATAATGAAAGACAATGCAGAAACGCAGAGCGCGCGTCTTAACATCAGTGGTGGCGCTGCGCTTATGGCACATCTCGCTTCACATTTGGCGCCCGGTGCCAACGGCGGAGTGACGCTCAGCAGCGACGCTCCAAGGAATAAGCTTGGCCATTCCGTGAGGCTGTGTCATCGAGCGTCGCTCCGCCCGTTTTTGACGCGCAGAAACCTAGATGCCGAGTGTGCCCACCTTTTACAACCAAGCGCCTTAGCAGCTCTAGAGGTTTTGACATAAATCTACGGCCTTTTACAACCAAGCGCCTTAGCAGCTCTAGAGGTTTTGACATAAATCTACGGCCAAACGTAAAAAGTCTAGGAGGAGAGGTAAACTCACACATAGATCCGCCAGTATTGTTGAGCTCAATCGCCCTCTGTTAGTAGACCAGTAAGAGCGAATGAAACACACCGTGCAGTCCACCGTATAGATAAAATTCATAGACGTTCAAGCCTAATCACTGGTCGTTCTATAGTTGCAGTGGAATACAAAAGGCGAGAGTTCACTTGCCACGGCATTCACTCATTTCGATCATTCATTACTGGATTTTTCGTGAAAATCCTAAAGCTTTCCTTGCGTTGATCTCTTCCTCTACGGCCTAAATCTTAGACTTCATGCCAAAATCATTACCATCGTGCACAACAACCCTATGCTTACCAAGCGGACTACATACCATCTTTTTACTAGAAAAGTGCTCCCTCATGCTCACTGCTTGCTACCTTCCCGACTCGCCGAATAGTTTGCGTTATAAGCTATACAATCAATTTTATAGATTACTCCTGCCTTGGAACAATTTCACACATTCCCATATGGACATATAATGCAATTCTTTGAAGGGCACTGCTTATCATAAACTCGGTTTCAGACCAGTATGCTCTTGACATTTTCATTGGGTATATTTACCAAATTGATATCATTATGCAGCTGTGTATTTTCGATTGCTTTTCTGATAGCAGCGGACACCTTGTCGGAAATGAAGGTGAGAACAAGAGGTAATCTTCCTTCTCGTGATGTTTGAGGAGCGCATGGCTGAACGCTCCTTCGACGTTGTGATACCGGATAGCCATTGGAAATAGCTATGTCTGAAGCTAAACGAATTAACTCTGGCGTTACTGAGGCCCTGTACACATTTTCGAGGCCGTGCGAAACATGTTTCGAATACATGTTTGGTGGTCATAGGGTGTGAGGACCTCGCTTGAATCAGAATTTTCCTAGAGCTTGGTTTTTGATACAACTTCACCCTAGCCACTCCGTTGGACACTTTTATTTGCGTGTTTAGGTAAGGAGGCCACCCGTCCTGTGAGGTTTCTCTGGTTGGTTTAATGTAGTGTGATTGTTGATTCAATAATCTAAAACAATCGTCTACTTCGAACTGTTTTGAAGTTACGACACAGAGCGAATGTTTTGTTTTTTGCTTGTTTGTTCATGTTCGACATGGAGTGTAAGATTTTGGCTGTAGAGGAAAAGATCATCACAAACATAGCACTAGGATTTTCATGACAAATCCAGTAATGAATGATCGAAAAGAGTGAATCTCGTGACAAGTGAACTCTTTCTTTTTGTATCCCACTGCAACTATAGAACGATTAGTTATTAGGCTTGAACGTCTAGGAATTTTATCTATACCGTAGACTGCACGGTGTGTTTCATTCGCTCTTACTGGTCTACTAACAGAGGGCGATTGCGCTCAACAATACTGGCGGATCTATGTGTGAGTTTACCTCTCCTCCTAGACTTTTAACGTTTGGTCGTAGATTTATGTCAAAACCTCTAGAGCTGCTAAGGTGCTTGGTGGTGTAAATTACATATCAAGAACTCCACATTCAGGCCTCCGACGTCGACGAATTAGTCGAAAGGTAAGGCCGAAATAAAAATCTACCGCAAAACCTCGTTGGCACATTATTAATAACAACAAGGACTGTCCATGTCGAGGTCTCAAAAAGAGAGAAGTTGGAAAATATTAGGTTGAAACAAAATAAATGGCGCTGAACCACTGTAAATTTAAACAGTTAATATCTCGGCTTGTAGGCAAGTTTATTAATCGAAATAAAAACCATCTGATTCTACACATCTTTGCCAACGTGACACAAGCTTTTTTATCCCAGTAGCATAAAAATCAGAAGTTCTGGAATTGACGAAATCTTCGGAGGCACTTTCGGCATCCTGTTGGTATTTGAATATTTTCCCTACCAAGAAGTCGCCAAGATGCTTGAAGAAATGGTAGTCTGTTGGGGAGAGGTCGGGAGAAAACGGAGGATGTGGTAGAGTTTCAATGCTCAGCTCATTCAATTTCTGCAACGTCATTCGTGCTACATGGGGGCGAGCATTGTCGTGCAGAAGGAGAACTCGCCTTCGGTTTACCAAGGCCGGCCGGATATCCTTCAACTTTTTCATCATTTCTTCAATTTCAATGCAGTACTTCTCTGTCGGGCGCGTGTAGCGCAGTCGGAGAAGGCGCGACTGTCGTGTGCACCCGATACCAGGTTCCTGGTTCGGATTTCCCGCCCACGCCAACCAAGCCTTCTAACCCTCCGGGGTCGGTGAATTGGTACCAGACTTGTCTGGGAAAGATAGAGCGCTGACTTGTTCGTCGGCTGGCCACCACAAGTCATTGTATGGCCAAATACGCATTCATGTCGCCTCCACGACATCCCGTAGAAGTAGAATGCGCTGGCGCATCCCAGAAGGGATTGAGTAACTTTATCCTTATCCTACTTCTCTGCCGTGATGGATTCACCGGGAGGGAGGAAGCTGTGGTGAATAATTCCCAGCGAACACCACCATACTGTCACCATTACTTTCTTTTGGTGCAATTCCGGCTTCGCAAAAACCTTGGGGCTCTCGTCGCTGTCCACCCACTGTGCCGATCGTCGCCTGTTGTCGTACATTATCCATTTCTCGTCACAGGTTACGATGCGATCAAGGAATGGGTCCGTTTCGTTCCGTAGAAGCAGTGCGGACGAGATCCCACATCGTCGGTTTCTTTGCTCCTCAGACAGCTCGTGAGGCACCCATCTTTCCAGATTTTAGGACTCTCCAATTTCCTTCAGATGCCGGGCAGCTGTGTTGTGACTGAGCCAGGAACCTTCGCTATCTCCCTGGTACCTTTGTGTGGATCCTCCTCTACCACATCTCTCTGCTTGTCCTCATCAACATCACTATGCCTCCCACGACATTCATGTTCTTCCAAGCTCTCATCTCCATTCCGGAATTTTTGATACCAACGATACGCGGTCCGAACTGTGGAACATCCTTGACCGAATGCGGCGTTGATCTTCTCGTCTGCCTCCTTAGCTGTAGTGCCCAGCTTGAATTCATACAAGTAAATGCCTCGGATTACCCTTTTGTCCATCTGCAAAAAAGTCAATAAAACTCTAAAGTTTTCCCACTTTTACATAGAAGATTTGGTACTCTCCGGTAGAGCAAAGTTTGCGCTTCTAAATGATATGCCACATGTTACGGTTTGTTCTTGATCAAACGCGTAAAGACGCGCCAAAAAATGGCGCGAGCCAGTGCCATTTGATTCGTTACAACCTAATACATATACTGTTTTACACACATTGAGTTAGCCTGACAGACGAAAGACCTGCTCTGCAATTTCGCAGAGGTATTATAACACCCTTTTGTCTTTAGCTTGCCTTTCTATAAGATACCCCCTCGAACGCAATCTTCTCTAGCGCGTATCAAAAGATGTGAAGAAGAAATGGTAAGGTATCCGGAAGGTTCCTACAGAAAAATTCAGACATCACACAATCAATGTTCGGAATATGTTTCGATTTAAACAATGCTTTCTTCGTATTCAATTTCGGGTAATGTGCAAATAATGCAAGCTCTCAATGTCCGATTTCAATTAGTGTTCGAACAGTGTTTCTGCTCGAGGTTTTCGAACAATTTCCAAACAATGCTTCGTCGTAATGGTCGAATTAGAATTATGTGTTCGAGTAACATCGAGTTACCTGGTGCTGTACACCTTTTCAACGAGAGATGGCGGAGGAGACGACCGAAGGTCGGCCTGATGGTGAGTCGCGGAAATCGTGGAGCACCCAAATCCATTCTGGATCATTTTTGCTTTTATACCCCTAAGAACCAACCGGGAATAACATTCCAGAACGTCGGTTATAACTACTTGCACGGAACATATCGTAACAGTTAGTGTTAGCATATCTTGTGCCACACGAGATTTGTAGGTGGACAGCTGTTATCCAGCAGGGCCTGACGTTTCGACGTTCCGTCGTCTTCAGAGGCCTAAACATGGTGTGAAGGTTTACATTTGCGCTCTACCCCACCAAGCGCCTCAACTACTCTAGCATTTTCGACGCACATCTACAACCACCCCAGAGAGACCAAATGAGAGAGAGACGAACTCACCAAGGTCCACCGTTAAGGGCGTATGTTCGCCCTGTGAACAGTAGGGGCGAATAAACCACACTAGGCGGATACCACCCTCTGATCATTTTACAGTTCACAATGAGGCACAAACGGCAAGAAGTCACTTGTTACGGCTAGACACTCATTTCGGTTGTTCATCACTGGATTTCTTGTAAAAATCCAGAATACTTCTAAGGCTTTTCGTGCTGAGATGTCGTTCTCAATGGCCAATATTGTACATTTCACCTCAACAGTCGTTTCCGTCATGCGCATCAATTCTATGTCTGCCAAGTGGGCTGGATTGCAATCCACGTCTTTTACTGGCTAAATGTTCTTTTACGCGTACCGCCAGAGCTCTTCCCGGTTCCCCAATGTATTTTGCGTTACAGCTCAAACATTCGATTTGATAAATTGCTCCTATCTTTGAGCAATCTCCTAAACCACCGTTTGGGCAAATAACACATCTCTCCGATATGCACTGCTTGTCATAGAGTCGATTTCGGACCAGCTGCCTTCTGATGCTGTCCCTTGGTACGTTTACCAAGACAACATCGTCCTGCAGCTGTGTTGTAACAAGAACTCTTTGAATATCAGCAGTAACTCTGTCGGAGATGAAGGGAAGAACGATTGGCTTCTTATCCACACGGGGTCGATCTCGACGATTATTGTGAGATCTTCGTTGGTGACCTGATACCGCGTAGCCATTCGAGGCGGCTATATTTGTAGCTAATCGCAAGGATTCTTGTCGTTCATTAGGTCCTGTACACATTCTCACTGCCGTTCGGAACATGTTGCTTACAACAGCTCGCTTCACAGAATTAGGATGCGGAGACCTGGCGTGAATCAGAATGCCCTTAGGGCTTGGTTTACGGTACCATTTCACGCTAACTTCCCCGCCGGACACTTTGATTTGCGTGTTGAGATAGGTGAGCCAACCATTATTCGGTGTTTCTCGAGTAAAGCTAATGTACTGAGATTGCTCGTTCAGCAACCTGAAGCACTCATTCATTTCGGACTGTGTCGATGTTACAATACAGCAATCATCTATGTATCTGCAGGACATTAACGGTGAGCGGTCAAGTACCGGCTGCCCAATCCTACCCATAAAGCAGACGGCAAGAACCGGCGCTATTCGTTGACCCATGTCTAGTCCTCTTACTTGCGAATAATACGAGCCCGACCATTTAAAGATGTTGCAGCGCAAACATTGTTTGACGTGGGTCATGATGTGCATTTTCGTGAGTCCAAAGGTGTTTACGCTTCTGACATGCAAATCCAACATTTCAGATAGTGCTTGCAGGGCTTGTTCGTTTTGGACCTTCCTTTGTATAAAGTTATGTCATATCAAATGACTCTATTACACAACTCTCACCTGGGAGAGTTGGGACTCACAACTCTGGGAGATTTCACAATGATGAGCGCAGCTCGCCAAACGGCCACCGTTATAACAACCTGTCTCACGATAATGGCCATCCCACAAGGGTCACAGTTCTAGGTGGCGCTCAAATTTCGTCTAATGCTTTGAGTGCTCTGAATTTGGGGCCATCATTTTCACCTTCGCAGAACGTCAACGCATCAACATTTCGTAAAGTGGTTGGAGGTTTACATAGGCTTAGGGACCTAATGCGTAAGAGAGGCAAGAGCGAGTTGCAATCCGAAATCCCTTCAATTGCCAACGGCAGATTACCACCTATTCCATTCTCGCGTATGCTCTACAGAGAACCTGCTCCTTTACCCAATGCAGATCTCAAGTTCCGAATTTTATCGTCTGGTGTGTTGACCGTTCTCAACCGCCACAAACGGTGCCGTAGTGCAAACTTGGATCATGCTCAGCGGCAAGGACTCAGGGAGCTACGTGAGCTACGATCTAATGGCACGTTGAGAATCTCCGTTAGCGATAAGAGGGGAGAGTTCGTCGTTATACCGCAATCCTTAGATCGAGCTATAACCGAACCCCATCTGAGTGACACCTCCATATACGAGCGCGTTAGTGAGAGAGACTTCAAGTCGCAGTGTAAACGCCTCAACCGTGCATGGATGGCAGTGGGAGGTCTGCAGGCATCGACAAAAGGTTTCTCAGAGAGATGAGACTGGATAACCCTTTTTGTCCGGTTTTCTACAGCCTAGTCAAAACGCACAAACTTTCCCAGCAGGATACGCAATCTACGTTCCCGGACACTTATAAAATAAGACCTATCAAAAGCTGTGTTGGCGGGCCAACCGTTCGAATCTCCTGGTTTCCTAATAGCATTGTAAGCCAGTTGTTGACTAAGGTTCCGTCCCATCTGACCAATACGAGCAATTTCTTTGATTCGTTACGTAACTCTCACCTTGGTGAGAGTTGTGTAATAGAGTCATTTGATGTGACATCACTTTATACAAACGTCCAAAACGAACAAGCCCTGCAAGCACTATCTGAAATGTTGGATTTGCATGTCAGAAGCGTAAAGACCTTTGGACTCACGAAAATGCACATCATGACCCTCGTCAAGGAATGTTTGCGCTGCAACATCTTTAAATGGTCGGGCTCGTATTATTCGCAAGTAAGAGGACTAGCCATGGGTCAACGAATAGCGCCGGTTCTTGCCGTCTGCTTTATGGGTAGGATTGGGCAGCCGGTACTTGACCGCTCACCGTTAATGTCCTGCAGATACATAGATGATTGCTGTATGGTAACATCGACACAGTCCGAAATTAATGAGTGCTTCAGGTTGCTGAACGAGCAATCTCAGTACATTAGCTTTACTCGAGAAACACCGAATAATGGTTGGCTCGCCTATCTCAACACGCAAATCAAAGTGTCCGGCGGGGAAGTTAGCGTGAAATGGTACCGTAAACCAAGCTCTAAGGACATTCTGATTCACGCCAGGTCTCCGCATCCTACTTCTGTGAAGCGAGCTGTTGTAAGCAACATGTTCCGAACGGCAGTGAGAATGTGTACAGGACCTAATGAACGACAAGAATCCTTGCGACTAGCTACAAATATAGCCGCCTCGAATGGCTACGCGGTATCAGGTCACCAACGAAGATCTCACAATAATCGTCGAGATCGACCCCGTGTGGATAAGAAGCCTCTCGTTCTTCCCTTCATCTCCGACAGAATTACTGCTGATATTCAAAGAGTTCTTGTTACAACACAGCTGCAGGACGATGTTGTCTTGGTAAACGTACCAAGGGACAGCATCAGAAGGCAGCTGGTCCGAAATCGACTCTATGACAAGCAGTGCATATCGGAGAGATGTGTTATTTGCCCAAACGGTGGTTTAGGAGATTGCTCAAAGATAGGAGCAATTTATCAAATCGAATGTTTGAGCTGTAACGCAAAATACATTGGGGAACCGGGAAGAGCTCTGGCGGTACGCGTAAAAGAACATTTAGCCAGTAAAAGACGTGGATTGCAATCCAGCCCACTTGGCAGACATAGAATTGATGCGCATGACGGAAACGACTGTTGAGGTGAAATGTACAATATTGGCCATTGAGAACGACATCTCAACACGAAAAGCCTTAGAAGTATTCTGGATTTTTACAAGAAATCCAGTGATGAACAACCGAAATGAGTGTCTAGCCGTAACAAGTGACTTCTTGCCGTTTGTGCCTCATTGTGAACTGTAAAATGATCAGAGGGTGGTATCCGCCTAGTGTGGTTCATTCGCCCCTACTGGTCACAGGGCGAACATACGCCCTTAACGGTGGACCTTGGTGAGTTGGTCTCTCTCTCATTTGGTCCCTCTGGGGTGGTTGTAGATGTGCGTCGAAAATGCTAGAGTAGTTGAGGCGCTTGGTGGGGTAGAGCGCAAATGTAAACCTTCACACCATGTTTAGGCCTCTGAAGACGACGGAACGTCGAAACGTCAGGCCCTGCTGAATAACAGCTGTCCACCTACAAACCTCGTGTGGCACAAGATATACTAACACTAACAACTTACAATGCCGAGGTTTCAAGAAGAGAGAAGTTGGGAGCTATCGTAACAGTTTTTTTTTGCTGAACGTTAAAATTGTATAACAATTCTGTTGCAGGACTCTTCCGACATCCTAATAGATGTCGTAGATGGATCTCCTACCATTCTTGAACAACTGAGGGTTTCATCCCGATATTTTCGTCAAATCTCTTAATGGAACTTAAGACTGACTTTTTGTCTTTTTTGCTAAGTTTTCAAATACAGTTTTTACAGTTCACCAGAGAACGTGTTTTCTCTTTACATTAATTGTTTTGCGGACAAGTTTTTAAACTTTTTTTCGTATATTTATAGTATCACCGCGGAACTGAGAGTACCCTATTTCTCTAGCACTCTTCTTGCGTTCTCAGTTTTTCACAATTCTTTTTCTGACACTAGCCTTCTAAAAAGATTGAAAAGTTGTAGGAAGCATGAAGAATATAATAAATAAGAACAACAGAGGTCCCTTTTACCCTTTACTCCTCTGTTTCTTCATTGCAGTTGTTGTAGTCCTGAATTTAAGGTTTAACGTTCTCATATATTCATTTTAATGCAGTTATATTCGCAATTTTTTTCATAATTTTCATGCATTCCTTGATGTACACTATGAATCATGTTATATGAACGACAATGTCGCAGCGAAGAAGGATCGGGATTTAACGGAACAGTCAGGTACGTTTGTCCTTCAGACATTCATAAGAGCTTCCCTCCTTACTGAGGAGTTCTGGGGAAGCTCTTATGTTCTTTGTATTTATGTTCTTACATCGGTATAAGGGTAGGAAAGAAACGGATGTAGGAATTCTTGTCTTTTTGTCTTTAACTTATTCCTTATGAGGTGGAAGTATCCATTCGTAACACTGATTTCAAAGAAGAGATCGCTCAACCGTGCCCAACTTCATTTTTCCTCCGGGCTGCAGAGAAAATTCCACAAAATGGACCAGTGAGCATCTTGAATCTAACCACTTTCTAAGTCCATGCCAGCATGGTTTTGACAAGGACAGACTCTACTCTTGGAAGCAAAGAATGACTGGACGGACGGACTTGATAAGAAGGAAGTTATTCACGTCATCAATTTTAACTATATGAAGGTGTTTAATAAAGTTCCGCACTATAAACTATTGTATAAAATCGAAAAGTGAAAAAATCGAAAAGCTTCTACGATGGCTTCATGATTTTCTCTCTAACAGGACTTTCCCAGTTCGGCACTCTCTCTCAATATCACACGGCAACCAGTACAGTGCATTAGGGCGGAGTTCTATCACCACTTCTTTCCAATATTTACATCCAGGATCTCTGCTCTATCTTCTTCTAGATGTTAATTACAAAATTTTTGCCGATGATGTGATAATCTACATGTCAGTTTGATCAAGCTCAATTCTGATGTGTTGCAGTTAGCGATTAATGCGGTAGCCCGTTGGTCTGCAAAGTGGGATCTCCCGCTGTCCAGTGAAAAAGCTAAAGTACTTTATTTAGCGTGTAGCCCTACTTGGAGTTGCAGCCTGAACTGTGCCTACAGGCTAAATGAAATACCGTTGCAAGTTGTGAACAAGTCTGCGATCTGGGCATTATAATCTCCAAAAAACTCAATTTTAAAGAGCAGGTTATAAAAATTGCTGATAAGGCTAATGCGAAAATGTGTAATAATTTCCGAGCAACAAAATCTAATGATCCTCCAATTCTTGTTCGTGCCTACAAAATGTACGTTCCTTGTATTGTTGAATGCAAACACAATATTCTCGCTGCGAGATTGATACGTAAACTGGACGATGTACAAGACAGCATTATTATTATAGAAAGCTAGTGATTCACTAGTATGTGTACAACTATAGCAATATTAACGAGCAAAAGCTGCTGTTATTAAAAATGGCACACGATATTGCAGAAGTTAACGGGTACCCAGCTAATAACACTTCACGAAGGGGGAGACCACGACCCAGCGTCGTTGTTCGCCGTGAGGAAGAGCGGGGAAAATACCCTTCTGTGTGCCTTTTATCTCAGACGAAGTGAGCGCAGACATCCGCGCGTGTGTTCGCAAAGCGGATCTCCAAGAAGTGGTGAGGGTTGTCGAGGTCCCTCCCACAAACTTGAAGGGGCAGTTGGTCCGGAACCGAATCTACGATCGGATGTGCTCCACTCCATCCTGCGTAGTTTGCCCTAACGGTAAAGTGGGAGACTGCATGACATCAGGGGTAGTATACCTCATGTCATGTAGAATGTGCGGGCAGGAGCACATAGGAGAAACGGGCAGACCGTTGTGTATCAGAGTCAAGGAGCATTTGGACGGCCTTACAAAGCCCAATGTGTCAACTCCTTGGGGAGAGCACAGGGTCCGATGCCACCATGGCGCCATGTTCCAAGTGTCCGTCTCCATCCTAGCGAGAGAAAGCGACATCTCAGCACGCAGGACACTTGAGGCGCTGTGGATAGCGGCCAAGAACCCACAGGTCAACCGCAAGGATGAATGCATAGCGATAACCCAAGAACTGGCACCCTTTGTCGAGCTCTGTGGGTTTTGATCATTTAGATCTGACCTCCAGGGTACTTAAGTCGGGTGGCATCCGGGGCTAAACTCATTCACCCACGTCTATCTCCACCTGCGGGTGACTGGTGGTGCTCGTCAGCACCCACCTGGAAGGTTAGTTGATACGCTGTACCTGTGACACCGGTTCTTTACTCTAGCTGCCTTGAGAATGCTATTCCGTAGGATGAAATGGCGTTTGGGGGAATAGTTTCACTAATGTTCTCGACTTTTCCAAGCTCCGAAGAAGGCGAAGACGCCGAGACGTCAGCCGAAGTAAAGCCTGTTTAACAATCTTGGTAAACAGCTTAAAGAAGAAACACGCTGAAGTATAGCAATATTCCCAGAGGCGCAGCTAGAAACAGAACTGTTGAGTTGCAGACGCTGCTAGTTCTAGGATCGTGGTCGGTGTTATGAGCACGACGTCGTCAGCGAAGCGCATATGGTGCGATGTTGGCAGGCGATCTTCACTCCTGTCTTCCCATACTATTCAGTTCGCGCATAACGTTTTCGAGGTTGATGCTGAAGAGCTTCGAAGATATCCCTCTCTTCACGTCGATGACGACGTCGTTGTAGAATGGTGAGACCTTGGTCGTGAATCCATATACAGCTTTTGAAGGACTCTGATGTACTGAGTAGGAACACCCAGACCCAGAGTGAGCAGGGCGTCGATGACCGCATCAGTTTCGACGGAGTCAAATGCCTTCTTCAGGTCGATGAACGTAAGGCACAGCGGCAGCTTGTACTCTCGCAACACTTCGATAAGCTCGTAATGGTGTGTATGAGGTCGATCCTGCTGAATCCCCTCCGAAATCCTGCTGGCTCGCGTGACCTTTCGTCCAGCGTTCTGCTAATCCTGTTCAGAATGACTTGAATGAACAGCCTTTAGATCACGGACAGCAGGCAGATCGGGCGATGGTTGCCAATGTCGTGCACGTCTCCCTTCTTGTACAGCAAGACGGTCCTGGATCCTTGCACTCTGACAGGTAGCGTGTGAAGAGCCGCGCCAGAGTGTTGGCGGGAGGTTCTTCAGGTGTTCGGGTCTGTATCGGGACCGGGTGCCGTACGTTTCTTCACCGACGAGATGGGATGTTGATCTGTAGTCAACGAAATTTGCGGATTTTACTTCTAAATCGTTCGGAATCGCTCCTTCGACCTATTTTAATAAGCCCTTCAAGAACAGAAATGTAAAGGCAAAAAATTCTGTACAGAAAGTATCATTAATGCGCAATGCAAATTGAACCATTGCTCAAAGCTCAAGTGGCTTATTTAAACTGATGGCTTCATTTAGGAGCTTTGTTAATAACGTCTTGAAGAGGAATAATTTCAATGGGGCATCCTCCTTCCGTATTGCCCAGGTCTCTGAGGCATATGTTAGGGCAGAAAGAACAGTGGAGTCGAATAGGTGGGCACGGAGTCGGACGTTCTTCGTATTCTTCGCGACTTCTTCGACGCTCTTGAAAACTCCCCAAGCCGCTCGTTTCCTCCTGCTCAGCTCTGGCGCTAGATCGTTGGCCATGTTGATTTCGCGACCCAGATATACATAGCTGTAGCATTCTGAGATGTTCGTTCCGTTGAGCGAGAATGGGGCATCAGAAACCCATCCGTTCCTCATGAACATCGTCTTCGTAAGATTCAGCTGCAGTCCATCGTTCCCACATACACGATCGAAGTCGGCCAGCATTCGCTCCTCCTGGCTGATGTTCGGTGTTCGGTGTGCGACGGTGGTGCAGCTGCCGGCCGTCGGCCTTCAATCGCATGCCTTCCCATTCTAGTTCGCCCATGACGTTTTCGAGGATGGCGCTGAAGAGCTTTGGGGTATAGTGGCCGTCTGCCAAACCCCTCTTTTCACGTCGATGATAACGAAATGAAGCCGTCAGTTTAGATAAGCCATTTGAGCTTTGAGCAATGGTATTGAGTTTGTATTAGGTTGTCCGGGAAGTTCTCAGCGTTTTTGTGTTACTATTTTTCATTCGTCTATTATTAAATAAAGATTCAACTTGCATTGCGCATTAATGGTTCTTTCTGTACAGAATTTTTCGCTTTTACATTTCTGCCCTTGAAGGGCTTATTGAAGTATGTCGAAGGAGCAATTCCGAACGATATTTTTTTGTAACTCCAGATTGGGACAATCCGCAGCAGAGACGGCTTGACAAGCAAATCGAGTGTGGGGGCCTAATAGTATTGGAGAAAGCACTGTGCGCCAGTGTTCAGCCTCGAATGTGATCCCCGCAGCGATCGACCAAGAACAATCCTGGACGACGTGTTCAAGGAATTGGTGGACGTTGAGCCATTCCAAACAGTTCGCGGGACCGCGAAAGAGCTAGACGTCAGCAAAACTGCTGATTCCATTCTTTGAAGCGCCTTGGGCAGGCAGAAAGGCTCGAAAAGTGGGTGACTCACGAGCTGAGCGGGGAGCAAAAATTGTCACGTTCCAAGATTTGCTCTTCTCTACTTTTACGCAACAAAACTGACCCGTTTTCGGATTGAATCATCACTTGTGAGGAAGAATGCATTCTGTTTCATAACAAGAAACGTTCCGTACAGTGGTTGGACGCCGACGAAGCCCCTAGGCATTTTCCAATGGCGAACCTCCACCAAAGAAAGGTAGTGGTCACTGTGTAGTGGTCGGCGGCTGGTGTGACCCATTGACAACTTTTTGTCACCAGGCCAAACAATCACAGCACAGCCCTACTGTAAGGAAGTCGACGAGATGCACCGAAAATTGCGCCAACTTCAGCCAGCATTGGTCAACAGAAAAGGCCCTATTCCTTTGCACGATAACGCCCGCCCATACGTTTCACAAATCACTATTCGAAAATTGAACGAATTTAGGGTTGAAGTTTCGCATCATCCGCCATATTCTCCAAACCTCTCGCCAACCGATTACCTCCTTTTCAAGCACTTTCAGAACTTTCTCGCTGTAAAATCTTCACCAGTCAGAACCAAGCCAAAACAGCTCTCGTGGATTTTGTCGAATCTCGGCCACCTAATTTTTTCTCTGGTGGAACAAGTCGACAAGAATCCTGTTGCCAAAATTATGTTGATTTGAACGGTGCTTATTTCGACTAAATCTGCCAAGATTTGAGAAAGTTATGGTAGATCAAAGCAAAGTAGTCAAAACGCTGAGAACTTTGCGGGCAACCTAATAATTTACCCAACAGTGTGTTCAACCTTATCGTTAGTTGCCTCTGGTCTTATAGTGATGTCATTTTGTTGTGATGAATCGGATGTGCACTTTGCTTACGTCAATAAGTAAATAAATAGATAAATAATTTTTTAGCTCCCCTAGGAATTTCTAAGATAAGATATTTCGGAGTGCGAATTCTCCTGGCATCGCAACATACATAAAGGTGAATAACGGCAACTATCTGAAAACTGGACGTCCTTAAAACACTATTGGTTCTAAATTTGAAGGCGAACGTGTTAAACTGAACAGTCATGTACTGAATGGTCTAAACACAGGATGACAACTCAACCTATTCTAATGCAACGTTCGGTAAGTTAACCGTTCTTAGACAAAAATTGTCAACTCATGGCAGGGATTGTTTCCTTCTCCATCATTTATAAATTACAATCCTTATGTTTTTGTAAGGACCAAAGTCAGCAGAACATTCAAAAGTCAAAAGTCACAACTCACATAGAAAGATACTGAACAGAAGAATAGGCGCCAGCGCGTATGTATCGAATAGTGGCCTCACCGACATGAGCAGCGAAGATTTTATCTGAAACATTTCACACATTTCGAATGCTACAAACACATCGGATGAGCAGCAACATGCCGCGATCCTCGAGGTGTACTGATCTTTGCATTCGTATCTAATAAAGGGCACGAGGCAGTGCAGTCTGAGAAGTCGCCGACTGTTGCATGCACACCGAATATAAGTTTTGGCTCGGCTCTCGTTCTGACCAAACACCGCCCCCCCCCCCTCATCTCCCCGTGTCTATGAAGGCTAATATACGAACTTGTTCTCAGCTAACGTACTTAATGACCACCACTGATCACAGGATAGGTGAAATACGCAATCAAATTAAAGGACATGGTGTTAATTAAACCCTTCTGGAACGCGCCACGCGTTCTACTTCCACAGGGTGTCCTGCAGGCAATTTGAACGCGTAGTTGGCTTATATAACGACTTGCGGTAGTCAGTTGATGAGCAATTCAATGCTTTATCCTTCCAAGAAATAGGGCGCGTGTAGCGCAGTCGGAGGAGGCGCCGATTTTCGCCTGCACCCGACATGTGGTTCCTGGTTCGGATTCCCCGCCCAGGCCAACCAAGCCCTCCAATCCCCGGGGTCGGTGAATTGGTACCAGATTTGTCTGGGAAGGACAAAGCACTGACTTGTTCATCGGCTGGCCACCGCAAGTCAATGTATGGCTAAATACGCATTCAAATCGCCTCCACGAGATCCTGTAGAAGTAGAATGTGTGGCGCATCCCAAAAGTGATTGAATAATGCCGTCCTTTATCCTTTATTCTTTTAAGACAGGTGCTGCACCAATTTCCCGATCTCAAGATGATGGAAGGTTTGGACTGTCGGAGCAGGAAACCCTAACCAAGAACCTGGGATCGGACACACGCAGCAGCCGGTTCCTTCCTCAACTACGCCCAACTTGCACTCAAATTACCTCCACAATTCCACGTAGAAGTAAAGCGCTTGGCGCATCACACACAGAAATTGGTCAGCTACAACCCTACCTTTTATCATTTATTTAACCCTGTATTGCTGCGAGCTACTCATGGTAGTGGTATGGTAGTGGAGTGGCTAGCTGGTAGTTGCATAGAATGTAAGTCCCCTGCTATGCACAGTGATGGCCTTTCGCTAACTGCACCTTAACTATCTCGGAAATCCCGAGCTAGAATCCTCCACTCTTGTGTGATTTGTACTTGGAAAACTGCTCATATTTTTCTCTGTCTTTCTTAATTTTTCACAAATCATACCCTCTTTTGCTTTTCTTTCTTCCTTCTCCCTTTTATTTCCTTGTTGTATTAAAAGTAACTTAATTTATACGACTCTTGGATCTCTTTCCTTCCTGCAGCGTGACGTGAATTGGCAATAATATCTATACAATAACAAATAACGACATTTATTCCCAGTGTTCTCAAGCAGTCTTCTAACCACGAGGACGGACGGACGAAGTGAAGTGAAGTAGGCGACTTTTCAAAAAATACGTAATGCTGAGAATTGGACCTTAGTAACGTGAGCTGAACAATGACTGTAACAATGCAACAATGCATGCGCATTTAATGGCCGAAATGAGTTTTCGCTGAGGAAAAGCAATATTTGGCTGCGAGGAATTTCTAAAGCTAAAGATTCCTGACTGTGCTATGATCGCATAGTACTGGAGGATTTTCAGTACTGTTCAAGTGGCCTCCATAGATGACGAAATAGCGTCCCTAGCTCAAATGACAACACGACTACACAAAAATATTCAGCAGTGATATGAGTTCAGAAACCATTGGGACTATAGCCAATAAATTGACAAAATGAACTGTCGCATGCTCAAATATTGAATGGCTGGCAAATAAAATGTTTCTTACAGCAAGACAAGCCCGTGTGCGTACAAGAACTCCAGGATGTGACCACCTTTGGCCACATCGTGAGATTCCTACCCCTGTTCATTGCGTGCTAGGTCATTGCATACAGAGAGCCCGACGAAAGCGTCTCCTATACGTGTACGATTCCACTTCCCCAGCGAACCAACAAAACGAAGCATCTAAAAGCTCAGAGAATTCAAAATTTCATGACAGTGTCTCTGCCTTCCTTTTCTTCTTTCTCATTTTTCTTTCTTTCCTGTTTATTAGCCAATTCAATTTCTCTTTCCGTTCCTTTCCTCCCTGCAGTGTGACTTGAAGTGGCAATAATAAATAAATGCCGACATTTAACTTTGTTTTCATGCACTCTCCTCTAACCACGACGAGGGAAGAAATGAAGGGATTTATAAACCTTTTCATATCTTTTATATTATATATCATTGCTCTTTCTATTTATCTACAATAAAAAATTATTACTTTTCATCTTTCTTTACCTCTTTGAATTTCTATCTTTTGTTATGCTTCAAATTGTAAATGGCAATTGTTGTGAATTTCACTCGTTGGATGTGCCGGTCTTCGGTTTCAAACGAGAAAGAACCAAGTGGATCTTTCCTGATCGCTTAAATATCTGCCTAGCTGCAAATTCAGCTTACTAAACGAAACCCAATTTTATGATTAATCAAGACTCGCTACGCTGTCGATGATTTAATAGATTCTGCTGCTGTTGAAGCATATTAAGAAACTATTGTGTTGTTCGACGATTAATGTCATTTTTTAAGTAAATTTATTTATATGAACAGCGAAAATTAACCAGTAATATACTGCCCATTTGTTGTTGAGAAACTCCACGTTCGAAGAAGCCTTGGTTTTTAGAAGCGAAGAACTAGCATTTTTAACAGCCTGATCATACCCAAAAGTTTTGTCGCTAAAATGGTTCTGGAGAGACCAGAACAGATGGTCTGGAGGTATAGCGTGAATATGGCATATCTGCAATATCCTGCACCCAATTGCCTTGTGAGCTCTGTCAATTTTTGACGGGTTGTCAAGGAGGTGTGGGGTCTGGCGTTATCATAATAGAACATCACGATTCAAATCAGTTTCTTTAAGCCTCAATTGGCTGGTATCGAGGTTGTAAGCCGTCACAACGATGTCTTGTTGCGATCAAACTTCTAGCGTCAGGCGAGATTCGAACCCGCACCTCCCTCTGGCCGGGCGGGAATGCTCTACGCCATTACACCACCGGCGCCGTTTGATGGAACGCAACATCCACACCTCGTGGGACCGATCAGCACCCACCCGTGTCCGGGGTGAGCTGGCCGCTGATATCAGCATGCAACCAGTGAAGCTGATGGCCTTGACTGAAACAATTCAAATCAGTTTCTTTAAGCCTCAATTGGCTGAATTGTTTCTGTCAAGGCCATCAGCTTCACTGGTTCCATGCTGATATCAGCGGCCAGCTCATCCCGGATACGGGTGGGTGCTGATCGATCCCACGAGGTGTGGATCAGGGATGGGCGGAATTTCTGTTTTCGGTTTTCTGTTTTCTGATTTTCTGGCCATTTTGGGCAAATTTTTTCTGTTTTCTGTTTTCTGGGAAAATGGCCAAAAATTGGCCAGAAAACAGAAAATAGAGTCGCGAACAAAATTTTATCACAGAAATCCAATTCAAAAAATTCAAAAGTATCATAGAATAGTGAGCTTCATTCCAAAATAGTGTTTCTAGAGTATCTTAAATGGCAAGCATGTAGCGCTTTTGGATGTGCTCATGTAGCAATTGCGCCATATACTCATGAACTATCCCACATGTTTGCTTGATTGATTGTGTAAGTGCTGCTGGCAAGGAGCTTCTTCATAGGACATTTGTCGACTTTCATAATTTGGCTTTGTATTCTTTTCCATATTAGCAGTAGTTTGGACCATCTACGATCACTAAAAGTCTTATATTAAAACTATAAAACTAGTATTTTGAGGGATACTAAATTATGTGTTAACTAACCACATGTCTTAGAGTTATTGTGGGTAGGGTTATTCTCCACCACCGGTTTAAAAATTGAACATTGTTGGCCGATCATCCCAATATCGTTTTCTGCAGAGCCTTTGTCGAAGCTGCTTTTCTAACTCTGAAGATTGCTCAGCTTTTGGTGTCACAAATTAGTAAGAGACAGAAAAGTTTTTTTTTAGTTACGTTTGATTTCGCTGGTGATAAAGTAGTGATGCAGAAAATTTCTCATTTATCACGTATATCATCTGTCGTCCCATTGATGTTCAAGCGGACGCCATCAGCGTCTCCATACGTCCGTGCCGCGTGCCAGGGTGCTCCAATGGATCCTTTTCGCTCGAGGGACACGAAGAGCGTCATTGTTCAGGGCTTTGACGAAGAAGTCCGACCAACGCGTTGGTGGGCAGTTCCTGCTGTTCTCTTGACATCCCGCGGAATCCAGTCGGTGACGTCCACTCGGTGTCTGCGAAGCGCATTACGTGGCCCACCTAATTTTCGACGCCTTGGCCCATGCGACAGCATCTCTGATCTTCGAACGTCGGCGAAGCTCGGAACTCCGGAGGTCTTCTCTCACTTGCGTGTGCCGTTTCACTGAACATCGTCCTCTCGATTCCACGCTGCGCGACGCTGATCGCGTGTTCATCCTGCTTTCGTATGGCACAGTTCTCTGAGGCGTATGCAGGGCAGGAAGAATAGTGAAGTCGAAAAGGTGCGTACGAGCCGGACGTTCTTCGTCTTCTCTACGACTCTTTCGACGCTCTTAAGAACTCCGCAAGCCGCTCGTTTCCTCCTGCTCATCTCTGGCGCTAGGCCGTTGGCCATGTTGACTTCGCGACCCAGATACACGTATCTGGAGCATTCGAAGATGTTCGTTCGTTGAGTGAGGATGACGGATCGTCCGTTCCTCATGAATATCGTCTTCGTAAGATTCAGCTGCAGTCCAACGTTCCCACATACACGGTCGAAGCCAACAAGCATCTGCTCCGCCTGGCTAGCGCTCGGTGTTATGAGCACGATGTCATCAGCAAACCGAAGATGGTCAGTTGCCGGCCGTCGACCTTCACTCTATGTCTTCCCATTCTAGTTCGCGCATGGCGTTTTCGAGCTGAAGAGTTTCGAAGATATGGTATTCCACTGCCGTCCCCCTCTCTTCACGTCGAAGACGACGTCGTTGTAGAAGGGTGAGATCATGGTCGTGAATCCAGTACATCTCTCGAAGGACTCTGATGCACAAAGTAGGAACACCCTGAGCGAGCAGGGCTTAGACGACCGCTTCAGTTTCGACAGAGTCGAGCTCCTTCTTCAGGTCGATGAAGATAAGCCATAGCGGCAGCTTGAACTCTCGCGACACTTCGATGAGCTCCGTGTATGTGGTCGATCATGATGAATCCTCTCCGAAATCCTGCTTGCTCGCATGGCTGTCCTTCGTTCAGCGTTCTGCTAATCCTATTCAGGATCACTCGAGTGAACAGCTTGTAGACTACGGACAGCAGGCAGATCGGGCGATAGTTGCTAATGTCGTGCACTCCCGTACAGCAAGGTGTTCTGCTGGCTCCACTGAGATGTTATATGATAAGTAGACCTGAGGGGAAATAATAATAATAATAATGTGATCAATCAATCAATCAATCAATTTATTACGCTGTATAAGACAGACGTGAGATAACATCAATCAGCAACAACATACATTCCAAATTCGCTTCGTTATCAAGTAACAATTCTGAGTGCGACTAATATGACAAAACAGCTTTAGATGCCATACGCTTGAAAGACCAAAAGTTCATTGGCAGTGGATCGAGTTCGGTCCTTAGATTAACGTAGGCGGAGCCAGCTCGCACCGTGAAGGTGTGAGATCTAATGCTGCTCTTAGGTTTTGAGTAAACTATTTTTACTTTACCTCCTCGCGTCCGCGATGAAGCAAGGCTGTAAAATGCTGATTTGTCGACATCACAGATTCCCGAAATGATTTTAAACACCATGCAGACATCTCTTAACTTCCTTCTTGACTGGAGTGAGTGTAGTCCCAAAAAACTATTTCTGATTTTGGATTTTGGTATTCTGGAGTACAAAAAGCCTCCATAACGGATGATCACCTTACGCGAAAAGTTGTTTTGCACTTTTTCTATAGCCTCTATATCCTTCACCTTGTGTGGGGCAAATACGGTAGTTCCACACTCTACCAGTGGTCTTATATATATTTTGTATGCTTTAGTCAAAGTCTCCTTATTTTTTGTGGTCAATCCCTTAAAAAGCTGATAGGTACGTGCATTGGCCCTTCCACAAATAACTTTGTAATGTTCAGAAAAGTCTAATTTACTATTATAAGCGAAACCTAAATCAACAACACTTTCCACGTGAGGTATAATGGTATCATGCACTGTATACCTTGTTGAGCATTCAGACCCTCCTATTCTCATGTGTAAAGTCTTTTCCGGAGCGAGGGGTAGGGCCCACTCATTGGCCCATTGAGCCACTACATCTATAGCTATTTGAAGATTTTCAGATTGACTAAGCTCTCCGTAAATCTTGAAGTCATCTGCATACTGCATGCACTTGATACCAACCTCTTGGACCTTCTGAACTAAATCAGCAGTGTAAATAGCGAATAGGACTGGGGAAAGTACCCCTCCTTGCGGGACACCGCTCAAGACTTCCTTGACCCCAGAAAACGACTGGTTAACTCTGACCTGGAAGGTTCTTCCACTAATGAATTCCTCAACCCAACTTATAAGCTTTTGGTGGAATCCCAACTTTTCAAGCTTAAAAATGAGTTTTGAATGGCTCACCCGATCGAACGCCTTCGAAAAATCGAAGTATATCACATCACAGCTTTTTTTCTCATCGAGGGCCTTTGTCCAGTCATTCAAGCACTCCAGAAGGTTGGTTTCTGTCGACCTTCCTTCTACAAAACCATGTTGGCACCTGGGAATAATGCGGGAAACCTTTAGGTATTTCCACACATGAACCTTGACGATCTTTTCAAATAATCTACAGAACAACGATGTAATACTAACCGGCCTAAAATTTTTAGGGTCATTAGCAGGCTTTCTTTTAAGAATTGGTGTCACATATGAGTGTTTCCAACGCTTGGGTATTTCTGAAAGCATCATCGATTGGTTGAAGATGTACGTTAAAGGCCTAGCTATAATATGAGCAATCTCCTTGATAAATTGAAGTGGGATATGATCAGGTGAGACTGAGTAAGAAGAGGGCCAATCATGCAATAAAGCATAAACATCAACTTCATCGAACCACGGGGCAGAAGTCATTGAAATGTCTATTCTCGACTTGAATTCAGGAAGGTTTGGCTCATCACGGACGAAAATCCTGCTAAATACTTCTGCCAGCAGTTCAGCTTTGTCAGCATCGCTGACCGCCTTGACGCCATCACCTATTAACACTGAAAAATTTTCTGTCTCTCTCAACTTCTTGTTCAAAAATTTGTAGAAGAGTTGTTTTTGTCCCGACTCAATGATCTTCTTCTCAATGCTGCGATTGTATTTCTCCAACTGTTTAATGAATTTTCTATTAAACACCTTGAATTTTTCCCAATCTAAGCTCAGCTGAGAGTGGCACGCAGTGTTAAATAGACAAGCTTTATGGTCAAGCATATTTCGAAGGTAGTTCGGTAAAGAGCTCTGAGTAGCGAATACGCGCCTCCATGGAACAAAAAGATCAATTGCCTGATGAAGAACTCCTAAAAATATTTCATATTTTTCATCTACAGAATTTGCTCCATCAAGAAGATCAGTCCACCTTATGTGCGCTAAATATTGACAAACGCTGTTATAATTGCATTTGGAAAACACCTGTCGGTATGTTACGTGTGCCTCTGTGGCATACCCGCGCACCTTAAACTCTATACTCGAATGATCACTACACCCAACCGGCGGCTTTAGGCTAACTTGTTCGATAAGATTTTTATCGTTGGAAAGAAGCAAGTCAAGAGTATGAGGACCACGGGTAGGTCCATTGATATATTGATCGAAATCATGAGTACAAACGAAGTTAACAAACGTATTACTGGGGTCGGTAGTTGAGTTCGTGTGGTTGGCCCAACCCACTTCCGGAAAATTGAAATCACCTATGAGAACAGAAGGATTTTCACAGCTCGTTATGTCACTGATCGTGTTGACCAGTTGATCTGTATACATCTGGTTGCAGGAAGGTGCACGATATACAGCTACCAGCCTTAAAGTGAACAGACCACAAAAAATGTCAGTGGCGAGAATTTCATAACTTTTGGGAACCGATTCCGTAAAAACAATTTCGTGGTTCAAGTTCTTTTTAAGGGCTACCATCACTCCTCCCCCTGCTCTTCGCGGCCTATCACAGCGTATAGCATCATTTTCAACCAGCAAATTGCACAAAATTGAAGATAGAGAGTGATGGGACTTTAACCATGTTTCAGAGAATATGTAGATGTCATAGCTGTTCGAAAGAACAAGTTCAATTTCCCTAGCGTTTTTCACGATAGACCTGACATTAGCATAAAAACATTTCAACGTCTGAACACGAGGAGAGCCGTTCAATTTAAACTAATGCTATTCATGGTATCGGAGTCCCCTTTGTGCAGGGCAGGTGTGCCACCCCCCGTAGGAGGAGACCCAGCCTCCGCCTGTACTGGGCCTCCCATCCCCTGAAGGCGCATATTGTCCTTCCTTGCCTTTCTCTCCTCAAAAGTAAGGGACCGCCTGATGTAGACTCCCTTAAAAGGAGAGAAACGCAAGGAAGGTGCATTACGTAAAGCTGCACGTTGATGATAACTAGAAGGCAATATAACTTTGAGCAGTCTACACTTGGTAGACTTACCCATTCTATACAGAGACATGGGAAATGCTTCCACACCAAGAAATGATAAAATGTTGGCAACATAGTCAAAATCATGACGAAGCCTATCCATTGGATTAGATGCAAACAATTCAGGAACACCATGCAACACAATCGATCTGCGGCGTTCACACTCACTAACACTATCTGTTTCATTCGCAACATGATCGGAAGTATTAATAGCCGACATTTCTTGGCTATTTGAGGTTACCGCTAACCTAGCTTCTAACTTAGCAATCTCGTCACACAAGTGCTTATTCTCTTGTCTTACTTGAGCATTCTCCTCTCTCAAACGAGCGTCGTTCTCCAAAATCGAACTTATCTGCGCGGAGATCAATAGCAACATTGTCTTGACACACACTGGCACGTCCTTACTGCTTTCCAAATCCTTGACCGCACTGGACAGCTTAGTAGCGGCATCGGTCGACGATGACCCCCGAGGCTTCTTAAAAGATGCAGAAGGCATGTCTGTTCGTAAAAGGCAAAACAACTTTAGCTGGACGACCTCCTATTGCGACCCTACGAAAAACACCTATATCGATTTCCTTTGACTGAGGGTCGCTCTCAGCCACACGCACGATTCCCGAAACAACGTCAAATTGGTCCAAAAGTCACCTGCGATGGTGGCACAGAATGACAGCGATGAAACTTCTTTTCTCCTGCCACAAGAGAAAACTGCAGTTGAACTCTGGCACAGATAGATGGCGAATTGTAGACTATTAGAATAATTCTGTCGACGAGCAGGGCAAAAACACGAGCCGCGAATCGTGATGGAGAGGGTACATGCTCGGTCTTTATTATATGGTGTCTTCGCATTCAAGGAAGCACCTTCACCCAAGATCTGCTATGCTGACAGCCCTTCAGTCGCAACTTCGTGTTGTTCTGTGAAATATCAAGCCAATACACAACATTTTTAGTTGGCTAAGTAGTAACTAGGTGCTGTTAAGAGCATTGGTAAGTTGGCCTGAAAACTTTCAGCAGCACGGAAACTAGGACACTTACAAGGAAAGGTGTTCACTATGAACAAGACGAATTAGGAAAATAGATTCTGGGACAGTCAGTATTACTCAAAGAACCTCTGCACAGCTTTAGAGTATGTTGCGAGAATGTGTCTACAAACTCAAGCAATTGTGTTGAAACATGCAAACAGTGATTACTGAGCCTTCATCGTGTTCGGTATTCTAAAAGGCCAGTTTTTTAATAGTTGGACCGTTCTCTAATTGTGGCGTTAGCGGTGAAACGGAGCTGATGAGTAATGTAGTAAACTTCAAGTGTCGAGATTCCTAAGATCTATCAGTCAAGATTTACAACATGCTGATTGCAGTAGCTGGAGTTTAATAGAAATTTTTATAAACGCTTGCAAATTAAAACGCTGGTCTACGACTACATTTCTGGTCCTACAAAAGCATTTGCTACTGGAAATATGGATCTTTAGGTAAAATAATTGGGTCGCGTGATAATTTCGAAATTTTCTGTTTTCTGTTTTCTGATTTTCTGGCGTTTTTGGCTTTTCTGTTTTCTGATTTCTGTTTTCTGACGAAGGCGATTTTCTGTTTTCTGGGAAAATTTTCAAAATTTCCGCCCATCCCTGGTGTGGATGTTGCGTTCGACAAACGGCGCCGGTGGTGTAATGGCGTAGAGCATTCCCCCCGGTCAGAGGGAGGTGCGGGTTCGAATCCCGCCTGGCGGTAGAAGTTTTGATCGCAACAAGACGTCGTTGTGTCAGAACATCACGAATTTGCGACTGGCTAGTTCGGGTCGAGTTTCTTTTTTTTTGTTAAGGTCCGATGATTGGCGACAGTAGATATTCGAACAACAGTTTGGTTTCTTGGGAGTAGCGCGGAGTAAAACACCCTCGCATATAGTAATGCGTTTGGTGAGTTAGATTTCTTTTAATTCGCGAGGTTCACCTAAGCAAGCTGTTGCAAGTGCAAGTAAACGATTGAATCCGATATGACAAGCTTCTCTGCCACCTCTCAAGTTGTCATTCGCAGGCTTTTCTGATCAACGCCTTTATTTTGTCGTCATCAGTAGTGATTATACGACCGGTATCTGCTGCATCTCGCACACTAAAATTTCCACAGCAAAAGCGAGCAAATCAGTGCTGGCACTGGCGTCCAGTAAGGCAGTTGTCACCGTAAATTCACATAATTTCGCATCGCATTTTGCCTTTTCAAAAGTAAAACAGTAAAGGAAGCCGATGATACTTATCCATTTCCAGCTTAGTTTTTTACCAGTTTGTTTTCACTCTCATCGAAAGGATACCTTCCATCGTGGTATGTATTTGGTGTTCCTGAACAAAACAGTAGTTTCTGATTATGCTTCTGCAACAGCAGAATCTATAAAATCGTCGACAAATAAAGTTTCGTTTAATAGGCTGATTTGTCTCAGCTAGGCAAATATTCAAGCAATCAGGAAACTCTTGAAAAAATAATGTTAAGACATGCTTCTGAAGAACCCCGTAGGAAGTGCATGGGCTTTCTGAAAAACGAGGTTATGCTTGTCCTAAAAGATTTCCTTAATTAAGGTGAAATGGATCCCGAGTGGAGATGGCTTAGCGCTCATCATGCTTCGAAATTCTGACTATAAGTTTGTCTGGATTCAGCTGTAATCTCATGATTTTTACAAGGCTATTCCACTTGTTCGTTTGTGCCATTTTTGTACCTTAGGACAAGTGGCAGATGGTATTCTTTATATACTTCGATGACCCTTGCGACGGTCTGGATGTGATCAGCGCAGAGGAATGCTCCTCGAAATCCAGCTTGCTCTACCGGTTGCGCTTCATCTAAGGTTCGTGATGTGCGCTCAAGAATGATCTTCGTGAATAGCTTGTAGAGCCCGCTCAACAAGCATATTGGTCAACAGTTCTTCAGATTCGTCAGATCCTCTCTGTAACCCTTCTTGTGAAGAACGACGGTGCGCGAGTTCCTCCACTGGTCTGGAATCCTTTCCTTCTGAAGATTAGTAATGTGTGCTGCGAGAGTTGAGTGTGGGTGATGTTGTCCTGCCCGAAGAAAGTCGGCTGTGATGTTGTCTATCCCGGGAGCCGTGCCTTTCTTCATGCTCTGTATAGCAGCTTATAATTGCGAGGGAAGGATCCTTGGATGTGTTCCACCAACGAGGATAACTGGGTTCGGCACGGGAGTTTAAGAGCAGAACAAATTCGTATAGAATCGCTCTGTCATTGCCTCCATTTCGAAGCGATGCCGTCTTCTTTCGTGAATGGAATACTGCGTTTGCTGGGGTCCCAGCGACGCTTTTTCAGACTTGATTTTTGCTGAGCGGCTTCCAGTATCCTTTTCTTCTTGTGTTCTTGGAAATCTTTTTGCATCGCGTTTCTGAAACTAGTGTTGGCTATCAGTCGCTCCAAGTGAGTTGCATTGGGATTTAACCTCAGTTATCTTCTTTCCTCGAGTAGCTTTTTTGCAGTTGTCGATATACGATCGAAGTTGGTCCTTCGCGAAAGTGAAGCTAACGGAGCACAGGCATGGAGGCGTTTCAGCAGTAGCTCGTAGTCTTCGATCGGGTCCTCCTCGATGCGCCAGTCCTAGTGGGACAGCGTCCAGAATGGTCTCATCGTACACCACTTGTTTTCTCCCCTTTCAGCGGTAGCAGGCGCTCTTCTCCATTTTCTGATCGAACCAGATTTTGGCTCGGAGGAGGCGATGATCGGATCCGGTACAGAAGGAAAGTACAAAGGAAGTGTCCAAGAGGCATCACCTTTTGCTAGGCATTATATGCTCGATGTCCGCACATGTCGTGCCGTTTGGGGACCCACATGTCCAGCGACGATCTTTTTTTTTGAACAGCGAGTTTCCATGGACATAGAAGCCCAGCAAGGCGGTTTCCGTTTTTGTCCCTGTCGCCAATCCCAAACTTTCCAATACTATATACGTCCTCTCTTGCCTTTCCTATCCTAGCGCTGTAGTCTCCCACGACAAACTTGCAGATTACTTTTCGCTGCGTATCACTATCTACAGTTGTTCTAGAATGCGTTCGTTTCGGCCTTATGAGCTGCTGACGTCGATGAGTAGAGCTGATGATGGAGATGTTCCTCAGGCTAGTTGGCTGGAGTCGAAGCACTGCAAGGCGAGGGGAGACAGGATCTCATGCGAATCGACGTGTTGGGCGATTGACGTACGACGAATTCAACGCAGCCGACGTTTCGTGATGGAATTTTCTCTCCACGAATAACGAGAGTTCCATCCTTGAGTATTTATACATCTGTAGATCTGCTCTTCTTTTCTTGTAATGCATCATGTGGTATTTGATGTGACTCGCCGCTTCGAAAAGAGCTTGCAAATCAGTGGTGGAACAGACTGACCTGGCATTGTAGGTTGATAGCAGGAAACGGTTTTCATGTCGTGTCCCAGCTGCTTCGTCACGGTCTAGAATTGAAGGCGTCCTTTCTATTGGTTGATTCGGCAGAATCGTTATCATCCTGGGATAGCATCCAAAGGATACAATATCATGCCTCTGCCTGGGCCGTTCCATCAACATGGACAACGATGTGAAGGAGGAACTAATAAGAAGAAGGAAGGCTGCGTGATCGGCCTATAGGTCTCTCTAAGAGGCCACGGACCAACTCTCGGATCCCGATCTACGCGCCCACCTGCTCGATTCAAACGTCCTCCCAGCGCTCTGGTGCGCCGCCGAAACGTGGCTAACATTGCGTCCACGTCAAACTCTTTGCGTACTACTCATAGAGCGCTCGAAAGATGTCTTCTCAAGTTCAACTGGTTATCACAACATCGAGCTGGCCTTCACAGTTCCAGCTTTCGCTCGATGTCCCGCCTAAGAGATCCGGCGGAATACACATCACATCACCGGTCGACCCGTCATATCATGCGAAGTATGGACGACGGCTGGACAAAAAGAGCAGTGGAGGGGATTCCACGAGCGTGCAAGCGTCCTCAGGGAAGACCTCCAAAGAGATGGTCAGATGTGTTCGTTGGAAACATCGAAAGGCAACGTTTATTGCCAAATTCTAATTCTGAATCGGCTGACGATCGCGGTGGTCGTTTCAGTCGAACTGCATGAACATCATGGATGACGGCTGTGAGTGAAAGAAACGATTGGCGATTGTGCTAGGCCCGCAAGACTAGCGAGGAAAGCCGTCTAACTATTTAACCATAAGCAAGTTTTTAATATCGCTCAGTTTTCGAAAGAAGATAACCTAAATATAACCTTTAAAATAATTATTAATAATGTAGGCCACGTAATCATTACAACATAAAAATATACCGTTCACGCCATCTGCGAGAAAAATGACATTAATTATCGAGCAACCAAATGTAAAAAAGCACCTCGAATAACGACAAACGCCGTCTGGCAGTGTAAGTAACTTATGCTTCCAAAACGTTAGTAGGAGTTTCTGCAAACGAATTTATCCAAAAAAGTGGGCTCAAGATACAGCAATATTTTAAAACAACAGATGAGAGATGTGGCTTCTGCCAGTAATTTCCGACGACATCAAATAAGAGACACAATTCATCGACATTCCAGTAGTTCTCTAATTTTCGCGACTTCTAATGAAAGTCAAGCTCAAAATGATAGTCTCTTCAGGTTATAGAAACTCAAATAAAAGAACGTGTCCTATTTGAATTTCTTCTAGTCACTTGTATCTGACACGACTGATTGACAGGCAGGTTCAGCTGTCTGCCAATAATTCACAGGGGTCCCTTATCAGTTTTCTTCTGTTTATCAGTGTTTTCTAATCGCTCCCTCTGGCTGAAGGCAGCAAGAACACCTCCATTCTGCAATCAACGACGTTTGGTTTGGGCTTCTGTTTAGCAATAAGAATGAAGTGTTTTGACATTGAATCGAGCAAAGACGATAAATGTCATCTAGTACAGTGCGCACCATATTCAGAGTTAGTCCACTCAAAAATTTGAAGATGCCTTAGTTTATCGAACAGTCGATGATTTCCCGTTGCCATAACCTTGCTCGACATTTCTGGCAGACTGCTTTTTTAAGAAATAGAGCATCGTAGCATTTTTTGAATAGCACTGTCATCGACATTTTGCTTTATCGTGATTGTAAATGTATTTCAAGAAATCATTTTTCCTTCTCAGAGAATAACTTGAAAGGAAAATGAACATAACGGTTAGTACTTGTTCAACAGCTTTGAAAACACCCTAACGAACCTAATAAACCCTGCTGTACACTTTTCTTTCCATACATTTGGGTAGTGTCCCTCATAAATGCTATGGGTAGCCGGCATTCTATAGTAATTTGCTAGTGGACTTTGCTATGAAAGATTCCTGCGCTGGCCACTGTTGCATTTTCGACGGCAATCAGTTCGATAGAGCCAGTTGATCCAGAAAACTCCATTTCTTAAAGGAACTTCCAAAGAAGTGTCGAACGACAGAGGAAGATTTCCGAAATACCCAGTATGAGAACTTCTTATTCACGACGTCTACTTGCGTAAAGAAACTGCGACGGAACATTGGAAGATATTCTTCCAAATTCACTTTACCGACGATGAAATCCCCTTCTCAAGAATGTTCGATCGTTGAAAGGAAATCACTATCGGCGTTTGTACGGCTCAACAACTGAAAATTTTCAAGAAGAATATGTCTGTGACTCTATCCAAATCCCCACCGAGTGCAAACTGGAGAAGGTCACTTGCAAGTTTAGACAATCTATTAGATGAATCGACAAACAAATAACCACGACCTAATTCTCCCCGCACTCTGAATCGCTTCCAGGATTAATTAAGAAAAAAAATTAAAGGGGAGGTGGGATGGCTGAGACAACAGCAATCACTGTCGCTCTTACGAAATAGCTTTTGAATTGTAAAATGGTTACCAACTACTTCAATTTTTTCACGAGAAACAAATTCTCAGAGCGACATCACTGAGACTCACTGAAAAGTTGATCTCCCGCTAGGGTAAATTAAGTATGCTGGAGCCTATCCTCGGAAAAAAGCGAAGGAATGAAGAGAAGGAACACAAGCACATGAACACTTAAGAAGAACAGCCGAGATCAGTCTATACAGCAGCACACATGACAGAAAGTGACAGATGCCGGCATCGCCTCGAGGACATATGATACCCTGTGTGGAGGCGAATGCCTGACGAGCATCTACTATCAACGGAACAGAGGTGCAGGGCACTAAGGAAGCAGCATACCAGAGGACAAGTCTACGGGAAAAACTCGTCAGAAAAACGTCAGTGTCTGTTGATTGAAATCTGAAGAATCTGCTTGCACTGTTGATGGACAGACTAGTGACAGCTCGTCGTCAGACACATTCATTTTTCAGGAACAAAGAGAATTTTTTAAAGCGAGAAAAAGAACAGTGAACATGAGGTCATGAGGGATCTTCTTTTTCTCCCAATGCCAGTAAGGATTACGTAATATTTGAAAACAGAGAGCAAAAACAGAACAAATAAAAGAAGTTTTCGTATTCTGACCATCGCTTAACTCGAGACCTGGGCGAACAGTAGCCAAACGCGAGCTACTGTCAAAGCGAGGGTAGAAAGGATTTCCTAGAAACTCACACTTAGTGAGTGGAAATCCACAATGCAGAGTTGAACGAAATGATTGCAGTATTGCTGCAAGGATCGCGTGCAAAGCTGGTGATCCACCCAGCAACCCTTTTCGAGTCTTGCCTCGTTGTGCCACCTAATTAACCCGCAAGTCTTCCATACAGTCGAGCTCAGTGAATTGGCACTGGACGTGCCTGGGAAAAATAAAACTCTAAACTCTCCATCGACTACCAATCATTGTTTCAGCCAAAGAGGCCTTCACAATTTTCCGCAAAAGTAGGTTGTGTAGCGCATTCCAAGTAGAGGTTTACTAACGCCGTCCTTTATTCTTATTCCTAAGGCACTATATTATCCACTCATTATTTTTCTATCTGGTACTGCGAAAGCACTTTACATGCCTGTTCCTAACAAATATAGTTTACATATAGTGGCCTAGAGAATCAAATTCAAATAGTGTGCTCTGGCCACATAAAACGATGTTATTTTAATCTGAAAAGCGCTTTTGGATGTTGCTACACCAGTCGTCTTCAAATACGAAGTTTTTCTTTTGCAGAAAAAGTTTGGTCTAATTCCTGATCGTAAATATAAGGGACTGCAGAGTATGGAAAAAGCGAAGGAATAAGCACGTACTTTAGTTCATAAACTGAACGCTGCTTAAAAAAACATGTGAAAGAATTTTTCACAACTCAGCCTTCTGGTGAATTCTAAGGAAACGTCTAAATCAATGAAAGGCTTAACATTGCTGGACACGAACTGCACTGATATAACTATGCCAAAGACCGCGAACAAACAGAGTTTGGAGAAAACACAAAGGCTCTAGAATCCTAACGACGAGCTGAGGTAATGGCTGTTTAATGAGTGTCTCATAGCTCAGCTGACTTGCGCCACAACAAATGAGATGTACGAGATCCTCGGAAAAACTGCACAGAGAACAGAGTGGATGAAAAATTAGTTGAACGAAAAACTAAGTACCGAGATCGTTGTGACAGCTTACAACCGCAGCAATCGGAACTTGAGGCATAAAGAAGATAACTCCAATCCTCGATTTATTTATTGTAGTTTTTAATTTTTGTACAAAGAAGTTTCTGTACAAAGAAGTCGCGAACTTGTGGTCTTTCAAGACATAGGTGATATCACTTTTCGACAAAACTAAGCAGCGTTCGAAACCGCTTTCTTTCAGAATGAGAGAAGCTCATTTTCCCTGTCTGTTTCTCCGATAACTCGATAGAAACTGCTATCACTGCATGTCACCCTGTGCCCCGCAAGTTCATTCGTTTTTATCAGTTGCAGTCTGGTTTGTGATTGCTCAAGCATAAAACCGTTCTATTACCAGACAAACGAAAAATGATTTAGGAGCCCAGGTGGAGTACAAAAAACTGGCGAAGGTGGTGCATAAAGAAACGACTCAAGACCACCCATATGTTCTTCTCTAGCCGACAGTAGGTTTTATAAAAACTGTAAGCGGTAATTTCCAAGTTCTCTCTTCGTAAAATCTCAGCATTTTCTTAGATTCTTATTACTGCTGTGCCAAACGAGGTTATAGGTGAATCAGTGGTCACCACTCGGCTACTAACTACAGCGGTAGCGACGTCGCTCCGCGTCAACGGTGGATCAGCGGGCCTCTGAAGACGACGAACAGGTCGAAACCTTAGGCCGCTCAATAAACTGATCCATCAATAACATCGCTTGGCACAGCAGTATTAACAAACTGTAGACGGTGGTATCTCATGTTTGTTGCCATGTATGTATACCAATTTGAAGAACATCTTATCCTATTTCCGAGCTGCAGAAGACAAATTTTCAACGAAACTAAATTTAGCCGACGATGGGACACACTTTGTTCACAAAAGGCAACGTCCTAGTCAATCTCTGCACTCACGATTATTTGGTGATAAAGACCAGTATTAATCTACCTTTTGTAGGCTATGCACTTCATTCAACTTTCAACCAAACGATCCTTCGAGCCTGGAACTCCTCGGTGAAACGAAAAGAGGAATCAGAGGAGATAAGGCGGCATGGTTCTGCACTGAAGAGGTGCAGGTTGCGGTGAAGAAAAAGAAGGAGGCCTACAAGCAGTGGCAAAAGACCAAGGCACTCGAACACCTCAGAGTCTATAGTAAGCAGAAGCGGCTGGCAAAAACAGCTGTAGAAAAAGCAAAGAGCGCCGAGATGGATGCCCTATACGAAAAGCTGGACGAGCCCCAAGGAGAGAAGTTCGCTATTCGGCTGGTCAAGGCACGGATAGAGCTTGCGTCGACGTTCGAGTGGTCAAGGCGATGAATAGTGCTGACGGTACGGTACTGCGGAAGCCAGTCGAGGTCAGAAAAAGATGGGAGGAGAACTTCAAAGAACAGCTGAAAGAGGAATTCCCGCGTCGGGAAGTTTAAGAGGAACATCCAACAGAAGGACCCATTCCGTTCTGGATGCAAGAAGAGATTCACAACGCTATAGGGAAGATGAAGCTCGGAAAGGCAGCTGGGCCTGATGAGGTGCCAGTAGAAGCTTGGAAGGTGCTTGGAAACTGTGGAGTGAATTGGCTGACACAGTTCTTCAACAGAGTCACGATAGAGGGTAAGATGCCGGATGACTGGAGGGACATCATAATCCCCATCTTCAAGCAGAGGGGCGGCGCGTCTGAATGCTTCAACTAATGCGGGATCAAACTGATCTCACACACGATGAAGGACCACGTACGACTGGTCGACTCGAAGCTGAGGGAGATGGTCACCATCTCCCAGGAGCAGTGGGGCTACATGCATGAGAGGTCCACCACAGACGCGATCTTTATCGATCAGGTGATGGAAAAGTATCGCGAGAAACGAAAGCCCTGCTACTTCGCATTCCTGGACTTGGAGAACGCTTACGACAGGCTATCTGTGCTCTGAAATCCCTTCGGGGGAGTGGTGTCCCGGAACGTCTGATCTCGGTCATAAAGGACATCTACGAAGGCTCGAAAGCGACGGTACGATTTTTACGAATTTTACACGGGATGACAAAGAAGATGGATATCACAGTGTGGGTGCATCAAGGATCGACTTTGAGTCCCTTCCTCTTCGTGCTACGCCTAACTCTATAGTGAGTCACCTTGAGGAAGGCCCTCTCAGGACCATCCTCTACGCGGACGATATTGCACTAGTAGGCGACAGTCGAGAAGAGCTGGAGGAGAAGGTGCAGTTGAGGCAAGGAGCCCTCTCAGGCAACGGCCTGCGGCCTTCATCAGCTCTGAGTAGTGCGCCGAACCGATTCTAGACTGCCAAGGGGATGTGATCGAAAAGGTGGAACAATTCCGCTACTTCGGAAGCGATCTATCCGAGGAAGGAAGCGTGGGCCAGGCCGGTAGGGAACGGATAAATGCAGCATGGCTTAAATGGAGGGAGTCCACAGGAATCCTCTGCGACCGTATGTGCTTCAGGATACTCAAGGCAAGCTATTTAGAACAGTAGTGAGGCCTGCTCTCCTCTATGGCTGTGAGTGGTGGGCTCTGGGTAGAGCGCAGGAGCGGCAACTGCACGCGGCGGAGATGAGGATGCTGAGGTGGGCATGTGAATGGACCCGTCGGGACAGGGTGCGAAACGAGGATGTTAGGGCAGTTATGAAGACAGCTCCGATCAGCTGAAGATGAGCAGCGCCTGAGGTGGTACGCTCACATTCTCAGAAGACCACAGATTTACCCCATAACGTTGGCATTAGATTTTGAGGCACCAGGAAAGTGTCCGAGAGGAGCCCCGAAGAAAAGGTGGAAGGACGTCATTAAGAAAGATCTCGCCGAAGTCGGCGCCACGGCAGACGATGCCTTCGATAGAATGAGGTGGCGACGGATCACAAAAACAGCGGACCCTGCTACTGCGCGGGACTAACCGCTCAGAAGAAGAAGAAGAAAAAGAAAAAAAAGAAAAAGAATAATAGAAGAACAAGAAGAAAAACAAGAAGAACAAGAAGAACAAGAAGCACTGCATTCAACTTCTACGGTTTATCGTGAAATTAACTTGCATATGTGTTGGTACATACAATGACTTTCTGTGACAGAGCGATGTCTTTGATTCCCTTTGATGAAGGCTAGTTCCAATTCACCGGAACGGCTGAAGCCTTTGTTGACCTAGGCGGGATTTTAATCATGAACGCTGATACGGGTGTGGATGTGTGTGAAGCATAGGACCTCTCTCAAATCCGAATCAACGTCTTTTACGAGCATTACTCCGAGATTTGATAGCAACTATTTCACGCTGAGCCCCATTTTAACAACAACTTCAGAGCTCTTTCACCATTCATTCAATTTTTGCATCCACTACCAAAAATGTGTTAAAAACTCAGCAATTCAGAGTTTCACATTCTATCTCCGATCTGCTTCTCTTTTAACCCATCCGATATTAAAGTGCATATAATTTTTGACGCATTTCAGGACGTTAGCGCAGTTGGGGCAGGCCAGCCTCTTCTCTCAACTCTCGCCACGGATAAGAAAGCCTTCCATCTTTCCGAGGTCGGTGAATTGGTATCAGACTTTCTTGGAGAGGACAAACCACTGACTTATCTATCAGATGACCGGAAAATACGCGTTCAAAAAAAAAATTCATATAGTAGTAGCACACTTGGCGTAGCGTAAAAAGGGGACGACTAACCCTGACCTTTGTCTTTCAGTTTAGGACCATCTAGTCAATAACATGCAACTATGAAAATTTTTTGAGCCAACCTCGTAATAGGGACTCATTCATCACCTAGCCATATCTCGTGGTAGGTATGACATTCACACCTAAATCCTCTGTCGGTATGATGCAGAAGCATAACGAAACGCACGGTGAATGCCTTACTGTGCTTGAGGTCTATTTTTATCACCCACACTCTCGCTAGTAATATAACAAAACGAAACTATTTAAAGGCTGGCTACGAATAAGGGTCAAATCAGTTGGTGTCTGAGATCTTCTTCGAGACATTAATTCAGTGAGACTATGCAGGTGATAACTTTGTAGACTGCGACCTTGAAACGGCTGTAAGGGTCAAAGAGATGTTACTACACAACAGCAGAAAACAGCAAAATCATCAACTCGTCACTGCTGCTCATTCGACAACTACAACAGTCACATTACGTGAAGGAGCCTGGTTCCTCAGTGGTCTGACACTGGCGCCGACAACGATTCCTGTGTTTGTTTCCTTGTGTCTAGGAGAAACTGAGAACACACGCTAAAATGTCAACAATACTCAAGCATCGGGTTGCACAAGCATACGAACTCCTTTATAGCTAGTAAAAGCATCTGTTCTATAGTATTACAGTTAGAGCGCAGCCAACTCCAAAACGTCAATGCTTTATTCGACAAACACTTCGGCTTTTCGTCTCGAACACAGGAAACCCAAAGGCTAGCCTGGTCAAACCCATCTCCAACGCCTTTCCAGGCTACAAGTCAAGTCGAAAGGCAGCAAATCACTAAAAGGTGTACACATGATTAGTAGTGATAATGACTTGCTGTCTTTGTCTTCTCATGCAACTTTAAAAGGCTTTTTGTAGTGATTGGGTCATGTCGACCCTTGATTTTCCACGCTCTTTCGCACGCTGAAAGCTGAAAGGTTCGTCGAGAAGAGACGTCGCCGATGTCTTGGACTTGACTATGCTTTCACCACTACATCAAGCTCTCATGCAAAGACCCACATAGAGTCGAACCTGGTCATCGTATTATTTGCTTTTGTTTGCAGAACACAGCTTCATAGAGCTGCAGCTGCTCTCACTGAGCGAGTCTGGTCTACCACGGAATGAAGCACAGAAAACTGGAATGCTCAAAAATGCGACTATATCTAGATCGAGCTGTGTAAGGTGTAGAAAACCTTAAAGGAAAGCTAGAGTGGAAACCTGATTTTTCGACGTTACCACACAATCTTTTTAAAATTTCGCGAAACTGATGTTCAAAACGACTACTGCTAGATTTCCTTGTTGGTTTAGTCTATAAGCGTAACGTTGCGAGATGAAATTATTGCGACGACGAACTATTGCCATTAAATATTAGCTCCTATTTGGTTTTCTGCGCGTTCAACACATTGCTATAAAACTTCGAGGAATCATCGCTGGAGATTTTGGAGACTTCTTGCAATACCCTCATCAATCTAGTCGGTCACCCAACTATATTTAAAACATCCTCGTCGAAGAGGAAATTAATAGCTCCATCCTCTCCTCCGCCGTCGATCGATGTACGTTGGCAGCTAATGTTCACAGTATCTCAAGCAAATCGACACAGTGATTAAGAAATAGCCCACACAATTCATTTAAGAAAGGGATAACCCAAGGCGATGCATCGTTCTAGAATGATTTAATGCTTGCTTTGTCTTTTCCGTTCGTTTTTCTTTTTTCTTCTCTTTGCTAGTATTTTTGGAGTTTGGTCCTGCGTATTCAGCTTGATTAATATTTTCCCACTCATTGTCATGCTTTATAACGATTGTTTTTAATGCTTGTTATTGGTGCACTAATAAATGCTTGAATAAATAAAAAGTAAACATTGGACATTAGTTATCCACGCCCAACTGCTTCAGTATAAAAAGCAGAAGTAGTGTATAAACGACAGATTGCTTGCTAGTTGACCAGTTAGTTCACAAAAGTTGTTGTGTTGGTCAAATATGCATTCGAAATCAATTTAATAATAAAGTATTGGTGGGTTTGGCTTTTTTCTCTTTCGTTTTTTTTATCGGGCGCGGTAGCGCAGTCGGAGGAGCCACCGACTGTCGCCTGCACCCGATACCGGATTCCTGGTTCGAAATTCCCGCCCACGCCAACAAGCCTTCCATCCCTCCGGGGTCGGTGAATTGGTACCAGGCTGGTCAGGGAAGGATAAAGCGCTAACTTGTTCATCGGCTGGCCGTCGCAAGTCATTGTATGCCCAAATACGCATTCAAATCGCCTGCACGATATTACATAGAATTAGAATGCGTGACACATCCCAACAGGGATTGAGTAACGCTGTCCTCTATCCTTTTTATCCTTTTGTTTTTTTATCGAACAATGGAATTCACTCACCAATGTACCATCGTTAGCCAGTTCAATGTGCCATCTAATAGGCAGGTCAGCGATTCCCCTCTCCCAGAAATAAGGAGACTGGGAGTCAAAGAAATAGCAAACGGCCCCTTCAAAGTCTTCAACTCTGGTGATTTTCTCCACGCTAGGAATTCCTTAAAGGAACGAAATAAGTGGTAGTCAGAGGGAGCAATATCAGGCAATAGGATAAGTGGGGAACCATGTCCAAACCAAGCCCCATTTGTTCGCGGGTCCCTTCAGCTATCTGGGACCGAACGTTATCGTGGACTAGGTGGCGCTCGTCTCAGCGGCTTTCCTCGAACAGAATCCGCCAGTTTGGCGACGATATGCCTGAGCAGCTCATAGCACAACATTCCTCGCGAATCCCAGAATCAGCAAAGGAGGCGCTTATTAGAGTTAAGGCCCGATTGGGCTGCGTCGGCGAGTCTCCTCCTCGGGTGAGCCACACGGCTCCGATGCGTGTTAGAATCGTGGAGGACACAACTCTCATCCCCATTAATCACGGCTTCCTGAAACCCCTCTCGGTGTGGGCGCAGAAGGAGAGATCGACAAATGATACCACAGGCTATCGGTCAGGACATGAGGGATCCATTAAGCCGGCAATTTTCTGTAGCCGAAAAACCAGAGGCTATTGACTGCTGGATGAGTGTATCCGCGTCTCGCCACAAGACTCTGGGTGTTAACCTTAAAATCCTGTTTGACAACATCGAGAATGCGGTGTCCTCCACTGTGTGGTCGTGTCAACCAGGCTTGCCTTCAAAGTTTGTGTCTCCTCCTCTGAAGAGAGCGAACCGGCGCTTGACTAGTGTTGATGGAAGAGATGCCCTCTTTCAGTGTGCTGTTGATGTTTCGAACGGTTGCCATCGCTCCAGTGGTAGGGCGGTATACATAGAAGATGATTGCCCGAAAGTGCTCTTTTCGAATTGACATCGTGATTAATGTTGTGGAGGAGAATTGTGGCTATGTACACCTATTACGGAGAAGTAGTTTCAAAGAGAGATCTACAAGTATAGCGTGTTGAATTATGGGTAACGATCAATAATGGGGAGTCGACGTTTTTTCAAAGGATCATATATCAAGACTTTCCTACCGCCCTAATACTTTCCGAATCTCGTCGAAAGGCAACACAATGCGCATCTTGAAAAGGATTACCGGGCGTCAAAACCTGTCATAAATCAAGTTAAACAGAAAAAGAATATAGAATGGGGTTAATCAACTTCTTTTGGGATACGCCACGAATTCTACTTCTGCGGGATGTCGTGGAGGCATTCTGGATGCGTATTTGTTCTATAGAACGGCTGGTTTGAACCAGAAATCTGGTAACGGGTGCAAGTGACAGCCGGCACTTCCTTCGACTGCGGTACATGATACGTTAAATTGCAAGCCTAAAACACCTAGATCTGACCTTACATATGGAACTATGTACATGGGTTGCAAGCCCATATTTTGGGCTGCGTAACGTGACAAATCATGCTTAACCTTAACAGACACTGAATGCTGAATACGTTCGGTGCACCACGATGTACATATATGTGGGAAGCATTCGCTGAGCAGAAGTTGAGGAGACATTGTAGACAGAGTATAGAGGAGCTATAGCAGTAAGATGTGACGCATGCATCTCATAGTATTGGTTGAATAGAACGATCAGTGAAAGCAAAGCAGCAGTCGAAATGCCGAGGAGAACGGAAATCCAGCGCCTTTGAATGACCACTAGATATGGCTTTCGCTTAAGAGATAAACTCTACGAACCTCAGAGGGCCGCTGGTGTGAACGGTGTTATCTGCGGTCGACGTGACGGTCTTTCTGACTATCGCCGGTGTCGAATGGCATTTTCAGACATGATTGTGCAATCTGTTTGCATATCCAATCACCAGCCGTGAAAGAGAAGAGGCCAGATTTCTTGATAATGAACACTCGACCGATAACGCCGGCACCGAAACAAATCGTACACAGGCCACACACTCCCGACACACGCACACACAGAGCAAACGATAGGGTCAAGGAGCTCAGCAGCAGCGGTCGCATCTTGGTGGAGCTGAATCTCGATCAGATTCCTCGCCTCGAACGTGCGCGCTGACCTGGGGAGAAGTTCATGTGCCACCCGCTCGCAACAGCTGTTCGTCTGGCCACTACATGGCTTCCGGATCAAAACAAAACCGCTTCGATGCCACACTCTGCACAGCATCAGCTGCGAAATCTCATTCGGCCGCAGTGCCAGCGCTTCTAAACCCATAGTTGGCTGTGGAACTGCGGAACAGGGTAATCACTGGTGTATCCCTGAAGTATCCTCCAGAGAAGATGAGTACTCAGAGAATAACGCTTTGCTAAGAAGTTTAACTGTGACTTTGATCAAGAAATGGATATTCAGAAGAGTAACGAAGTGGATTCTGAAACTCATTGGAGTCCAACATACTCTTCAGCGTTCTTTCGCTCTCAGAAATTCAAGTCGAGCAAATAGACATGAATTTTTGTTTAAATTTTTTTCATTGAAATTCGAACGAAGGCTGTAGCGCTGAGGCAACTAAACTATAAACCTTTCAACTACAAATGCCAACCATAATGAAAAGCTCTCTCTGCATAGTACTAGCAAACTAACAACCAGAAGAGAAAGAAATTGGTTGCTCTTATAATCTGAAGAAAAATGGAAGAACACCATTTATTTCAGCTCATACACAACAGGAACAAATTCAATCTTCATTCCGAGCTTTACAACTGTGGATCATCACAGACGTATTAAAGTAGATCTGGAAAGTAGATTATATTATGCTTACGATTCTGACAAAAAGAATTTCAAACGACCCAGTAACTTTTTTTGGTGCACCACTGACGAAGAAACGGAAGCTCAGACTTTATATTCTTATGGCGAAATCCCAGATTAGGTCAAATTTCTTTACGTATAGAAACCTTCGTGAGTTCAACAAGTTACTTAGTGAACACGAAGATATCCTGGGACTATCTGTTCAAGCTTGTCTTAATCTTATTATTCGTAAAATGTTTGGTTAAATTTGACGCATGAAACTCTGTTAAGAGTTTTGTGCCAACTAATTGCAGTTGCTTATTCTATTCCAACAAGGCTAGCTAAATTCTCTTTTCTTCTCTCCATCTCCTCATATTGGTTTTTCTAAGTGTTACTGTTTTGTCTGATGTTCGTCTCTCATATGCCTTTTTTCGTTTATCACGTGTGTTTATGTTACACGTCAATAAATGAATAAATAAATAAATAAATAAATAAATCTATGTATAGGCAATTAGGCTAGCATTCGCAAATCACGTAGCTACATCTTGGACCTTTATTTCATGGTGCCTGACGTCACAAAAAGAACCTTACCATCTGCTTCCAAGGGCAGGTTACCTTGCAGAAGAAGCGAGAAGTCTGACCATCAAAAAGTGTAGCGGTGCGGTTTAAAATGCTGTTCCAGACATCGTGTTTGCATATGAGAGCGAAAGTGAACCACATCTGCTTAAGATTGCTTTTCAGTATTCCTTGTTCAGAAGTTCTTTCCCCTGCAAATAGCCTCTATTTCGACGCACACATAACTCGCTCACTTTTGTCGTTGTCAAATATTGTTCTTTTTCTGGCATCGCTTTACGTGATGCGGTTAATGAACAACTGGATGTGTTCCACTGGCGTCTTTCGAGCGGAAACAGTCGATGCAGTAGCGAATACTATGTATTCCGTAATTACAACTTGCAGGAAGCTACAGCCGAAGCAACACCACAGGATCAAGGACTGTTCCGCACATCCTACTCACAAGGGAGGTCAATGAGCGTCCCGTGGCAATTTTAAAAGTTACCTATTAAGGATGGTAGGGAATTGTCTGAAAAGCACCGAAGTGATTTTCAAACTTCCTGCGGACATATGGGTAGATCAAAAACTACAAAAAACTGTATCACTTCAGAGCGGGCCGATTGAGCAAAACCGACGATTGGAACTGTTATGTTGTGGTTAGAATCTAACCTGCAAAAGGTTCGGTGTTGGAAAAATAGCGGAGTTACAGCGATTTCACCATTTGCTTGCTAGCCCTACAGTAAGCGAAGCGGGACATTGAGGTGCGCCGCTCACGATCATAGGCGCAGCGAGTGGATGAACGAGTGGGTAGAGGGGTGGACGTGCAGGAAAGGGGTCAGAGGTTTGGACCCGGAGGGTGTGTCTTTGCATTGCTGGGTTTGCTCGATCCGATTTTCTCGATGTAAAGTGTATTTTAAGCACGAGTTTGTACCATACTAACAGTATAACCTTACTTTAACCTAGATGTTACGATATAAAAACAAAAAAATAAAGCAACAGCGTTCATAATACATATTTCGATTGGCCATTGAGGAGAGCACTTGGCTTTTCTTTGCCTAAAAAGTAGATAATATTCGTTGTTTTGACCGTCACTCATGCTGACAATTTCACGTCTAGGCATTGACAGTGGGATTGTCAGCTCGAGTGCACTTCACGCCTACAAAAATCGAGGAGTAAATGAAAAAAATTGGATAAAAAAGATTCGTTTTTATATTTATTTATTTATTCATTCATTGTTTTTAATTTTAATTTTATTTATTATACTTCATTATTGTTTATTTATTATTTATATTTTTAATGAATTAAAAAATAATGCATGAATTAAATATTATTTTTATGATTGATTTTTTCGACTCCTTTTCGACCTCTGGAGAGAAAGTATAACATACCAATCTGTCTTCTTCATGCTCAACCAACCGTATTGCTAGTGATCTCACGGCCGTCACATACAGCAACCTCGTCACTATTACAAGGAGACGTAATACTACGAGCAGTCGACATCCTGCGCTTCGTTCAAGCCAAGCTAACATCACAAACGAGAGAACGTCAATGGAATAAACATCAAACGGAAAAAAAAAACTCCCTGGAGTGTTTTCTCCTCATCAGCACAACCAATATCCCCATACAAAGCATTTTGAATTATGCCCCGAAATGCATCTGCTGCGGCGATCTCCCTTCGAATAGGAGCAGAGTAGTCGGGAGGAAGGCAGTTATCAACACAACCAATAACTCGGCACGGAGAACACATTGTATTATACAATTGATATCAAGGCAGGAGGGGTGTGTCGTATAGTGTGTCGAGGATGATCACAATAATCGGTCGGATACAGAATATATATATATTACTTAATTAATTAAAAACATAAATTTAAATAATAAATAATTATTATTACATAATAAATAAAATAATAAATAAATAAATAAATAATATAAATCTTTTTTATCCATTTTTTCAGTCTCTCCTCGACTTTTCGAGTCATGAAGTACAGTAGTGCTGACAGACCCACCGTCAATGCCTAACGAAGAGGTCAAGACAAAGAATATTATCTAATTGGTAGCTGGCATAGGCCCTTGCATGCTACCGAGGAACTACGAAGAAAAGTCTCCTGTTCTCTCGTTCGTGATGTTAGCTTGACATGAACGGAGCGCAGGATGTAGACTGGTCGCCGGACGATGACGATGATGTGGGTAGTATTACGTCTTCTTGTAGCAGTGAGGAGATTGCTGTATGTGGGATCACTAGCAATGTGGTTGGTCGAGCACGAAGAAGATAGATTGGTATGTTATATTTTCTCTCCAGAAGTCGAAGAGGGATCGAAAAAAATCATTCATAAATATAGTAGTTAATTAAATAATCAAAATATAAGTATAAATAAATAAATAAGTAAATAAATAATAAATTGTTTAAAATTAAAAGCAATAAATGAATGAATAAATAAAAAAATAAATAATTGAATCTTTTTTATCCAATTTTTTAAATTTTCTCCTCAATTTTTGAAGTCCTGAAGTGCACTCGTGCTGACAATCCGACCGTCAATGCCTAACGAAGACGGTCAAGACAAAGAATATTATCTACTTTTTAAGCAAAGAAAACCCACTTACTCTCATCAATGGCCAATCGAACTGTGTATTATGAACGCTGTTGCTTTATTTTTTGTTTTCATATAGTTACCAGGCTGTCCAATAATTCCTGTCCGACAATTTTCAAAATTCTATAATTTTCCTTAGAAGTGTTATAATATCAGGCAAGTGCAAAAGCCTTCTAGAAGGTTCTGCAGAGTTTCACGCTAGGGGTATATAAGGCACAGTCGCTGCGTCTAGCTACCAGTACAAGCTAAAATGGACCAAGGTCGAATTCGTACGTTCGTGTACTACGAGAGGCTGCTGGGCAACGACACGGGCACCGCGGTCGCCAACATCTGCAGAGCGTGCAAGGAGGATGCAGTGTCCCAACGCACAGTCAGGCGCTGGTTCAATCGTTTCAAGAGCGGCGACACGCGCCTCGAGGACAGGGAGCACAGCGGGAGGCCTTCTACGGTGGATGATGACGAAGTCCGTCGCTGTATCAAGGAGAAGCAGGAAGCCACCACCCGTGAACTGGCGACGACGCTCGGCTGCAGCAAGTCCACCATCCACAATCGACTCATCTTACTCGGCTACCACAAAGTTCTGGCCCGTTCGATCCTCCACCGTCTAACGGACGCCAACAAGCAGAGCCGCGTGGCCGTCTGCCAGTCCCTCCTCCTTCGTCTGCATCGCAAGGAGTTTCTCGAGGACCTGGCCACTGAGGATGAGAGCTGGGTCCTCTACGACAACGTCGCCCGCCGTGCCGACTGAATCCCGCGCGGAGAAGAGCCGCCGACGACGCCGAAAGCCGACCTGCACCCGCTGAAGATCATGCTCTGCTGCTGGTGGGACGCCAAGGGCATGCTGTACTTCGAGCTGCTCCCACAAGGCAGGACGGTCACCGCCTCCATCTATACCGATCAGCTCGAGAAACCAGCCGCCGCCATCCGAGAAAAGCGTCCCCGAAGGGCCTCGGTCCCCGTGCTGCATGACAACGCGCGCCCCCACGTGGCGAAGGAGACCCAGCAAAAGTTGGCGACGCTCGGCTGGGAGACGGTTGCCCATCCTCCGTATTCCCCGGACCTCGCCCCCTCCGCCTACCACTTGTTCCGCCCGCTGAAGCACCATTTGGCCGGAAGAAAATTCACCAACTACGACAACCTCAAATCCGAGATCGCGGACTTCTTCGAGTCGCAGCCCCCGGAGTTCTGGGCGAAGGGCATCGGCGACCTGCCCAATCGATGGGCCACTGTTGTGGATAACTGTGGTGATTATATTGTTGATTAGACTTGTTTTTCAATAAAGTTGAAAAAAAAAATAAAAATGGTGAAATTCTCGGACAAGAATTATTGGACAGCCTGGTACATCTAGGTTAAAATAAGGTCACACTGTCAGTATGGTACAATACCGTGGTTAAAATTCACTTTACATCGACAAAGTTGGGTTGAGCAAGCCCAGCAATGCAGAAATACGCCCTCCGGATCCGAACCGCTGACCTCTTTCCTGCAAGTCCGCCCAGGGTCAAGCTTGAGGTTCGGGAATCGAAGGGGGTCGTAGTCTCTCGGTTTTGGCAGGGGACTCTCTCCAAATTCAGGTTTTTAGATGATGTTTGCATGTATTAATAAGTTGTTTTTTCCAGGTGTGACTTCGACAATGCGGAGATTTACAAGCACTTGCGTTTCCTGGAGTTAAAAAAATAGGATTGAATATCAAAAAAATATTAATGCCGATTACTGTGCAGTGAAAAATAAAGATTTCCTGTCTGCAGATTTATAGTCAAAGAGAGATTTCATTTTTTTTCAGATTTTCCCAGGACGTCATGGACACGGTAGTTTTCTGCCTGATGAGCGACATATACTTCCAGAATTGCACTATAAAATTTCAAGTGTTAATTACTGATGACGACCTAAGTGCTTTCCCTACAAGATTTTTGAAGCGCTCTTCGAGTCGATGACGGAATGGCAACCGAAGGACGGACTTGCTTGAAAAGTAATTTCTCTCCTGCAGGAAACAGCATCAGAAAATGAAATCGCACCCTATAAAATTTTAAGCCCGTTTGACACACAGTGATAAAACTATGTTTCTCTGAAACGATATTCTATATGATCAGACGTCTCGATTTACCGAAGAGATATCGACACACTAATCACATGGAACATGTTACTTTTAGAAACTGCCATTTAAAGCATAGAAAACACATCTACTAGAGTTTTATGAATTTTCCAGGAGCCCCAAACAATCTCCGTGTTACAGCAGTTTGCATGCGGCTACTGCTTTCTCTGACATGATCAATCGCAATTGAAATATGGATGGACTCCTCGCTGGAAAATTTTTTTCTGCCTTCTGAAGGACAGGACGACAGAGAGTGAAATTGTATCATATGAAATTTTAAGTCGTGCTTAACATACAATAAAAACTATGCTTCTCCGCTGCGATGAAGATATGACGAGGATGGATCGCATACAAAATTCTCATTTTTCATGAAAATATTATTTTTTAGCCGAAGCAGATCACCCATACGGATAAAATCTAGCCACAAGAACCTAAAAGTTTTGATCAATCCACTGTGAAAAAATTGTGATTTTCTGGATAGAACAGGTTGAATCGACCTCTGGTCGACTTTGCACCAACGTCATCGGAGCATAAAATTGAACGTTCACAAAAAGGTTCATAACTCTGTAAGTTTTTTGAATTTTGAAAATTCTTTCAGCTTTTCATAAAGTAGATAAAACGCCCTTTCCCATGGTGTAAAAATCGTTTTCCAGAAAAGGAGTCGTCACGCGTGGCTGCTGGTTCGAATTTTGTGCGAAAAAAATTGAAGTGGCTTCACAAAAATATTCATAACTTGACCAATTCTTAGAAGTATCAAAATTCCGCTAGCTTTTCAGAAACTAGAGTAAGAGCCCTTTCTTGCTATACAAGAATTAATGTCCAAAAATTCGGTATTCATGCGCGGCAGGGGAGGTTCAATTTCGGTTCCAGTCGCGAAAATACGTACCGAAAATCGAACCCCCCTGCCCCGCATGAAGATCCCTTTTTTGTTAAAAGTGTTTGTAACCATAAAGAAGCGCAGTTTATCTACTTTTCAAAAAGCTAGCGGGATTTTTGAATTTTGAAAAATTGGTCGAGTTATTAATATTTTTGTGAGATCACTCCGATGACGACGGCGAAGAGTCGATCCGCGATTCACTTCACGACTTCCGAAAATTGATCATATCTCGGCAATTTTTTCGAAAATCAAAAATCCCGCTCGCTCATCAAAAAATAGAGCAAATATGCTTTCTAACCATATAAGAACCGTTTTCCAAGAAAGGGGTCTTCATGCGGGGCGGGGGGGGGGTTCGATTTCCGTTACGTATTTTCGCGACATGGAGCCGAAAATGAACCTCTCCTGCCGCGCATGAAGACCGAATTTTTGGACATTAATTTTCACCTAGCAAGAAAGGGCTCTTCCTCTAGTTTCTGATTAGCTAGCGGAATTTCGAAACTTCGAAGAATTGGTCAAGTTATGAATATTTTTGTGAAGCCACTTCAATTTTTTTTCGTTCAAAAATCGAACCAGCAGCAACGCGTGACGACTCCTTTTTTGGAAAAGATTTTTACACTGTGAGAAAGAGTTAGCGTTTTATTTTCTTCTTGAAAGGCTAGAAGAATTTTCAAAATAGGAAAAACTTACCGAGTTATGAACCTTTTTGTGAACGTTTAGTTTCATGCTCCGATGACGTTGGTGCAAAGTCGACCTGAGGTCGATTCATCCTGTTCGATCCAGAAAATCATGATTTTTTTCACTGTGCATTGATCATGACTTGGAAGTTTTTGTGGCAAAATTTTATTCGTATGGGTGGTCTGCTTCGGCTAAAAAATATTTTTTTTTCATGAAAAACGAGAATTTTGCTTACGATCCATCCTAATCATATCGTCATCGCAGTTTCGTCATCGCTGCGGAGAATCTTGTTTTTTTGCTGTATCATGTACAGAGCTGGGGTTTTTTAGCTCCATTTTCGTTTTTTATAACGTTTTCTTAGGATGGGAGAACATTATTTCCATAGAGAAGTCCATCGTCCATCCTTCCTTTTTCCGCTCCATAATCGATTCGAGGAACGCTTCAAAAAATGTATAAGAAAAGCACTTAAGTCGTCGTCGGAAAGTAATACTCAAATTTTTATATAACACAATTTCGGAGCACAATTTCAGATACAAACGTCGCTACTTCAGGTAGAAGAATGTTCCGTGTCCATGGTGTCCTGAAAAAAAAAACTCCATAAATTGAACAGTGATGATTGGAAACTGCTACCAGAAGATCTTTATTTTGAAGTGTCGAAAATAGCGTTCAAAATTTTAATGAATTTTATTGTGTTTTGAAAACATTATTGTTCAGGGAACTCGTTTCATTGTCCTCTTCAGTGCCGAAGCCGCACCTGAAAAGAAGATTCTATTAAAGAGTTCAAACTGCACAAGAAACCTTGAAAAAGTCAAGAAATACAAGAAATAGAACAGTGGAAGAGAGAGGGAGGGGATCGTACAAATTCCGCTTCAGGGGGGGGGGTCGTAAATTTCCAGCAAAAATCGAACTCCACTCTTGACCCTGAGTCCGCCCCTTTACCACTCGTCCATCCAGTCGCTGCGTCTGTGTTCGTGAGCGGCGCACTTCAACGTTCCGCTTCGCTTACTGTAGGGCTAGCAAGCAAATTGTGAAATCGCTGTAACTCCGCTATTTTTCCAGCCCCCAACCTTTTGCAGGTTAGATTGTAAGCACGACATGGCAGTTCCAGACGTCGGTTTTGCTCTGTCGGCTCGCTCTGAAGTGATACGGTTTTCTGCAATTTTTGACCTACCCAGATGTCCGCAGGAAATTTGAAAACCACTACGGTGCTTCTCATACAGTCTCCTGGAACACTCAATAGGTCACTTTTAAAATTGCCACGGGACGCTCATTGACCTCCCTTGTCAGTCGTCTTTGTGACCTTACTTCGAGTGATAGCTGCCGACGATCGTATATTGCTTCATTTGGTTAATCAGAGTGAACTGTTCTGTGTATTCTGTTGTTATTTACTGAAAAAGTAGAACTTCACGCGAAGTTGCCTACGAAAAACATGGGCGTACGATAAGAATCTTAAATGGCGCTGTACCTCCTCGTACAATAAGTCTCGCAGGTTCCTGACGAATAGCAACGGAACCCTCGCGGTCGTAGGAACCCTCGAGCTATTGGGGGGCACTGCGGTTGCTGTCCCGAACAGTAGGTGGATAGAAGGGGTAGCTCGTGTTGCCGGATCGTTGCAAATTAGCAGTCGCCCTTCGGTTGCTATTGTGTTGCAGCGAACCTTCGCACCCCCGCTGCTTAGGGAGCCAGATATCCGATATCCACGCATATCCACGTATATCCAGGTGGCAGTAAATGCATATACGCATGTGTATATATGTGTATACATAAAGTATAATATACATATGTACATATACATATATACATATATATGTATACACATATACATCATATGAATACACCATATATATCTATGTACACATGCGTATATACGTATACATGTATGTGTGTACACATATATACGCATGTATATATAGTGTATTCATATACATGTATATGTGTATACATACACATGTATATATGTATATGTACATATGTATGTATATATATATGTATGCACATATATATACACATGCATGTATTTACTGCCACCTCGATATATCGATATACGTGTATATCGATATACCTGGTCATTTCAATGGAAAGCGACAATCTCACAACACAATTTTTAAAATACAAATTTATTAATGTAATCAAATTTATTACCAGTGAAGTAGCAAAATATACAAATGTGCAGATATATGAAAAATTGAGGAGTCTAAAATAAAAATAAGATAAGACCTAAAAATAAGAATAAGAGAGACCAAACGCATGTAAGTGAGAATCTAGCAGAGATTACAAGTGAGAACCGAGGAATGGCGAATAAGGCTACGTGGTCACTGGGAAATCATTAAATCATTGGAAAAAATCTAGTACACACAACAACTTCAAGATTAAAGAAAAAGCACTAGAAAGCGCTAGCGACAAACTACATAACAGTACTACATAACAATAAAATGAACATGATAATAGAGATGAAGAAAAAGAAGCAAGTTTAGAATCATGAGAAAACGTTAAACTCTACTCAATTTTCTCAACTTTCTGAAATTCGTCCCAATTTTTAGTCAACTTTTTATTCAACTTTTTGCTCATTTATTTTAGCAAAGTTTTTGTAACGTAACCGCATTTAGAACGAAATTTTGGACGATTTCAATTTCGAAATAGATTTATGCACAAGTACCGTCCCGTAACGTAGTGTTTGGCTAGAATTTAGGTAGAGTAACGTAAACCCGACGGAGAGGTGTGAAGACGAAATCGGAGATGAGGCACCGAACCGAGGAGGAGCGACTGGAAGAAGTTCACCTGGGAAGAAGCTTAATCGAAATAATGTGGATGGCGTGCGAATTTGCTGGAATGCTAGAAGCTGTACCGCTTCGGACAACTTCCCACATACGGGAACTAACTAGCGAACTAGACTAATTAACTTAACAAAAATTCGGTTTCCTGAAGCTGAGACATATAATTGAGAAATGGAAAAGTATGGAAATGCATCGATTATTAGCGAAATTCAGGCTTACGTAATCTCGAAATTAACGCCAAAAATTGCCGAAAATAAAAGTCACTACAAAATTGATTAGCGTCAAAAAATGCTAAAAAAGTGTCAGTCAGTGATTAGTGTCATAAATTTCCGAAAATAAATCTTTCTACAAAATTTGAGTAGACATAAAATTAAACACACAAGAAAGAGCAAAAGGAATACAATGAGGATGCAGAGTCGAAGGCAACAAGATGAGGAAAACGAATCGTTGAGCTCTCACATGTATTGCACTCCTCCTGAAGGGGCAGCATGGTACAGTCTACTCGACGATTTGGTCGTCGTCCTCGTCATCCAGAAAGCGGCGGGGCGGTCTGCTTCGTGGTTGCGTGGCGTCGGCGTGTATTACTTTCACCTTCTGAAAAAAGATGAATTAACGAATTTCTAACCACCCTGGAAAAATTCCTATAAGGACAGGAAGACGGAGCCGGGACTAGACGGCCGTGTTCGTCCAGCACATACTTGCAAAGATCTCTCCTAAAAATACAAGTTTGATTAAGCAGATTGATACCCCGAAGCAAATAGCAGACGACTTACAGCGCTCGTTGCAAGGCGCCCTTGACGAGCAGTTTCCAACGCCTCCGAGCGGTTTTCGCGGTGGGGTGTTCCTTCAGCGCATCCACAGAACGGAGGAGTTCCCCAGCGCCAAGTCGCATGCCATCCAGGCATATTCCTACATAAATGTAGAAAGTTGAACTTAAGCAGACATAATCAAAGAGGACAGGAAGTGACATGAGGAGGTACCTATGAGCGGCTGCGCAATTTCCTGAGGGAGATCTAGCAAGCGCTCACTCTTCGCGCAAGTGTTGGAGAGGCGCACTGCGTACCTCTGGATCAGCTCCGGGGGTCGCAAGCCTAGAAAACCGTGTTGAATAAGATTGGTGTAGGAGATTGTACTGTGCCAAAGCATGTGGAGGGAACAGACACTGCTAACCGTCTTGAGGAATTTCCTAAAGAAATCAACGCAGGACACGACGTGGTCGTTGGGCCTGCCGCGGCCAGAGCGAATCCAGGATTCCATCCACTTATTCAAGTCCGCGTTCTGTAATGTTAATCAATGTTGTTCACTTAGGGACCCCCAGGAAAGGTGGTACACCGACCTTGAAGCGGGCGTTGGGCATGTCTGCAAAATCAGTCACCCGCAGCTGAGGCAGACGCCATTGTTGCGTGACGTTTTCGAACGCCAAAATCGTCGGCTCCGGCAGCTTCTCGTCCTCGGAGCACTTATTCATCAAGGAGACGTCGACTTCATTAAGTTGTTCCTTCGCTCCAGTCGGTCCAGTCTTATGAGACAGGAATCGAGCTGAGAAGGTGGTTCTTTAGCGTTAGGACTAGCGAAGGAACAAGTGTCAGTTTAACATTCTCACTACCGCCGAAAGTCCCAATGTCGTGGCGGTGAGCTCGTCAAGAACGGTGAGCCATCGTCGTCCTGTAATGTCCGCGGGCTCCGGGATGTGCGAAAGGGTTCTCGAGATATTTTTCGGCTCTTCGACATCGAGGCGTATGTCGTGCATAGAGTTCGAAACGAATGTCTGTAGTGAAATATGGTTCGGTTGGTTTTGCCTTTCTTGATTAGTAGAATAAATGACGTGAAACTGAAGTTGTAGTCCGCGCCGATGTCGTGCCGACTAATTGCTCTTCCAAGAGCCCCCACGGGGAGCTTTTCCTTCGACTTCAGCAGGCGACTAGCCCGCTCAGCAAAACCTCGGGGCCCAAGATAGGAGTCGTGTGTCGTCGGCGCGGTGTAGGCATCTGATTATAATGTTCATAAGGTGTGATGTGTATATGATGTGCAATATTTATATTTAACTGTGCGAATGAAGTGGAGGGAATCCACCCACCGTCATCATAATCTTTGCGACTTCTGCACGATCGTTTGCAATGCGGCGGAGATGTGGAGCCCTCCGAGATCCTCCTCTGAGAAAGAATGTGAACAGTTGCACGAAGCATCTCTTATTTTCGTATTTCTTAGCATCTATTTCTTAGCATATAGTATTTCCTAGCATCTCTTATTTTTGTATTTTTGTTTATCGTTATCATGGACGAACCTTGTTTCTTAATGGCTGGGTAATGAGCGAAGAAGCTTGAGAAGAGGTCAGCGAACTCGGTGGTGCTTCCATCAGAGCCTCCAGTGTGTCCTCCGTATCGTTCTCAAATAAATCGTATTCGGAGTCGCTCGATAAAGTAGAAATCGTCCTCGCTGGCGTTCTCTGTGACTGCGTTCTCGAATGGGTTGCCCGTGGTGTTGACGTGCGCCTCTGGACGGGAGTCCATGGTGGCATTCCGACCATGCTCGATACCTTCTGCTCCGGTCTTTTAGCGGGTCGCATATCTAACTATAGGTAATAAAGGACATGAGACAGAGCATGGTGCCACCCACTCAACAAGAAACTCGCATTTCCGTTCATGGTTGTTTCTTGCAGAGAGGGATTCTGTCTCATGTCGTTAATCGTCGGCGACGAAAGATATAGAAAAGATATGAAGGCGTTAAACTTGTCACCTCTCAAAACACATACACTAACGGGGATAGAAATGCTTCATCATGGTATTTGAGAAACAAATAAATGCTCTCCAAAGCGAATAGTGACCGCTGGCGAGTAAACGTCGAAGGCAGATACGAGATTTAGGGTTCTACCGATAACACGTTTAAAGAATCGATTCTGAGATTGAATCAAGGACAACGTATTTATACAACGATCTCCAGCTGCATTAGTGACATCCGTGGAGAAGGCCTGTGCAAAAGATTGGAAGGGGTCTTCTACGGCGAACTCATCGAGTAACATGAAGCAATTGTCTCGTACGGGATCATATATAAACAACAACACTTCTCCAAAGAGTACTTCCCCGCCGACTACGACTTGAACACAGCTGAGGGTTGAGTCAGAGGTCCTCGTCCAATATTTCTTAGAGCAGTACGCGATCCTATGAGAGCCGTTGTCGTGAACAAGACGGGAGCTGAAGTAGGCCAATTTAGGAAGCTGCAGAGAGTCAGCGGCATAAATGAACCTCTGAAGCTAAACCTAAATTCAGACCTCAACGAGATGTTTCTATGGAATCGACGAAGGGCCATGGCATCAGACTCGTCCTGCGAAGAGAATCGGACGGTGGAATGCACCGGGAAGTACCACTCAGCGCTTAGAATTTTCGCAGGCGGGAACTTGCGAAGAAGTCAGTCAGACCAGATGAGACAGAGCAGAAATGGGAACGGATTGAATGCCGAGCTTTTCTTTTCTCCGGCTATAGCGTCACTGAGTTTAACGAAATCTCGATGACCCGTATTTTCGGCTTCGCGGCGGAGATCGTGAATGAGCTTCTTCTTCAAGACGAAGCTGAAGAGCAAAGTGCCATGAAAATTGCAAGGGACCGTATAATTGTATTAATTAACTACGTTACTTTTTGACTATAGTCTCTTCGCAATTCCTTGCGTCCTGGGAAACTCGCAGCTGCAGTCTTCGATGCACCGATTCGAAACCACTGGACGTCCAGTGAAAAACGGACCCACATTCCGACATGTCTTCCAGAATGGAGTGGTCGATGAAACACTGAATTCGATATCCTCATCGCCTTCAATCCACCGCCCCAAGAGGGCCGAAAAGCAAGGGACCTACGTGCGCTTTTAATGTGAACAACGTCTCAGATATCTCTCGCCATATGAATTTCATCCCGTAGGCGATCCGCCTTATGTGGTGCACGTCATCAGGTCTTAGTGCTGTGGATCTTTGCAGGAGACGTACAAGGATCCAATACGCCAGAATGCCAATGCTTCCGATGGTTTTCGTGCAAAGGTTCATCGCTCCAACGAGCGGGAAAACAACGAAGGAGATCTGAAATGACCGGACTCTAACTTAGACTTAGCTTTCGACGTTGGCCTAGCAACAAATAAAATCATTACGTTTTGTCACCAGTAGTTTCATTACAACTCATCCCCTTACATTTTCCAATGCCGAGCTGCAGCCTTGGAGGATGGACGCTTGAAAACTTTTGCGCTTCTTATAAGCTGAAGCATTCATAGCTGCAATCTTGGTAATTGCACTCTCATTGAAAGATATTTAACACTTGCGATGCTTCGCTCAATTACTTCTAAGTCCCGATCTCTCGAAGAACACATATCCAATGTGATTGTCTGAAAATAAAGCGTAGTTTGATATCTCTTCCTCGTTCCCACTAACTACAAAACCATGAGCTTCAGGCTAAAGTACCTCCACTCCTGCATAGCTCCAGATATTTGTTAGGAACTCCTTAGCTCGACAACGATCTCCTTTAATGACCATGTCCAATTCGGGCACTTCCATGTGATTTAGCAAGGCACATGAACAGTAATCAATGTCTTGCGATTCTGTAAGTCTCACAATGATCTCTTTGATGACCTACGAGAGACCTATGACATGGCCGAGAACCACCTCCGACGACGGACACTAAAACCGAGATGACGGAGACCGATAGCGAATTAAGACGAATTGCGACGATTTCCATCGGAAGCATACAATCATAACAACGAACGATACAAACTCAACATTCATAAGTGGAGACAATTCAATCTAAATACTATTCCTCTCCTTACGGGTTATAATCCTCCCTGCACTTTGAGGTCCTTCTTGTTGTCCACAAAACTGTAGTTCAATTGGCTGTTGCTGTGTTGTTCATTTTGCTTTTTTTACTTCTGTTTCTTTCTGCTGTGTCGTGCTTTAAGTTTTTTGCGTTCTTGTTTGTGCTGTTTAAAGGTACGTTGTTGTTGTTTCTGTTGTTTAATGTTAAGTTAGTGTTAATGGAATCAATCGCATTAACAAATCATGCACAGAACAAAATCATAAAAACAATGGGAAACGAGGAAATCGCAAAAGCTAAAGGAAAACCATTGAATCCTAAAACGAAAACAAGGAGCAATAGTAGGGGGAGTTACCTTAGAAAAACGTCACTAAAACACGAAAAAATAATGACACACTATTAGGGCGCAAAAAGCTCCCCCCCCCCCCCCCCAACTAACATAGCACCTAGTGCGGTGGCTGCAACAACGCCATCATCACATCTTAAGTTAAGTCGCCACCCGCACCGTTTCCGAACCAGTTCACATCAACATTAATATCCGAATTGTCTCTTCTACTAAAGCTCCCGTCACTTAAATCGCCATCGCCATCCTCGCCATTTACGAACAAGATTTTTCAGACGAGATTTCCCCCATTCAGCTACACTTCCTTCTTCATTGTGAATGTCAATTCAAAACAATTCAAACAATTACGTTTAAACGTAAACGCAATTGCTAGTTCACAACAAATCCATAGCGGTCCAAAGTGGCTCGGGGAAAGGGAGAGGGGAGGAGTGGGAAGGACGAGGGGGAGGGTGATCCTCCAGCAGAAAAGGGGCAGGGAGCTGTAACTGCGGGTCGGCGAACATCAGAAACATCAAAAAAGGACGTCTTCTAGCCAACGAGCAACTGCGGCGCTCCAACGAACAGTCGCAAACATCAGAAGCATCAAAAGGGCGTCTTCTAGACAACGAGGAAGCTGCGGCGCTCCAATGAACAGTAGGAAACATCTAGAAACATCAAAAGAGGCGTCCCTGGTAAGTACACACTGGCCTCGCCGCGCAATTATTGATTGCGTGCGTCGAGACGCATGCGAGGCGGTCTCGACGCACGCAAGCGCGGAGACGCAGGGGGCCAGAGCGCGAGACCCGCCCGGTCGCGCGCGCCCCGACGAGACGCAGACTGCGCGACAGCAAGAGAGACGCGGCGTTCGGCTCAGCCAGAGCGCAGACAACAGAGCACAGTTAGAGACGAAGGGGCAGCACTCCGATAGCAACTCGCTGTTGCTAACCGCAAAATTCTTCCATGCCGCGCGCGCGTGTGCGATTGGAGCGCACTAACCGCGCCGCCTTCATAGCAACGTGGGTTGCGGGCTTCCAACCGCCCAGCAACACACTGTTCCCGTTCCACCTCACTTGCAACCGCAGTTTCCCCGTTCCACCTCACTTGCAAAGCCAGTTGCCGCTGACAACTGCGGTTGCAAGACGGTTGGAGGGGGCGGAGACGGTAGCGCTCGCGTTGCACAATTGTCAGAGTCTATGATAAATTGTTACTTTTGGAAAGCCAGCAGACAGCGGGTCTACACATGCTACTAGGTAGAAACCCATGTGATTGATCGAAACTGCTGTGAAGCGTGCAAACAAGCCAGTGGTTTCGGCAGCACCCTCAACAATGATTGATTCCGAACAAAGATCGATATCATAAAAATCTATCCACATCGGTTGGCCAATCAAGATCGTGTGCTTTTTGCAGTCATCGGCCACCGGAGGCCAGAACTCGGCATATGGTTATTTATTTATTATTGATTTATGTATTTTACAAAAAATTGGAAATCCATGCAGCATACTAAGAGAACGTAGTAAGGCAGGAACAAGTAAGAAAAAAACAATACGGTGAAGAACAGAAAACGACAAACTTCTAAGACACGCCCTGAAGAAGCGGGCCGATAAATATTTTGCACCCAAACACTGAATTTGGTATTGTGCGCTTTTTGAGAACTTCCGTGGCAGCTCTACTTGTGAAGAGTGCTGATCTTATATTGGTTCAAATCAGTTTCATTAAGCCTTAATGAGGCTTAATGAAACTGATTTGAACCGTTTCTATCAAGACCATCAGCTTAACTGGTTACATGCTGATATCAGCGGTCAGCTCATCCCGGGTGGGTGCTGATCGGTCCTACGAGGTGTGGATGTTGCGTTCGATCAAACGGCGCCGGTGGTGTAATGGCGTAGAGCATTCTCGCCCGGTTAGAGGGAGGTGCAGGTTCGAGTCCCGCCTGGCGCTAGAAGTTTTGATCGCAACAAAACATCGTTATGATAGATATTATATTGCTTTTAAGCCTGGGAAACTAGATCTTCCACTGTCCACCCCTTGTGCTAGAACAAGAGATTGAATAAAATTCCTCAAAAGGCAACCATTTATCAATTTGAAGATCATAATTAGATCGTTCTTTCTTCTTATGTAAGTGTTTTCAGATTGAGATTTTTATTCCTTAAGAATGGTGATGTTGTCATATCCATGACATCTCATCCAAAGTTTCCTTGTAAAGCTGTTCCGAACAGATTCGAGTCTGGCGATATCTCGCTTACACAACGGACTAAATACAGAAGTGCCGTATTCAAGAAATGGTCTAAAGTATGACTTACAAACGAGCAATATGTGCTTGTCTGAGCTTGTTCCTAATGCTTTAAAGAGGCTGTGAATACTCAATAAATTCTAAATCTCGCAAATTAGCTGAACAGCAAAGCTGTGATTGCTTAAGGAAACAATTTACCTGTATCACCTGTCGTCCCGTTGATCATCGACTTGCTCGAGCGGGCGCCAGCAGCGTCTCCATTCGTCCCTTCGCGTGCCAGAGTGCTCCAATGGATCTTTCTCGCTCGAGGAACATGAAGATCGGTATATCGTTCGTTCAGGACATTCACGAAAAAATCCGACTAACGCGTTGGTGGGTGTCCTTGTGTTTTCTTGACATATCGCGGAGTCGCTGTCGGGAACGGCTCTTATTCAACGGGTATCTGAGAAGCGCATTATGTGGTCCACCCAATATTCGACGATATGGTCAATGAGACAGCGTCTCTGATCTTCGAACTTCGACGAAGCTTGAAGCTTCGGAAATCTTCTCTCACTTGCGTGAATCGAGTCACCCCGAGCATCGTGCTCTCACTTCACCGCTCGCTGATCCAATGTTCATCCTGCTTTCGTAGGGTCCAAGTCTTTGAAGCGTATGCTCGCGCAGGACGAACACTGAAGTCGAAAAGGTTGGTACGGAGCCGGACGTTCTTCGACATCTTCACGACTTCTCCGACGCTAGCTGGAACATTTGGGATGTTCGTTCCGTTGAGCGAAAAAGAGGCAGAAACTTGTCAGTTTCGTAAGATTCAGCTGCAGTCCAAAGTCAAAAGTCGTCAACGTCTCCTTGCTAAAAAATTTCCGTGGTTATATGTTATTTAATAGATAGCCCTAATGTGAAAGATGCAGATCAGGGTTAGTCAACCCTTTTTTTACACTACGGCACGTGCACGTGTTTTACCCTACTACTGATCTCCCCGGGCGCGTGTAGCGCAGTCGGAGGAGGCGCGACTGTCGCGTGCACCCGATACCAGGTTCCTGGTTCGGATTTCCCGCCCAGGCCAACCAAGCCTTCGATCCCTCCGGGGTCGGTGAATTGGTACCAGACTTGTCTGGGAAGGATAAAGCGCTGACTTGTTCATCGGCTGGCCACCGCAAGTCATTGTATGGCCAAATACGCATTCATGTCGCCTCCACGACATCCCGTAGAAGTAGAATGCGCTGGCGCATCCCAGAAGGGATTGAGTAACGCCGTCCTTTATCCTTTATCCTTTACTGATCTCCTCGGTGTAAAATTGTAGGTTCACCGCTATTTGTCCATTAGTACCCGAAGAACCCGTTGCCGAGACTCAATGATGTTATCATCGTATTCTCCACTATCGAAACCCTCTATAAAAATCTTCTAAGCAGGAAATCTTATCAGTACAGAATACCACGAACTTTTATGGAAAATTTAACCAATGGAGACCAGTGCTAAATATACGTTTACTTCAAAAAAAAACCTGATTAATCACAAAAGTATCTGCAGACATAGTAAGATTAGTACTTCGTCACGTCACCTTTGATGTAAACAGCATCGAACATTTTATTTGGCACACCACTGATAAGATTATCAACAACAGTTATCAACTACATTGGTCCGTGCATCAAGTATGGCGTTCTTCAAATGAGAAACTGAAGTGTAAATGGTTCCATTTTTGTACTCTTTGTGTACAAGAATGCCCCACAAGTTCTCTCGGGTTGAGATCTGGAGAACAACTAGTCCACTCCAAAGTTGAAATCTGTGGCAGTTAAGCCAAACTGTAGCTTTCTGTGATAGGTGTATGGATGCATTGCCTTGTTGGAAAGTAAGGTTGTGCCTAGGAAATCTTCCGTAATTTTCGCCTTTGCGAGTGCCAGTACAGTAACGCCCTCTGCGCAGTGGCTGGTGTGGTTGCTGACAATGCGCAACAGCCATCAATTTACCGGCACGGCATCCTTCACCGCGACCGTAAATCACAAGTGCCGGTAGGTTTTTGGCAAGGAGCCGGCTAGGTGAATCTGTGATAGGAATTTACCGACTCTTTCTTTGACGAATCCGGGTCCAGGTCTTGTCCCTGGGTTTCGTTAGGTCTAGAAGATCTGTTTTTCTACTTTGCAGCTCATTGAGGTCTGGAGATCTTGTTAAGGTTCGGTGTAAGCCGATGTAGCTATGAGTGACTGTGAAATTGAAAGTCTTAGACTGCAGATCCGAGCACATTTAGCGGATTTCCCGAACACGGAGTATTACATGTGTTTATTGTTACAAGTAAATGATATCATAAGGCACAATAAACAGCGAGAAACAACGAACGGATGAGGCACACTAGGAGGCTTCGGCCCTCGATCATGAAGACTTACGCACGAGACTGGAAAACCGCTAACTTGCCACGAATAAGAGCACAAGCACCACCACGAAGAGGACCCGCGCGATCTTTACTGCAGACCTCTGACCACCCATCTTCCTCTTCCGCACCATATCACTCCCCTTAGAGATAGCTGTTTAAAGGCATTACTGCACCCGTCTCTTAAGCAGAGAATTTCCGTGAGAGCTTGACGTCCTAGGGTCGTATTGATCAACGGCTTACATAGCTTTAACAGAGAATTCACAGGGGAAAACTCAAATAACGCGGCTTATCGCTCACCATAACGCTTGATAAGCCACGCTATCAGAGAATTCGGCTGTAGTTTTCCCTGTTAGATTCTCCGATCCCTGGTCTGGCTGGCCTGCTTACCACACAGCACAGAGAAGCTAAAATGTAAGAGTACAAGTGCTCCGACAAGTCTAGCGGTGTGTCTCGCATTTGCGCGCTTCGAGCGATTTAAAACCAAAAACCAAACTAAAATTCGCTAACATCTAGTACCTGGTGCGTACTTTATCGGCTTTAAGCCGTTCAACACTTCGGTATCTTCGTCGTAGACATTCTCTCCGGACCGTCCAATAACGCTCTTGGTTTGTGTTGCGCAGTACTTCTGTCCCCCAGTTTGCTCTTCCACAACCGTTCTCATACTGTACTTCTACTCAGTATGTATGTATGTATACTAAAACTACGGGTTGACCTGGGAAACTCGTTTGCCGTAATCATATATCAGAATAACTGTCTACTCCACATAACTGACTACTTCTTCAGCGTTTATAACTATAACTAACTATAGCTGACTAGTGATGTCGTAAATATATATGAAATTTATAAATAAATACGTACATATATAAGATCTCTTAAGTATGTGTGTTCGCTGAATCGCCTAGCTTAGAAGGCCATCAGCTGTAACAAATGCTTGACATGAGGTGAGCAATATATCGGGTATACCGTTAGGATGCTAGGTGTCCATGTTATTAGCTCCAGCGAAGGGATAGCAGAGTTTAGCGTACCCGCTACCTAGGCGAATAGAGACCAACACTGGATGTGTCTTTTACATAAAATCAACAGTGATGGACTGCGGCTAGGACGCCTGGAATTAACAGAAGGAACGAGTGAATTGCAGTAACTCGACATCTTGAACAATACGCTGACATGTATTGCTTGTGACTGGTGAACATGCTTCATATTCCCCGACATATAGTGCTTTCAAGGACCTGATACTTATTTTCTCGCATCCTGCAGATCGTTATGCCGTACGACCCAACTGTCTAGCTCTAGAAAGTCGTCCATTCTATGGCTCTGCGGTGTCGTTTAGAACTTTTCGCGTGAATGTACTTTTGCAAAATGAAACGGAGTTTGTGCAGATAGTTTATCAAGTTTGACTCGGTTTTTCCAGGATTGGGATAAAGCAACAACGCCGAAAATTAGGCCGCGATAAAGTCCTATAACAATCCTTGCCGAAGCTGAACCTGCCATTCAACAGTATCGTATTACAAGAACGAAATTGAAGCCAGAAAGGCTCTTGATACTCTCCGAACTCGCGAGACAAATCTATCCGCAAGCAGCAGAAACAAGTGCATCTCAATTACCAGTGAGTTCTTGCCCCTTATTACTGTAGCGTACAAATGAGTTCTACTTATCAGTTTTGGTTATCACAAGTAAATAAACAACATTCTGTCATGATGTTCTCCATTTTTCTCCATTCCGCTGAATAAAGTTTGACTTGCAACTTGTCCGACTGTCCAATTCCCGCTACGCCACGGATATAACAGTGGCGATCCAGATCAGAGGGATCACAGCCGCAGAAACCGCCAATGCCTCACGTACCACAACCGTCGACACCACATCGACTTTACCGGGTACGTGCTTTTGTAGCACTCGAAAGGCTCGTTATATTGTCTTTACAGCCCGCACCGGCCCCCTTCCAGTTCCTGCTCCTCGATCTGCAGTCTCGACTCCAGCACCAACAACACCAGCAATGCTAACTATTACGGACCAGCAGTTCCACCAGCTCCGGAAGATTCACTGACGTGCTTGGGATGTACCACAGCTGTAGTCAGAGCTATCGACGTCGTCAACAGCGAAACCATTGCGCCATTTCGACCTAATCGCTGGACGAATCGTCACCTTAGCGTGACTTTAAATGAAGCCGTTTCTATCCTCATGGACATCTTACGTCTACAACAGTCATTATTCAGTGCGCGCTAAGCAAGAATGAAGCTACACAAGGATCCTAACGACTACTTTGCCACTTATGCTGGACGTGTTAATCGCGAATGCGAAACAGTCAAGCTAGTTGATAGCAAAGACTCTCAGTTTAAGTGTCTCACTCTGGCAAAACGGAAGTTATACCTTCGATACTCTTTAGTATGAAACTTGTTTTGAATTATCGACTCGAACGCATGGGATGTATGGGAATAACGATTTATCTGATGCCTGATGTGGAGCGTGTGGATATACGTACATACAGACGTACAAATAGAAACCGACTAATCGTAAGAACAACACTGCGAGATCATGAGTTACATATTGTATCGTTCGCTCACAGCAGCAACCTTGTATAGTGAGTACCTATATGTTCATCCACACATTGAGCTTTTATACTTCCCCTTCTGCTTCTAATATGGACTCTTGGATCTTTGTCCGCGTCTCTCTGTCTCCCACAGAAGTAATTTAGCGCTGCTACCACTAAAGTGAGAGCCTTCTGTCTGCCCTGCATTTTGTCAAGTATAAATTGCGGACTCTGGGGAAGATATTGGATATTGGAAGGGATTCCTTTCATACCTCGAGCTTTCAAATTTCGACTTATACGTTTTGATAGTTTTTTTCAATTTTTTGATAGTAGGGGGAACTCTGAACGGTGTTCTTCACACCGCCCATACGACCACCCGTCGTAGACCAGTTGACCGAGTGCGCAAGAACAAGGGTCGAGGCCAGCAAATCCGTGCTCTGCGTGAACTTGCAGTTGCATAGGAAGTTACAGGGTGATATCACGGAGCTGATGCTAGGATCCTAAACAATGGGAGCCTGCCACTACGTTCTGAGCACACTGCATCCAGGTTTTCAAAAGCTTTTCTTGTTGATGGGCCAGGGTATAGTTGTAATGTCGTGAAGATTTGCATTTTGAAGAGCAATCTTCAGCGTTAGCTCTCAAAACATCTGGTTTAGTGCTCGTAACAAGAAGAAACTTGGAAAGGTAAATTATAAATGTGGAAGGACACTTAGTTTTCCTGCGGCTATTACTTACGTTGCACGGACAACACGAAGACGCCCTGTCCTTCTACTCTCAATAACCACGCAGAAAAACAAGTAAATGCTACTATTTATACTACAATAAGTCGAATGAGGGAAAAGATGATGGCTTCGCAATGGTCGACATTCACATATGGCACGAGCCAGGTGTTGCACTTCCACGGATATCGTGGAAGCAGTTTGAGTTCGTGTATGGCCTACACAATGGCGTGCGGTGGCCAGCAGACAAAGGTTCAGTGTTTTATCGTTCCCCTAAAATGCGCACCTGCCACAAGTTTGGACGCATGACGCACGACTTCTCGACGTTTTCTGAATTAAGACGCATGACATACAATCTTTATGACACGTCTTCTGAATTTCGGGGCTTCACGCTGGACTTCTGAGCATCTTTCCTAGGAAAATATCTCCTCTACCAATCTTTTGGTTTGAAGCAGTGTTGTGGCGGACTCTTTGGTCGATATCCTGCAACTAGGGTTTTGGTTTGCTTCAAAGAAGTTTTGGGACCAGGATAGCACCTGAAAGGTTCTTTAGAATAGAGGAGTGTAGTCGAATAGGGGGGGGGGCATGGTGAGAACGCTCTTCGCCTTCTTCACTTCTTCGACTCTCTTGATGGAGGCACATATTCTTGTCCTTAAGGGAGAATGTCTTCGAAAATTTAGCTGAAGTCCAACGGTTTCACAAAAACACGATCCTGATCAACTAGCACGTGCTTTTCTTGACTAATGGATGGCGTTATGATCAGCGTGATCTTTTCGGTTTGGCTAGCCATGGCAGGACCCGAACTAGGAATCCTGGATTTGAGGTGCTCAAGAATGCCGATCCCTTCCACTACCGCATTACACTTGCATAAACATAAAACACTAGCTTTTAACAAGCCTAGCTTGTTCTTCGCATTAGTTTTATATGTCGGTTCACCCCGAATTCTGGGTTCTTGATTGTAGTCACGCCAAAGGTAGCCAAGCTTTTTATTCCTCCTGTATCGGCGATTTTGTATCGGAAGGACAAAATGTGACTTGTCCATCGGTTGGCAACCGCAAGGCATTGTAAGTAAGGCTAAGTATGGCATCGAAACTGCCTTTACATAGGAAGAGAATACACGATGCATCCCAGACTGTGGTAAACATATACGCCCTCCCCTTCACCCCATCTGCGTGTTTTCGAGTTTCCTCAATATTTTATACTTTTTTATGATTTCCTCGTTTATTGCCTTTCCCTTCCAACAATCCAGAAATATTTGAAGGGAAGGGCTGGGAAGCACAAAAAACGCGGAGTGAAAAACAATGTTTGGAAGATTGATGAGATTGATGGCATTTTCAACAGTACAGTTAATTGATTTGAATAAGGTGGGCTGTCGCGTGGTCCCACAATGATTGCCCGAGGCTGTGGGCAAACTCTTCCAACTCTTGGTTAGGGGCATGGTCTTGCGCGATGCTGATCGGGCGTTACTTCCGCTATCGTGCAAGGAACAGTGGAACCGAATTGGGCCCGTTCATACTCAGCGATGAGAAGGAAAAGAGCGGCTGGGGAACGTAGTGTACGTAACCATACAACAACAGACGCCCTTGGGAGTGTGCGACCAAACAATTCCGTAGGTCTAACGGACTGGCATGATGTTCAGGAGGAAAAGAGATCTGATCCCATCTGACACACGTTTGGATCCTATATAAAACATCCTCTAACAGCACATAGTCTCTAAACCAGCCACTCTATGCCTAAAGGAAATGTGAAAACAATATGGTCATGAGACCTGCCAATATTTTCTTTTGTTTCTAACCAGATAAGCAAAGCTTCCAGCGTGTGGCAGCTTCTAATCAGTACCATGTCTTGCGCTACATTGCCAATAACCCCTTACATGTTAGCCGGCAGATACGGGGCGGAAGTCAAGCACCCCCACGCTCATGGCACGAAGCCTGTTGAGAGGTACTCTAAAAATCCAACGCATGCTACCTAGAGTCTGTGATACCTTTTCAGATCTGGATGCATGTTAAGCGACGTCTGGGGCACGTTTTCTGAATCCGGACACATGTTGCATAACGTCTGTGACACGCTTTCTCACTCCCGACGGACGTTGCAACGCCGCTGCGACACGTATTCCGCATCCTGACACACGTAGGACGATGTCTGCGACTTGTCTACTACACGCCTTTGAATTCGTATGCACCCTTCCCTTCCATCTGTGGCACGTCTTCTAAACACCCGCGCTGGCGCATCATTCCCATCCATACCATGCGTTGCTCGCCTATATACCGTGAGCACGGGTGATCGGCTGCCAGGGCTATAAATTCGCCAGCAATCGCCTTGGTTAAGCTCGAATCTTTGTCGAAAGAACAATCGTGACGGGAATATCCCTCAGCACGTTCTTTCTAGGGCACCTCGTTTTCAAACTGTTACCGTAAGAACACTCGCTGCGGGACCACCACGTCTTCGGATGAGTGCTGGCATTATGCCCAACTCCTCGGTAATCACTAAAGGAGTGCGAAACCGCGGATCGCAGAAGTTTCATGATGTTTGAAGCGATTTTGAATGGAACATTTTGAATAAACACCATTTCACGGTTCCATAGTGCCGTTAAAGGAGATAGGCGCAAATCTCGTTTGCTCAAGAAGCAGATCAAAGATCTTGATCGACACGAGGAATAACTCGTACAGAACCATGTGATGTCCCTTGTATATTTTTGCAAACCGTTCCCTCCGTTTAGTGACACTTGTTTTCGCTCTCTAACCAGCGAGAATCCTCAAAACAGTTTCTTGACAATCGCAATCACTCATCGTTTTACAATACTACTGATCTCTCTCAACATCGAGAACTAGAACACAGATGTCTGAAGGGGATGCTCTGCTTCGATAAAGGTCTATCCCGACGATGCATGTGTTTATGTTGTTTCGCCCATATGTGTTACAGAATTCGAACACATCGCAGCAGAACCGTGAGCTGCTGTGACGATTCCGGTAACGTAACGTGCTGCTAAACACATCGTTATGAGTATTGGTGATTCGTGAATACTTTTATAGGCTATCGCTACAGAACAGTCACATTGCACTGCTTCCCAGAGTGTTCTATTCAAAATCGTTTCAAATAGCATGAAACTTCCGCACTTCATAGCTCCGTACACAAGACGTTCTCACTAGGGTACCACTTTTTCAAACCATTAGGAACTGGTATGATGACATATTTTTGCGAAGAATTTTCTTTTACCAATAGCACTCACTTCCTCTGTTTATCAAACAAGAAGGGCATAAATAATCACTGAAGCATTTTCTTGTCCTTTGTTCGAATTACTGAGCATAGTATTCTTCTGGAAGAAACTTTTTACTTTTGGAGAATTGCCAATCAATTATATAAGCTATGCTTTGCTCCAGTCGTTCACAGTTTTCATTTTCAATCACAGATGTAGGCCATTTCCGATGTAATTTTAGCAATCATATGTTTTCTTACCAACGCGGATTACCACTCTGTACCAGTTGAACCCCCTTCCCCCGAGCCGTTTTGCGTCTGGACGCGCTCCGCAATTATCGTTTTACTAACATAGCTAGTGTGTTTCAATCCTTATAAATGTAGTACGAGCTCTTGCTACACAAGTACAGTAAACATATTGCACTTACTAATAATCGCCTTCAAATGTCGATGAACAGGAATACCTGAAGAGGAAGGCACTGACTCGAGGAAGACCTATCATGTGGGTGGCCATCTTACCATATGGTTTCGTCAGCATTGTGTTGAGAATTCGGACACATTCTGGCAGGTAAGTGTTATGACGATCTGCTCATCCTACTAACGTGCTCTTGATCACATTGCGCTGAGTTTTGGTGATACGACGTGAGCACTCTTACAAGCCAGTACTATGGAGCCGTCAAACCGTAGCTTCTTTAACGACTACCATGCAGTAGGCAGGGTACAGCACTATTCCGAAGACGTTGTGGTCCAGAATGCTTACGACTTTAATGACCATGAACTGGCCTTATGCCTGTCCATGGTTTTCTTAAAGTCTGGTACTAAATAGCAACATTACAGCCTGCGACCAGATGGCCTCCCTGGATGAAAGACCACAACGTTAGTCGTGATAGGGTTACCAGCAAGAGCTAAAAATTGGGTGAACAGGCACAGAAACGTTGTGTCCTGTGGGTCGCCAAGATCGCGCCAGGAATTCTTAATGCTTCAGTGTTAGCAGTTACTATTCAAATGTAGGCCTTGCATAATCTTACAGAGAAAAGCGAGAGCAGTTACGATTCACATGTCGTAAACCTATGTTTCCGTGTCTTCATATGAACCCTAAATTTCTGATAACCTTACCCGAAGCGATGGTCTTCCAAGAAGGCGGGCATTTTTGTCGCGCCCTGCTTATCCTTTAGCACATGTGTATCAAGCCACCACTGCTTTTTCGCCCACAGTGCTGCTTCTAGAGCAAAGCGAGATTGGATGCAGAACTACAAAGCACGTCATCATTCACGCGAGCGAGCTTTAGAAGTCCTGTCTTCGCATCCCCAGTGTCGCATTTTTATTTCCGTCATAATGAGTTGAATTGTTTAGTGTGGGTCTAACGCTCAGTATTAACAGCCACTTCTCGGCCTTCGACTTATTAGGTCCTCAACTTACAGCTCTGTTTACTTCTTGATATGGAGACTACCAGTAAACATTACGAGCGCACGCATTTCCGCATTTCTTTCCAACGCAATCTTTAGAGTGTCGCAAAATGCAAATGCTTCGGTACTTGAATACTTTATTTCATGACAACCCTGAACCATGGCGCAACTTTTTTGTCTAGTACATACTAAATTGTGCGTACTAACTGCCAAAGAACTGCTCAAAACTATAAAGTTTAAGTGTTGAATTAGCAATCGACGAATTGTGTTGGAAGGAGAGGTGCATGGGCTCCATACCTTTCATTGGTATGCTCTATGACAAGTGTACAACAGGGTTGTAACTAGAGGACCGTCGTTTGAGCAATGATGGCTAGCGGTACTGATCGCTAGCCATTCAAAAAAAAGTTGAACTTCGGCTTATTATGTCGGAAATAGACAGGCTACTCTATAAGAGTGGCACCGCAGGACTACTGTCATCGCTAACGCAAATTGGTTGAATATTTAGCGGCGATATTGTAGTTCACTCTAGAACTGATTCCAAGTTAGGATTCCAAAATCGCTGGGCAACTGCGCAAAGCTTTTGTACTTATCGCATGTGTTCACTTTTATCTTCACAACGTCACATTATCAACAGGAAACGTTGAAGGAATCGAATGAATCGCCTCTTGCACACCTCTTGACGGCCAAGGAAACTTAAAAACATGCAGCTCAGTTATTCCCCATTACCATCTAGGGCACTAGTTTTGCTGTCGCGTCATTATCCGTGACATTGATAACTTTCACTTAGAGCAGGATTGAGGGCGAGATTCACTTAAATTGTTAGAATCCTAAGCACCTCTTAAACAGATCGTTTTTGGCATGTCTTAAACTGATTAATCCATCTAGCACAATATATTAGATTGCGAGGAAACTCCTGCCAGCCCTCTTTCGAGACGTACTAAGACATTTCCACAAAAGTGGATTTTGCCCCACCCCCCCCCTGTTAAACGCGCATTGCGTTTGTTGATCTACTTAGAGATGCTTTTTGTACTTCTATCAACTTTGAGCTTCTTCTTCGAATAACACTACCTTGCATTTGGCGCCTCTTACTCCTGCCGAAGGACACCTAGGACACCTAGAGCATTTCTTCAGGACTGCGACTGTAGGTGCGAAGGACCCTAAAAGGTGCGAGGAGCGCAACAGGTAAGGACATCCGGTGAGCGCAGAAGACCAGCAAGCAATTACTCCAATATAGAGAACCAACATGGGAATAGGTGCAAAAAGTCTAGAGGATGTCCGCTCTATCGATGTAACAGAACTTTAACAGTTTGTCCAAACTTTATAAAGTAGGAACATTCACATTTATTACAAATTATAGATTTAGTCGCGAATGTCTTGGTTTTCTGCCGTCAGAGTTGGTCTCAGAGTTTAGAAAGCACAACACAGTATGGACCCCACTCTAGACTTCCAACTGGCTGTATTGCTTAGAAAAAATGTCAAGGCTCCGCTTAAATGGTGAAATGTGAAAGACGGATCGGGCGATATCTTCGTGAATATATGAAGATTTGATAAAATTAAAACAAACAAGGCAAAATAAACTTCGAATGGCAATAAAAACGAGTAGATCAACGTACAGGAAAGCTTGACCGTCCCTCATCTATTACCTGAGCACTCACTCGAAGGCATTGTGCCATATTGCTTATAAAGAAGGGTGCTTGTTGCCAAAAGCACAAGGCAACCCCCATAAAGTAGCAAGCAGACAATGAAAATGGGAGAATAGGACAGAATATAGCCAGAATAGCTTCCTATCGATCCCTTCCAGCATAACAGCTGATGGCTGCTAACCACTCTAGCAATCGCAGTAAGTGCGCGTTGCGAACTAGTACAAGCGAAAGGGGGCGGAGACGGGATCTCATTGGCCGCCGCCCTCGTCGGTGTGAAAACCGGACTCCCAGGTCATGCCTCGACTCATGGGGAGCCTTGAGGCTTCACCCCATGACCCACCGTAACTCTAAGTGGTAGGCGGCAGATAGATCGATCGCCCCGCGATTATCGATTATTTAAAACACCACTAGTTGCTGCCCAGCACTCCACCAACCAAGAAGAGGTTCCGTCCCTTATTGACTAGTGGGGTACTAGGCAGCATGTACTGCGGGACCGCTCCTCGATTTTGACTGGTCAATGAGGTAGGGCGTGGCGGGGTGACGCTGCAGCACGTGCTGCGGAGGTGCTGACGCTGTCGCGAGATTCTTACCTCCAGCTGTAGGTGCTGGGGAGGTGCTGCAAAAACGTTCGCTTCGTTCCACGGTGTCCGTCATGGCTTCAGCACGCCCTACAGGCCAAACATTTCAAGTGGACTGCTGCCCAGGTGCTTTCTTTGCTGCTGTTCGTTGCAGCAACTAACCAACTAACCGCCGTTCTATGCCCAGCTGCCTCCTAACGCCTGGAGCACCCGGTTGGCCCAACGCGAACACTGAATACAGTAACGGCAGGTGTTTAAGTGCTGCACCGGTGCTGTGCAGCTGCTGCCGAGCTGCTGCTTGGCTGTTATATTGCCAACCGTGTGAGGGCTCCCACCACGACGCTCTCCGCTACAGGACGCCGGTAATGCTGGCTCGAAGGAGCCGGTCATTCACCTTCTCGGTCGCCCTGGGACTTTCCTGCTCCCCTCTGCTGCCGAGCTGCAGCTCTACTGTTGTCGCTCCCAAAGCCGGCCATGCGAAGGGTCCCACAACGATTTTCTCCTGCGCAGTCACAGTACACCCGAGGTGGCGGTCTCTTGAAATGTGAGCGGTTGATCCAACTGCTCTGTGGGGAATGCGCAATCCCCTTAGGTTTTTTCATTTGTTTCTCGTTGTTTCGCGTTGCTCGTGTCGTTTTTTCGTTTCCGGTTTGTCTTTTTCCTTGCGGTACATACGTTTTTGGCGCTAAGCTGCTCGAGGGGGGAGTAACTATGAAACAGCCCTATGGCGCGTTTTGTACTGCCCAAAATTAAAAATTTCAAACAGGATTGGACTTTGTTTTCTGTTTGTTTGGTTTTGTTATTTGAAGTTGTTCAACATGTCTGTTGTTGTTCTACACGCTGTTGTTTGGATGCGTGGGACAAGAGCAAAGGAGCTCGATCTCGAGGACACTATTCAATCGCCGACAAGGTATCGACGTCTTTCTAGAAGAATCAGCTAAAGGAAAACTATTTAATTTGCAGACCATTTATTTATACAAACTTTTATTATGAAAATTCAGCTTCTGAGAAACATTGGGAGACAACGATGAGGCAAGGAAAAAGCACTCGAGAAATACGAACTTAAGCAGTATATGTTCAAGGGCCGATATACGTCAATACATCGTCAGGGATGGCGTTCTAATACCACGACCTGTAAGTATTACTACTGCTTATACTGCCGGCTAAAGAACTGACTTGGTTTTTCTAATTAACTTACTTACAGAAACACTATAAATCCGCCATAGAAGCCCCTACCTCAAGTGTGAATGGAACGGATGGCGAAAACGAATCCATGTTCAAACCAAAGCATGTCCAAACCGCAAGAAACAGAAAGAGAAGGTCCGCCATACTCACTAATTACATGACTTATATATATATATATATATATATATATATATATTAACTCTTCCTGAGCTTGTAACGTTTTGAACCTGTGTAAACTTTCCACCTCTAAGCTATAGATTGTACTGCTGAAGAATTGGAAGGCATTGCTTTTACTAGACAAATGCAATAAAAGTGGAGGCAAATAAATTTAAATCTCCATCAGGTCCTTAACACAGAATTATTTTCAGCAATGCAAACACTAAACCCAACTTACGTTCGCCCTTCAGTACTTGTGTACTGCCTTGACTCGAAATTAGTACCTCACCACTGGCAGTATTCCTACAACTACTCGTGCCCCTAACAGTACTCTCACCCAACTGCCACTACTTTTACCCTTTCCCATATTTACTGCAATTTTAACTTTTGCTCTACCAACCACTTCTGCTCCTGTGCACAGCTGAAGTTGTCTAAGGCTTTCACCAAGTGTTGTAATCCAGAAGCAGTGTCCCAGAAGTCGGGCACCATGCACCCCTGTTCAGAAGACGTGCGCTACAAGTTGTGCGTCAAGCGTGAAGATGTTGGACTAATTGTCTCAATAATGCGCCCCGACATTTGTGTATATACAGTGCGTTTCGAAAGTATGTAGTCACCTTAAACTCAACAGTTTTATCCTTCGCCTTTGTTTCTACAAACCGGCGTTTGTCGCATTCTTTTCCTCGTAGTCGGAAATACCTATGTTGCTTCTTACAGGAAAAAGCTTGATCTCTAGCAAAAATAGATCGTTTTTGATAATTGTTTGTTTCAAAGGTATGTAGCCGCTCTCAAAAAATACGATTTTCATTAAAAATTAATAGTTAACTGGATCACCATTATTTAATATTACATCAAATACCCTACTACGCATACATACGCATGTATGATCTATCTGTCTAATATCGCCCACGTAGTACATGTGTTCTTGGAGATCCCATTTATCTTCTAATGCTTGGATACAATTTTAGTGCAATTATGGGTATGCAAAGAACAAGCTCTTTTAATACAAACACGAACTGGGTAATACTAGCAATCAAGTTTAGTACTCTTTATGTGGGGCATTCCTTTACAACTATTTTCTCCGTTTATCTTTATTTACTATTTTTCTGATTGAGGCAAGCTTAAGTAGATTGAGTAGATTTATCTAGCGCACATTTATAGCAGTTTATTTCATAGCGCAGCAATATGCAATTGCTGTGATGGTGAACATGAGGGCGGCAGTGCATATTCCAAGTGGAGACTCACCTTTTAGGAGTGGTCAGGCCTTTGAGCACTTCAATCACTCTTTTTCCTTTCCAGCTTGCTAATACTTAATATCATCCATCTCTCATGTTGGATGATTATCCCTTTCAAGCATAGTGTGTCTATCATACTACCGCCCCATTACTTATACATTCTGTACATCCTTTTTGCAATGCTGTCATTTCTATATATCCCTCCATTCTTTTTTCTTGTTCCTCATCCTTCTTTTTCTCTCTTAAAATTTCGCCGGTTTTTCTGAAGCAACTCATCTTCTAACATTCCGCAGTACAAAATATTTAACATACAACCCCTATCGACCTATCAGTATTACTGCAGTTCCAGTGAAGATAATATTAGGTTGTAACGAAATAAATGGCACTGAACCACTGTAAATTTAAACAGTTAATATCTCGGCTTGTAGGCAAGTTTATTAATCGAAATAAAAACCTTCTGATTTTACACATCTTTGCCAACGTGACACAAGCTTTTTTATTCCAGTAGCATAAAAATCAGAAGTTCTGGAATTGACGAAATCTTCGAGGGCACTTTCGGCATCCTGTTGGTATTTGAATATTTTCCCTACCAAGAAGTCGGCAAGATGCTTGAAGAAATGGTAGTCTGTTGGGGAGAGGTCGGGAGAAAGCGGAGGATGTGGCAGAGTTTCAATGCTCAGCTCATTCAGTTTCTGCAACGCCATTCGCGCTACATGGGGGCGAGCATTGTCATGCAGAAGGAGAACTCGCCTTCGGTTTACCAAGGCCGGCCGGATATCCTTCAACTTTTTCATCATTTCTTCAATTTTAATGCGGTACTTCTCTGCCGTGATGGATTCACCGGGAGGGAGGAAGCTGTTGTGAATAATTCCCAGCGAACACCACCATACTCTCACCATTACTTTCTTTTGGTGCAATTCCGGCTTCGCAAAAACCTTGGGGCTCTCATCGCTGTCCACCCACTGTGCCGATCGTCGCCTGTTGTCGTACATTATCCATTTCTCGTCACAGGTTATGATGTGATCAAGGAATGGGTCCGTTTCATTCCGTAGAAGCAGTGCGGACGAGATCTCATATCGTCGGTTTCTTTGCTCCTCAGACAGCTCGTGAGGTACCCACCTTTCCAGCTTTTTGGTCTTTCCAATTTCCTTCAGATGCCGGGCAGCTGTGTTGTGGCTGACGCCAAGAACCTTCGCTATCTCCTTGGTACCTTTGTGTGGATCCTCCTCTACCACATCTCTCAGCCTGTCCTCATCAACATCACTATGCCTCCCACGACCTTCATGTTCTTCCAAGCTCTCATCTCCATTCCGGAACTTTTGATACCAACGATACGCCGTCCGAATTGTGGACATCCTTGACCGAATGCGGCGTTGATCTTCTCGTCCGCCTCCTTAGCTGTAGTGCCCAGCTTGAATTCATACAAGTAAATGCCTCGGATTACCCTTTTGTCCATTTGCAAAAAAGTCAATAAAACTCTAAAGTTTTTCCACCTTTACATAGAAAATTTGGTACTCACCGGTAGAGCAAAGTTTGCGCTTCTAAATGATATGCCAAATGTTACGGTTTGTTCTTGATCAAACGCGTAAAGACGCGCCAAAAAATGGCGCGAGCCAGTGCCATTTAATTCGTTACAACCTAATAGAAAACACTATTCGTGATAGAATTGTTGCATTACTAAAAACAATATAATTCCACTTGAACAACACGGCCTTATAGCAGGAGCTTCTACTGCTACTCAACTTGCGGATTGTGCTTTCGACTAGAATCTTGCACTGAATAATGGAGAGTCTGTTGATGTAATTTATGTGGATTTGTAAAAGCTCTTGATAAAGTAGACCGTGAAAGAGTTCTAAATAAACTCCATAAACTCGGCATTAGAGGGTGTTTGCTGAGATACCTGAGATTTGCCCTTCTTTGGATGGAAGACGCATGTGTGTTAATGTCGGAAATTCGTTCTCTAAGAATTACGATTGCAGTAGCGCTGTTCCCCAAGGAGGAGTACTGTCACCGGTTCTGTTCGTTGCATACACATGCGACCTTCCTGCAAGATTGATCACCCATTCTCAGGTGAAGGTGCAAATGTATGCTGATATGAAGATTTAAGGAATCTACAACAACAGTAATAAAGACCAAGTCTGTAAGGCTTTCTCCGAGCCCATCAATATAATGGTGGAGGGGGCTAACACTTAGCAGGTATCGGAGAACCTCTCTAAGACTTTAGTTCTCCATATTCGTGAATCATCTAGTGAGGAGTATAGTTGCAACAGCTCAACGCTTGCAACCACGTCGGTGGTTCGGGTTTTTGGAGTTTTCATGGATTGCGAGCTTAATTATATTATAGCAATCAAACTAACATTGTGGTGCGGAAAGCACTTTCAATTTTTTTCAACTCTTGCAGAAACCTGAAGTGCTGTGACAGCTCTAAACTGACATGTTTACATAACTTATGACTTATAACTCTATGACTTATGTTTTCCTAATATTAGAGTGCTGTTCTTAGATTTGGAGTTCGTTTATTGAACAGGGTCACGAAAAATTTGAAAAGATCCAAAAATCCTTCACAAAAATCTAAATCTATTAAATTTCGTAGGTGTGCCCTTGTTACTAGAAATGCTAGAGTGGTTCCTCCTAGTGAAAACTGAATTTGTTTAGTTTTAGACATCTCAATTACAGACGGGCATTCAATGACTTAGATTTCTGTGTTAAAGTCCTTAAAGGTGAGTCGAGATTGTGAGCAGGTAAGTATTAGACTTTTTTTGCCGGTGCAGGGTCGTCGCAATAGGCAACGTTTTCACTATCCCACGTTAAGGAGAAAGCACCATGAAAAGGTTCTCTTTATTCTACCTTCCATCGTGAAGCTCGATGGCTACAAATGCTGCCACTTAGCCTTTTTAAAGCACCAAACATCTTCGTCTCTCGTGAAAGGTTAAAGGAGTCAGATTTCCTTTCAAAATTGCATAACTTGACATCACCTAGACAGCATTTATTCTAATTCGTTCTCTACTGGTTCCAAGTTTCTAATGTTCAACTAATTTCTCTTATACTAGACATTTGTTTCTGCATTTTCAACCGATTTTTTTCGTTACCATTATTTCTTTCCAACTTTTTATTTGATCTTTTCCTTGAAAATGTTCGCTTCACAATTCAGCTCGTGAATCAACGACAATTCACGCGCCTTCTTTCGATTTTCCTGAGCAGCTGTTGAATGGGAGTTGGAGGAGTTAATGGACATACTAAGTTGGTATCCGGATACGTCTTCTCTCTTACGACTTGCACTGTTGGCGGGACGCAGCCCTTCTTCACCTATTTTTCATCCTTATCAACCCAACTAATTCTATTGGCGTTTTGTAAACCATCTCCTGTTTTGTTTTGCTTCTCTCTTTTTCTAGGAGTTTTCTCACCGAAAATCAATTTGGTGGCTGTTGTCCATGTTCCCATTTGTAGAATTTCTTTTGAGCTTTCTTTTGTGTTCCTTCGTGTTAGTTGCCTAATTTGCTGTAGAAGAAGCGCAGCATTTTCTGCAAATAAAAAATAAAACAAATAAATACAACTCGTGCTTGAATCTACAACACTATCAACCATGATGCGTTACATGGGCCTGCACCAAGGGCGTGTCGCCTGCAGTCGAGTGCCCGTGTTCAGCTTGGTCTGCAAAAGTGAGCAGTTTCCAGTGGCACCAATGGAGGAACGGGCATCACCAACCCGAAAAAGAAAGCGTCCGATATTTAACAACGAAGCACAACTGGAGAGATTTGAAAGAAGAAGAACAGTCACAAGACTGCACAAACTACCGTCCAATTTGCTTGCTTTCTCATGGCTTCGAACGGATTGTCGATGGGTGCATTCCTTGACACGGTTACTTTGTTGAGAAATCATGACAAGTATTCAAGCAGAACACAATCAGGGGAATGTAACGATTCAGACGAGTGTAATACCTGCCGCTCATGTCTCGAGCAATTTCATCTTCTTGCACTTTCATACGAGCTTTTAACTCCTTTAGTACCATAACTAGCAGCAAAATTGTAACCTTTCAAAGAATGGTAACATTTTCTGGACACCCTGTGTTTAGCTTTACCAGTGTTTCTTATCCGCTCCATTGTTATTATTATTATTATTATTATTATTATTATTATTATTATTATTATTATTATTATTATTATTATTATTATTATTCAGCATCAGCAGTTAGTGCTATATTGTGTTTTTTAATGATGGGTTACCATTGTGTTTTCATTCTTAATATTTGCCTTCTACAAATGTGATAGACTTATAATTTGGAGTTATTATGAGACGGTTCTCAGGCCTGGAAGGCAATCTGAACTAATTGGGGATTATATCGTTATCTGTCCAAGTGGGATTTATGCTTTTGATTTAATGAGCTCTGGATTTTGTCGCAACGTCGACCCCAACGAAAAGTCGCTAACAACTCTGTTAGCTGCGGAAAACCTTTGAAGTGAATGAAAATATGCCCAGTTTTCAAGGGCCTCAAACACGGAGATTAGCGTATGTTGTGCCAAGAGTGCAGTCCTCAATGTTGAAACACTTTCTTCACAAAATGGCTTTTTAGTCACGCTGAGCTAAGCTCTTACGTAAAACTGACGATGCCAGCGAGCGCCTAGAGTGCTGTCTCATGAGCATATTTTTATCCTATTATATTTTTTATAATAGAAGCGCTTGTAACTCGAATTTTCCTGGCTAACTATTGCTCCGATGGCGACGTCGCTTTGCCCGTTATCCGCTGTGCGACACTTGAAATTTCATTATGGACACATCCCTTGTGCTGGTATTTTCCCCTGAAATGAAATCAGATTTTCTCCGGCAGAAATCGCAGTCTGATGTCGTCGTCCGCTGACTACACAGCTTCAGTTGTCGTCTTCTTACATCACTAGTTCTATGTACTGTCTCCTGTTGGTTTAAATAAAACTGCTAAAACCCATGCGGCACAAAGCTTTCATTTTTGTTCTAATTTAAAACACTTTTCCATTTCAATTTCATAGAACACCGCTGAACCCAGCAATACTTGATGGGTTTACTATTGGTATCGTAAAGTGAAAAGAGAGCGTAAAACTACTATTTTTCCTTTAAAGTGAGTCCCGTTCCCAGCTATCTGCGAAGGAACCCCTTTGCTATAACACGATCCTGTTGACTCATTAGCAACTGTAAGGATGGTGTTTTACAACGTTTAGTGAATGTGTAAAATTATTTTTGCTCTTTTAAAAATAAATGTTTTTATTGCTAAGTTCTAAACTATCCAGTCAAAGAACAAATAAAGAAAAAACTGTAGATTAAGCACTCTTTTTTTGATACCAACGGTAGCTTGTATTGCTGGTTGTTAACAGTAATAAAAGGGTAAAATACCGCGTTACTCAAACCTTTTTGGGATGTGCCAGGCATTTTATCTCTACACGATGTCATGGAGGCGATTTGAATGCGTATTTGGCCATACAATGACTTTTTCAGTGACTTGCGGTGGCCAGTCACTGAAAAAATCAGCTGTTTATCCTTCTCAGACGATTCTGGTACCAATTCGTCTACCCCGGGGGATGGAAGGCTTGGTCACCCTGAGCGGGAAATCCGAACCGGGAACCTGGTATCGGGTGCACGCTACAGCCGGCACCTTCTCCGCCTTCGCTACACTCGCCCGCAAACACTAATACTACATGAGGAACATTTTCATGGATGCCTTCAGATTATAGGTCAAATACGCATTCAAGTCGCCTCCACGACATCCTGTAGAGGTAAAATGCGTGGCGCATCCCGAAAACGGATTGAATAGCGCCGTCCTTTATCGTTATCCTTTATCAGCGGCCGGCTTATCCCGATATAACAGACTAGTGATCATGGGTAATCATGCTGCTAGAGATGTCCTGGGTACCCTGCTCGGTCCAACAGCGCCGATGGTGTAAAGACTAGCGTCGTTCCACGGAAAGCAGAGGGAGCGGTTTCTGGTGCAGGAATTTTGATGGTAACTAGACATCCTAATGCGACATTTACGGTCGACACAAAATTCAACGTCCTTCTTCCTTATCGACAGCACGGGCGCGTGGAGCGCAGTCGGAGGAGGCGCCGGCTATCGCCTGCACCCGATACCAGGTTCCTCGTTCGGATTTCCCTCCCAGGCCAATCAAGCCTTCCATCCCTTCGGGGTTGGAGAATTGTTACCAGATTTGCCTGGGAAGGATAAAGCACTGACTTGTACCTCGGGTGGCCACCGCAGGTCATTGTATGGAGAAATACGCATTCAACACGCCTCCATGACATCCCGTAGAAGTAGAATGTGTGGCGCATCCCAAAGAGGATTGAATAGCGCCGTCCTTTATCCTTTATCCTTATCGACAGCACTCCTTCCTCATCTACACAGGATGCAAACGAGTTAGTGTTGTCGATTAACAAAATCACACCATCGCTCGATCCACTCTAACAGCTCACATCGCCAATCGAAATGATACATTTACCAAGGTGAGCATGAAGGGTCGCGATATTCTCACACCTCCAGAAATGCCACTGTCCCTTCTTTTTTATGGAAACTCTGCAGGCAGAAGGAGATAAAGAGGACGACATCTGGTTCTAGTTGCCTTGTACCTTGCAATTCCACAGCGACGGTATATCTATAAAGTGGGCAATTCTTCTACATATAGACATTTATTCTAAAATAGTGTGATGCAGACGCCGTTTAACTGAGCAGTGGAGGGGCCGCAGACGTTGTACAATGAGTGAAAGGTTTCAGAAGAGTGCTGCAAACGTCGAAAATGTATCAGAAGCTCATTGATCAAGGATGGGCGGAATGCTTCATTATTCCTCAGGATGCAGAACGGAACTCATAGAGCAATCTTATCAGTTATCAGTTATCAGTTATCAGTTTACTATATTTGCAAAAGGCAGATATCATAGAGAAACAAAGCCAATCAACAATTCTAATAAAAACAGAATGCAATAAAGCAGAGAAAAGCAACTAAAACAAGTATGAAGAAACAACAAGAATGCTGGCTGAAACTCGGTACTACATGCCAAATTAGTCAGTTTCAAGAAACGTCATATCTGAGCAAGGATTTGCTCACAGTCTGCTTGAATTGCTGAGGAGTTAAGACCTTTGAAATATTTTTCGTGACATTGAGGCATGCACTACCAGCTCTATATCTTAACGAGTTGGCGTATACTCTAGATTTTGGTCGGGGCAATGTGAGTTTTAGCATAACACCCCTAGTGCCCGAGTTTGCCAAACTAAATAACTCCTTCATGTTAATGCCCTTATTGGTGCATCTGTGATGTAGCAGCTTGTGAATAGTGCAAACATCCAACAGCTTACGACGAGATGCTAGCGACGGTAGACCCAGAAGTCTATTTCTGTCTACTGCGCTCGGAATTTTGTGGTACGAGAAAGCACAGGTGCGCGCCAAGAGTTTTCGTGTGAACTTGTTTTGAACTCTTTCTACGCAATATATCTCTTTTTACTAAGTGGTTAAAACACTGTGACACTAGATTCAACAATAGGCCTGACATAAGATTTATAAGCTCGAAGGATAACTGATTCATTATTACTGCAAAAGCCTTTGAATATATGATAGGTACGCATAATTGCCTGTCTGCATCGAACTCTGACATGTTCAGAAAAATCAAGGTTACTTCATAATAAAATCCTAGATCCTAAATCTAAATCCAAGAAACGTACCGTTCGCATCTAGACAGAAAGCATTTCAGGAGAAACCGCACTTATTTTTCTTCTTTACCCCCACCAAGTTTTTATGCTGGCAACAGAACATTTTCAGCAGTCTCAGCAATCATTCATTTCAAGCAAATCCTGATAATTCGAATCCTGGTAATTACAGCAACCTTGGCTTTTTGCGCACCGAAAGGAAGTCAGATTTGGATGAAAGTCTGTAACTCCTGTATTTTCAATGGCAACAATATACCAAAACGAACTGCCTTTAAAAGTTCGACGCCGATATGGCCTGCAGACTCCTACGTAACGTTTTCCATGAAAAGGAGGCGTACAAATCAAATCTACTCAGCGTCCTACAACGTTTTTATTGATTGAATTCAACCCAACTTTCGTTCAAAGTACAAATGAACTCCTTCTCGTTCTTCGTTTCCTGCAAGCCGAAAAGCACGACGACGAGAGTCACGCGCGGCCTTTACGGTTATCTCACCAACAATATGCAAGTAAATAAGTATATGTGGAGGTAATTCTGGGAACTTTGCGCCTAAGTCTATTTGTCAGCTTCCTAGAGGAGCGAACATATATAAATAAGCGAAGGCAATAAGCTGTAAAGCCCATGTGCGACCCTTAATATTCGTAGTTTGCACATTGCATACCTCTGAAGGCTTTTTCTAGTGATGGACATTACTGTTCTTTGCGTAAAGTTAGGCTAGAGGCAGCCACAATTCATTTTCGAGGATGAGAAAAATGTTAGTATGTAGAACCTGCTTCTTTACGTGTCCCTTTAGTAAAACGAAGATGAGCTGAAATCTGATAATGAGTGTGACAAAGCCAATGTACTTGAAATTAGGTGAGTTTGATATTCAACATTTGGTGGGAAGACGCCCACAAATGACATAGTCACAGCATATTTGTTGCGCTAAGCTCTTCTCTTCGTTAGTAGCTAGGTGTGCTGTCGTCTTCCAAACAAAGCCATTTCGAATGTCGCACATCAAGTGTCCGCTAAACTGAACCCGCGTCAAAAATTTGTGATTAATTAACTCCGGTGGCGCCGTTCTAGCTGCTTCTGTTTTAGGTCCGTAATCGCTTAATCAGCACTGAACTCTTTCTTTTTGTATCTTTTCCTAACATTCCTAGACGTCGATTTTCTAGTCTGCCATTTATACACCTGCTTATGTATTTTCCACATGAGTATGGTGAGGAGGACAAATCATCGGATCTGCAATCCCTTTAAAATCTGAAATTTCTAGAATCTGAATTTCAACCAATCTCAATTGATTTGGCGTGTATATAAAATCTGCATGTATGTGTAGCTAATTGTAAAGCCGAGAGCAACAATTTTCATTCCTTGAAGGAAAAAAGAAAAAGAAAGAGAAAGAAGTATTACCTCTTTTCTCAAAAGTATAAAGCTAGGATAAGGAAGAAGATAAAGAATAGCGTTACTCAATCCCTTTTTGAGATGCCGTACGCATTCTACTTCTAGGGGATGTCGTAGAGGCGATTTTAATGCGTATTTGGCCACGCAGTGACTTGCGGTGGCGACCAACCGATGGACTGTCAGCGCCTTATCCTTCGCAGACAAGACTGGCACCAATTCACCGACCCCGAGGGATGGAAGGCTTGGTTGACATGGGCGAGAAATCTGAAAGCAGGATTCTAGTATCGGGTGGACGCTACAGCCGATACCTCCTCCTACTCCATCTCCCTGATTTAATCTCAATTAATCCACGATATCTTAACACATCCGTATTTGTAGAAAAGGGATCGAATTTTAGCATTGTTCACCCTTGCGACGTGCTTTACCCTTTAACATGTATTTTGCTCTAAAATGGGACGTAGCTCTGGCTAAAGCATTAGGCATCAACGAATAAATAAACGAACAATTTTGCTCGAGAGTGTGTCAATCAATCGTTTTGTTTGTGAATACATCAAGCAGCAATTTTCTTGAATTGAATTCTAAGAGAAGTTTGATTGCAGCTCATGGAAGGAATTGCTAGGGAAGTCAAGTTTCACCTTTGAAGAAGAGCTTGAACACCCTCTGAACAAAGTTTGAACAGCACACCGTGCAACATTTGAATTCGGACAAAAAATAATAGCTGTTTTAGATTTCTAGATTAATCGGACCAGGAATTAGTCTAAATTAAAAAAAAATCCGAATACGATGTTGGACATTCGACCTCAACTCTATTAGCATTGCCATCTTCAAGTGGAATCGTTTGCAAACTAGCACAATGGTAGGGAAATTATATTTTATTCCGAAGCTGTCAACTGAGCAGGCAATAACTGATTTGGTCTCAATGAAATAATCCAACTCACTTCTTTTCGTTATTCAGCGCGAGATTGTTTCGCATTATATCGCGGTAACGAGTTAATTAACCAAGTGTTGCAGCGTAGTGTCGTAGGTGGAAAGCTGCCTATATTCCAGTATCCCACTGCCTTGGACACTGCGCTTCGGCGCAAAAAATAGACTCAGGCCTCCTACATGTACTCCCTAGTTTTCCTGGGAGTTCAAAGAAAACAAGAGCAGCGCAAAATACTGAATAAGTCCAGCAATCTGCAGTGCATTAGCATATCGTCGTTGTTGAACGCAATCTACCATCCCTCAGCTCCCTCGGTATGCGTCTTTTCGTATCTGAGTCAATTCAAAGAATGAAGGCACCGAACATATTGTCTTCGCGGAATAATCAAGTGAATCTACTGATTTATGCAAGTCTCGGTTCCACTACCAGCATCAAAAATCAATTTCGTTCAGTCTGCCGCTTATCTCCCATCTTCAGAGCCATTCTTGGAGATTTCTGAAATATCTTGCATTGCTCTTAACTCCAATTTGGTACAAATTTACTTCAACTGGAACGTCAGCTTCGTTGAAACTACTGCTTTTAGAGTCACACCAATGAGTTTGTTTCATTCTAGTTTTTTTTTTGTCGGCAGTGCTTAGAACAATCTTAATCAATGCTTACCCGTATCTTTTATGCAAACTTCTCTTTCATTTTCTCACACTCTTACTCGGACTATTATAAAGGATGTTGACTTGCGTTCCCACGCTTTCAAATGTTTTTTCAAAACCGTGTTCAGCTTATTAAAGAACAACATTTTTCAGAGAAACGTTATGATGGAGTGGAACAAATGCTACTTGGTACTGTTAACTGCTCCTGCCTTCTCGACACCCTTCCATTTGGCTGAAGCGTAGAGTGCTGGTTTGTTCCATTTACACAAATTTTTGCTTTTCCAGTGTATTTCAAGCTTCACTTAAGGTAGCGGCCTACGATAGCGGCCATTAGATGAAAAAATTCCTTTCATGCTTCAGTACTGACCAACAGTTATACTTGTAGCAGAAGCACCTCAGACTCTAAATTGTTGTCAGAAATCCACACTTCTCGCCTTCTAACCACGTCCACAAAATTTATTTTGAATAGAAGTCGGCCTCATTGGACGAAGAACTACTTCACTTCGCTTGCCAAGGACAGCACATTCGTGGACCAGTTCCTAGTCGAATAGGGCCTAGATTCTGTGTCTTCGTAGAGAGTACACTTCACGCTAATGAGTTCTCCATACCTAAAGCAGAGGAGCACTTACAACTGATTTAGAGCGGTAATAACCATCTACTCAGCTTCGATGTGTGATGAAGCATTGATGTAGTCGTTCCGCGCATTTAGTTCCGTCAATCATTTTTATAGATGATCTCACTCACGTGCAGGACCTTTATCAGCACACTCCGTGTTAGGGTGGTGCGCTGTTGCGGCGACGACTTTTCTTACTCTTTTTAGCTTCAATTTCACGCTACGAGAGCTGGGTGAACCACTCAGCTATCCCACATTGTTTTTCCTCAAAGAAAATCAAGCCTAAGCGGGAGTGCCCTTCCCCCTTAAAGGTTGTTGAGTGACAGTTTTTTGGCAAGTTCGCAAGTGTAAAGTCTGCTTCGATCTTTGCGAATGCTGTCGTTAAGATTAACCACAAAATTATCCTAACGCTACTCTGATAAAGGAAGCGTTTCATGACTAAATTCTCGTTCTGGAAGCAATCCATGCGTGTTCCAACAAGATTCACCAAAAACCTTCAAGGCTGGCCAACAGTGGTTCCTGTTTACCTCACGGGTGAGCTAACCAGCGCATTGGAAATTTCGGAATGTCCCCGTTACTCAATACTGAGTAAAATAAAAGCTTCCTATCAGAATGCGACTGCGGAACGGATTAGACAAGCGGGGTTCCAGATGATCCTGTAGTACCACGAACTAGAGTCACACCGTCCTGTAATATATCCCAGCTTATTCCATGGTTCTCTGACAGTGCTCAGCACTAATTTTCCTCTCGTTTTCAAGAAAACTCCGTTTTGAAAACACCGCACTTCCAGTGAAAATTAACGGACCTCTCTAAAGAGATATGTTATAATCACAGTGATTCAGATCTTCAGTGGCAGTGAAAACCTTTCGCCAAATAGGCTAGTTTCCCTCCAACAGGCGACACCATGAAACCGATGCAACATTGTGGCATTTACTCTTTGTCCGCTTTGCTTCAGATATCCAATGAACTGCTAACGTTCGTTCGATACCAGAATGTTTCTTCATTATGACTATTTTTTCCGCTGCTTCTATATAAAGCTCTAGGTATATGTTCGTTTTCCTCATAGGGAAGACTAAACTCTAATAACTGCATTCTGTGACATTACAAATTTGGATCACCTTCTTCTGAGCTTGTCATTTACGTCAGTTTCTATCCGGACCTCGATTAATTCCATTATAAAGCCATAGACTTCACACTCCTTTTTGGAGCTGGTGCTAGGTGCGACAGAGTTTTCTGATTCTGACAGAAATCGTGCTTTCAAGTCTAAGATGAGCGAAGTTCGTCTTGCTTATGAGTGCTGCTATATGCAATGTATGCAACGTTCCATTTGAATTGATGAGCGGCCTCCCTAATGAAACATTTTCTCCCTTTAATTCGCAGCAAGCCTTAGTTATCACCTTGTCTGTTGTGGCCTCCAGTGGCCGGATTCATCAACAAATAAACCAGGGGTATGCGGGGTGTAAGTGGACGACTTAGGGGAAGGGTTAGGGATTAATGTTTCATTGTGGGTGTCTCTACCCCGTATACCGGATTCCAATAGGGTTAACTGTTCATGAATCCAGCCATATATTAGTCACCGATGCACTTGCCACCGTAAACTGATTTCACAAGCAAAAGGGTAATGATGAAAGGTGCTTATGAAGTAATTTTGCATGGACAGACAATGGTTCTGCATTATGTTCTCCTCCATTTTTCGCATTCCGCTTTCCGCTCACGCTGAGCGCTTCCGTTTTTGTTTTCCGTCTTCTCCTTTTGACATATATTTCCGCAAATTTCTAGGGCAGATCTACAGTCTTTTACACTTCTCTAATTCTGCCTCGAAATCTCACTCCTATCTTAGTGCTTTTGAAAACGACTACAAGTCTGTATTGAAGCAAGCGGTTTTCCGGTTAGTTCAGCGAGATGCAACAGTATGATCGACGCACGATCCAGTTGAATGAATCTTCACCGTCCATATGGATTCACCTTCATCACTGTCCTTCATTCTCGTGCATTTTCCATGTAGTCAATATCCTCCATCGTCCTCGACCAGACGAGGAATTGCGCCACAGTGATTCACTGTTAGCAGAAATATGACAAAAAAAGGAAGAGCAGCGTCGAATACTGTAGCTTGCTTTTCATGCTTCCATGAGCTTATCCCGAAAGCATTTTTTTTCGATTTTTGTGCACGACGTAGACAATTCCTACGTCTTTCGAGCCGGCATTACACTTGATACATTAAAGAACACATCTTACACATGGGAGTGGTGGAGGAGCACAAGGAATCAAAATGTCTCATAGGCTATTTTTCCGGTTTTTTTTTGAAGGACAGTTATTAAATTTCTGGTAATATTTCTTAAAGAGGCGCATGGGATTGTCGATGGGTTCGCGACAGTTTCGCTGGCTAAGCAAACATGAATGCGATGAATACAGGGTCCTCAGCGACTGAGAGGAATTTTGATATCTTATCCCTCTGACGGACCAGCTTTGTCTGAAACTTTCAGAACTTACTCACATTATATTTCCTGTGATATACGGAACAATTTGAGTCAGTTTCTTTAAGCCCCAAGTTGCTGGTATCGAGATTGTAAGCTGTTACAACGATGTCTTGTTGCGGTCAAAAATCTCGTGACAGGCGGGACTCGAACCCGCACCTCCTACTGACCGGACGGGAATGCTCTACGTCATTACACCATCCGCGCTGTTTGATCGAACGCAATATCCACGCCCCGAACAACGTGATAAACCGAGCGTTAAGTGTATGAAGGGCCTTAGTCAAGATGATCCGCTTTTCCTGGATTTCGTCCTTCCTTTTGCGTGGCGTCAGCTGGTTTATTTCCCACAAGTACTCTATTAGAAACCCTTAATCTCATGGAGTGATCGACCGCTGAAGTAATGGGAAAGTCAACGCACTTGTCCTTGTTACAAAGCCATCTGAATGAAGGCTTGAGCTCCCCTTCAGTAATCAATCCCATTTTGGGCAGATCTGGTCAAGTGATCGCATCGCTAAAACATTTTACGCATGTGGGACAAACCGCGAAAGAATCAGAGTCCTATTTCATAAATTCCGGAACGCATGCTAAACTGGTACAAGATAATTTCGTGCTTGCCACTACCTCCTCTTTGTAACCGACTGTTCTGAGCAGGACTTTCTGGCTTTCGCCTAGATTCTGTATCTCAAGTTCAGAACTGTTAATGCCAACATTTCTCCACTGCATTCTTGGGTACATAGTGTTTTCTAATACAGTATCGAAATGTAGGTTTGACTCTGACGAATACTTTTCAAGAATAAGCCGCGGAACACCGCCGTGAAAATTTTCGCTGGCTCAAAAAGTGGCTTATAATTTCGAAATTCTTTGAAGCACCACATGTTTCACATCAGATTGAACACTATTCCAAGCAAGCTTAACAATTTCGAAATCAAGGTGAACATTTTTAAAATTAAAACGAGCTTTTTCGTCACTACACCACATTCTGTCCAAGAAAGCTAGAATGATTTTTTTGTCCGAGAAAAACTAAGTATTACTTTTTCAATTTTTTTCAGCTACCTCATGAGAGTGAACACACTTTCAACGCTAAACCAGCATTAAAAACCTGCTGCCTTTCTGTGCTTTAAAATAAACTTTAAACTACTTGGCTCCTCGAAGATATCAATTCTATAGAATATCAAGTAGCTTCTTTACGTATTAGGGCAGGTGGGTTAAACTATTCAAAAACTCGCTCTAAATTTTACTTATTTATTCGTATGTGAATAGCCACGCAGATAAGAAGAAACAAAAACAAATACAAACCAGCAAAAAGCATAATAAATGGTGGCTGAATATTAAATACTTCAAACAATGCATACATCTGTCCCAGTCAAAATTTTTTCAACTTTCTCGGAAAGCCTCTAGCGTTAAGCGGAATAAGCTCGACAAGTAACAAGATTGCTTGGAAGAGTGCCCAACATGATTTGAAAAATTCCCGATTCGGTTTCAAAAGTGTCCAAGTTGTCCTGAAAGTTTCGCATGTTTTACAAACGTTTGAAGCTACGTGTCTTTCTCAGCACTGCGTCTCTCAAGTCACTTATTCTGTCGCGATGAGATCTATGGATTGATGCGACCAACACAGCAGGGTACTTTTGCCCGACCCTCAGTGTAGTGATGGTTTTGGAAGATGAACCGAGTGCTGCAGCTCCTAGCCAGCTGAGCCCTGTCCACAGACTCTCTACCAATTACCAGCAAATGAACCCGTGCAGGTGTCAAAAGAGATGGCAACTGCGGGACTGCGCAGGCGTACCCCTCCTAAAGTTGCTGTTAGTTGAGACGCTCGATGAGGAGAAGATTCTTCGTTTACTGCACACAACGCTGGATCGGACTCTTCGTCTCCTATGTTGTAGAATCGGACTGGTTATGAGGAATGCTCTATGCAGGATTCTATTTTGTTTTCGGACGTCTCCTCCAAAAAAAAAAGTTGCTGGGGATCTGACCTAGTGGCATCGCGTAGCGTAGCGTAATACTGAGCGCGTTGGTTGGAGCACGGCTTTCGATATTCTTTCCGATATCACTTTCAAAAACACTAAGTAATATGAAGCCTCTCCTGAAAAGTCAACGAATCCGGTGAGCACTTTCCTGCAGCCGGCCACTATTTCCGCGCTGCGCAGACCACCTGCGGCGTCGCCGTCACCTAAAGCACGAGCTGATGCATGAGCCCGTCTCCTAAGGCTGACAAAGGCTTCGTTTTTTGCCAGTGCCTTCCGAACTCGCCTTGTGACAGCGTTTTTGTCACGGATGGAGGCCCGGTGCGGTGTCGTTGATGGGCAGATGGTGACCGCAAAAATCTAGCCAGCTGAATCAGCATGCACCTTTTTTCTTCGTCGGTGCTGGTGGCAGCTCCGATGACGACGATGATGATGTTTCTCACTCGCACTGTCTCGCCCTCTGCAGTGTTATCGCAGTTTCATCTCCGGGGCAGAAGCCGCGCGAAACTATTCCCCATCACCGCCGCCCCCTGATCACATGAGGCCACGATCTCGTCGGAATCGCGGGACTCCCCTTCAGATTCCGTTTGCTCCCTTCCTCTCGCGGAGCTTTACGCTGGGTGCACCCTTGGGTGGGAGGTTGTGAATCTTCAAGGAATGCACTCGGGGATAGGATCACCCAGGCGGCTAATGCTTCTCGGTCTCCTTTAATCGATCGCTTCTTCATCCTCTTCGAAGCGCCATTAGCAGTGTGCGAGCTGGGTGCGTGTAGGTGAAATTTGTCATGCAACCGGTCTGAATTATTAGGCGAAATGACAGCTCTCGAACGCCATGGACTTCGAGATGAAGCTCATTCACTCCACACATTACTTCGCCTTGCGAAAGCTCTGCTGCTGGAGTTCTCTTTTGCAGAAGTGATGACTGCTATTTAAAGAGGAGAAGAGTCCTCAAGCTGCTCACCAAAACCTCAGGTTTGTATCGGAGACGTATGCTTCTTTTTAAATGAGGATGATTTCAGAGCTATTTTTCAGTAAATCTCTTCTCGTCAGTAATGTCAGTAGCAACGCTTCTTAAACATGCTGGTAACTCTTTTATTCTAAAACCTGTGAAGTTTAAAGCGTTAAACAACAACAGCAGTTCCAGAACATGCAGAACATCGCGACCGCCTCTTCATCGGAGAGATCAGACGAGACTGGGAGCCGAAGAGAGTGGAGGTAATCCGGCGTTTAATACGTTTCCCCATTTTCTTTTACAGTTTTCCTAAGAAGCGCTCCCCTGAAGAGCTTCTTATGGTTAGCTTTGTCAGAAAACGAAATGAGTAGTTTCGGTGAGCAGTTGGGTGCCAATAAACTTTATGCACCCATTTCAGTTTATTTTATGGTGCAGCAACATTAGCGGTGCGTGAATAAAATATATAATGGGAAGAGCATGAAGAATTTAAGAGATTTTCAATTTTATCACAGTGTCAGCTTTAGGAAACTTTGACTTTACGACGGGGCATGTCTGTTTTTAAAATGTTTTGTTCTTTTTTTAACGAATAGTTTTGGGAAAGGATTCCGGATGCAGAATCCACAGGTTCGATCCCAAGTGGGTCTATTAACAAGGTAAGGTCCTATGATCCGTGGGTCTACTAAGGTCCTATGAACTGTGTTGCAGCTTTGAGGACACGTGTTAGCACAGTCAAATGAGATGCCAGCTGTCAGGTGCCCCCGATTTCAGATTCTTGATTTTTTCTGTTTTCTCTCTTAATTTTCCGAACAGATCAACCAAGCCTTCCATCCCTACGGAGTCAGCGAACTAGAACCATACCGACTTTGTCTTCTGTTGTTGTACACTATGCGATTAAAGACGAAATTTGCAATAGTATCGGTGAATCCTTTGATGAAACTCTTCAAAGTGTACGTTGGATGTGGAAAAATTAAATAAAGAATGGAAATATAGAAGAAATTTAAGTACCACCTAATTTTTGCTTTGCTAAGTATCGTTCTCTCGACTTTCGCGTGGTCGCCATTCTGATTCTGGCCATTCTGGTCAGTAATTTTCGATGAAATAGGTGACTGATTCGACCTTCCATCATGGGAGAGCATTATGAAAATTTCTGTGCAGTTGTTTGCTGCAGCGTTCGGTGCACTTATATTGTCTCTGTGGTTGTTCAATGGTTCCATTGACGCCCAATCAGTTACTGGTATTCCCAGTGTCTCTTCGAAGTGGAGACTGGCCGTTGACTATTCCGCGGTACGAGGAACACAACTTAGATAGCAAGTTTATGGTGAACACAAAATCAATGGTGAGGCAAACAGTGGAGCTGCTGGAGTCGTGTGTGAGATCCTTGTCGCTCGAATCTGCTCCTTATATGCACATCCGTTCATCAGGGCGTGGCTAAATTCAAATAGAAGAGTGGAGGACGGTGGGGCAGGCGATGACCTCTCCCGGCGGTGGTGTATCCGCCGGTTATTCCACCGTGGGCACCGTCAACAGCATGGATTACTGTAGGGAATTGAGCCCAACCCAACATCTCTATGTATTTTTCTTTCTAAGAATGCTTAAAACATTAAAATTTTGACTAAATTAAGCTTAAGATTAAAGGCAGCTTACTGCAGAAGGCATCATAATAAATTCATGCTTGCACATTGCGTTAAGAGGTTCCTCCAAGGTTTGCGCGTTGTCGCATCTCACCGATTTGTCATAGATTTTCTACACGTCCTGCCAGGGAACTCTCTCAACGGTACGTCGGGAGCGGCAGAAACTAATTATATTAAAACCGACGCAAGGCGTTACGTCGGAGGTCGGATTTCTGCGTTGTGTAGTCGGTTTGCTTCCTTGTTTTTCTATCGAGCTGCCACAAAGCGAAACCAGTGCGCGTCTTCTGGACCTCACACATGATCCCTTTTCGTTTTTTCCTTTTTCATTTTTCCTTTCATCTGTGATCTTTTTTTATTATTCTTTCCTTTGTCGACACTTCGCGAATCATTTCCAATCTCAAAACCGACTTATGAGCACCAATCAAAGCTTTCGCTCTGATCTCAAGCATCAGATGGTAGTCAAGGCAGAATCAGGAAGTTTCAACAGAAGAAGACGTGAAACACTCAAAGGAAGTTATGCGTAAGAAAGCCGGGCACTATTATACATTAACAGCTCCAGTGGTTGGAAACAATCTCCGCTGAGGAGGATATTTGACTGCGAAGCTGACATCCGGTTTTGGTCCGTGTTACGGTATGTGACGGTAGCTAAAGGATATAGCTCACAAATGTTATATCCACAATACATACTCCTCGTACCTCCTGCAACCTACCGCACCCTAACATTGCACCGAAGGCTACTCTGGTTGTATGGTAATTCAGGGCGAAGCTTGAACGAAATCTGTAACCCGCCACTCCTTACTAGCGTATACCTACCGTAGCCCACCGTAGCGGATGTCAGATTCTGGATCACCACCAAACACAAGCGCAGAAAACTGCTTCACTTGCGCTTTGTTTGCGAGGTCAATGTTATCAAGGTGTGTTCAAAATGTATGGCTGCTGTGTGTTCTCATCTGGAGAAACAGGTGAGTATATATATGCTGAAAGCGGTGTCATTTTCAGCTCCTTACATGGAAAGGTTCCCAACTCATAGTGAGCTTTTGCGATGCTATTTTGGTAGAATGTAGGTCCGTGTGAGCGGAGTCCAGAACCACGGTTATTTTTTGCTGGACGCTTTTTTAAAGACTTGAAAAAGAGGTGTGAAGACGTATGCGCAACACTCATCATCCCATCATCCCCTATGACACCCCACGAGATGTGCCTCTTTGGCGCAGTTGGTAGGAGTGTGCCTAGAAACACACCCGCCGGCTTTTGAGTTCGTGTCCGCACACCGCCAATTTTATTCGTTTGCCGTTACTACGCGTTCTCATGATCACAGGAGTCAATTTCAGACCATCAGTGCCTACAACAAACCAAGGCTGTCCATTGCGCTTTCATATGTGCTAGTTTTTTTCGTGGGTGGCAGTTTGTTACGTCGATGTTCACCCTGGACTTTACACACACGGATTACGCGTTCAACGACGAAGAAGTGATCATTCCTTGCCAGGGAAAAGATTGTTCCCCACTGACTTTTGTAAGATGATGACACGTGCTTGTGTTTCGCTAGGTTCATAGTTCTACATCATATCTGTTGAAGAAGGAAAGAGCAATAAGACATTTTATTTCCAGAGAAATGATATGGTGCAGATACGCGTCGTTGAATGACTAACACATACACTACCGGACATGTTCCTCCGTTCATTCGCCGGAAATCCCAGAAAGGTCGACATAGGCCGCTTTGGAACGGTCCAAGACGGCCTTTTCAAATAACTTTTTTTTAAATCAAGTGCTTGTACAAAACATATACTTGAGCTCAGCAGCTCAAGCTTTATCTTATGACCTATAGATCTCAGTTGAGTTGAACAATGCATATAGGCCCGACAGAATCAATCGAGTGGGCGCGACAACCTGTAGAGCGATCGAGCGACAGCTTGAAGAGTGAGCGTTTGGGGAGTTTTATCACAAATTTGCAAATGCCCTACTCAGGAATTGCTCTAAGACTGTCCAGCAAGCCTTTGGAGTGCGCCGTGCGCAATGCATATTTGATCGAACCTATCAATCTAGGGCGGACATCTTGTAGTGTGAGTGTCTGAGGAGTTTTATCGCAAATTTGCAGCCGCTTTACTCAGGAATTGCTCTAAGACTGTCCAGCGAGTGGGAGGGAGCGACCGCTTGCAAATTGCACGCGCGGTCGTGTTCGGAGCGCAATAACTCTATGAAGTCCGAATCGTTTCGGTTGCAACTCGTGGGTCTTGTAGGAAGTGAAACGATGTAGTAGTGCGCTAAAGTGGAACGGTATAGGTTATGATTAGGTTAAGTTACAGGGGCGCAAATAGACAGCCTTGGTCTGACCTAAGCATTTATGGTCTAAAATTGACTCATGTGATCATGAGAACGACAAACTAATATGTGAAAAATATTGGCAGCACGCGGACTCGAACTGCAATGTTCGCCGGTGTGCTTCAATGAGGCGGCACTCCTAGCATCTGCGCCAACGAGGCACATCCGTGGGGTGTCATAGTGTTGATGAGTGTTGCGCGCACTTTTTCACACCTCTTTTTCAGGTCTCAGGTCTTTAAAAAAAGCGTTCAGAAAAAAATTAACTGTGGTTCTGAACTTCGCTCACACGGCCCCACATTCTGTCAAAATAGCATCGCAAAAGCTTACCTTGAGTTGGAAACCTTTTGGCTGTATGAAGCGGTAGTTGGTTAGATGTAGAAAATCTTCGCGTAAGCACAGAAGTGCTGCAAAGCGTAGGCATTAATTGAAGTACCTAGATCCTCTTTTGAACAGCATTAATTCTCGCACACCTCATCAGTTTTGGACAGAAAGCGTTTGGTGAAAGTCGAACTCTGAGGTTCAGTATGATTGAAATTTTGCTTTGGCGACAGTTTGTGATGAAAAGATCTTACACAAAACGCGAAACAAATTCGACGCGAATTAGCGAAGAATTGAAGCGAACAAACCGAATTACAAAGCTCGGTCATATTCCAGTGCATGACCATGTCAAAAATAGCGAATACGTGTTCTGCATTCAGTCCTTCCTGCGAGGAATTCTTCCCGAAGCCACCACCATTGACGCCTATGCAGAAGGCAGCCCTCTGGTGCGCAACCGTGGTTTCGCTTTCGTCAGTTTCGCCGATGCCAACACAGCGGTTCGTGCTAGGGAGAGACTGCTTCGCTCACCAGTGAAGGTACGCAGACGACGGTTCACCGTGACGAGTTGAACTAAAATTTCTGGAAACCCAGATAAGATCAAGCATAGTGTTGGTTTCAAACATCTACGTTCAAGCTGAAAATTTCTTTATCCAGGAACTTTTCTACCTACTCATATAAAATTGCCAAAAGCATGTGCTTGCCGGTAATTTTTAGGCCAGAGCTGCATAAGTTAAACGTCCCACTCAGGATTTCAGTCGTAGAGCTGGTTTCATCGTCGGTTCCACATTTCGCCTACTTTGTTACTATCCAGAGAAATTAGTCTGGAAATTCCTGACATACGTTTAAGTTCTGAAACGATCAGGAAAACCCTACGTTATTCACGTGTAATTCTTCTAGCTTATGAAAAGTCGATTTCATGCGTCGAGTATCATACTCACCAATGAGCCTCTCCGTTTTCCATGTTTTCTGCCCAGCTTTCAGAATGCTTGCAGCTGATGACACAGCGGTGCTCATGTCTGCCTGCTTGATGGCGCTCGCGTCATTTGGATGGAATTTGGAGAGAGAAACATATCTTGTTTTCCGGGCATGGCATTGGTGAAGCTTCGTCAATAAGGGGCTCAGATGTTTTCGCATTTGACCGTAATTCAGAGCTGGATTTTATCGAAGGAGAAAACATGCCTGCAATTGGCTCCATTTCAGATGGGCGGACGCAATCTCACCGTCGACTGGGCGCGAGCCGAACATACCGTACCAGCCGAAGTCATGAAAACGGTAACTCAATGGTTTGCAACATCTCAATAGGTTCAGGCCATTGTAGAGGAAGCTCTCATCCGAAAGCTGGCGTTGGTCTTGATTTCAGAATGGGATAGACACAGCAGTGCTATTTTATCGAAGAAAACGGTAACGTTCAGAGCGCTAAGGTAAACGTTGCAGTTGATTCTTTGTGGCTTCAACGCTTGAACGATTTGGTTCTTCGTCTCTTTCTTTTTGTTGTCATTACGAGATCGATCATACAGCGTTGGTTCTCCTTTGTTGAAGTGGTTTCAGTAGTAACACTGCCCAATTTTGTTGAAGACAATCCATCTTATACAAGACAGCTTGGTAGGATTTACGAATAGGAACTTTTTCAAGTTTTAAGAATGATTACTATCAATGCCACTTAGGCTGCTGCAGCCCAGCTACATTTGAAACAATTGTAAAGATTTTGGAACATTAAAGGAGCAGGACTGATTTGACTGAAAATGTCACAATTACTTTGTCCATTTAAGTGTGACATTTTCAGTGTGTGTCGGAAGCCGTGCCCTTTGATTACTTTAGTGGAGAGATATGTGCTTCTTGTTGAAGTGCACCTCCATTTTCCTGTTTAGTTCCTCCGTTATTGACTACATCAAATTTTCTGGTTACCTGATATCAGGGTGTCCGTAAAGTATTGAGAATTTTTGATGCATACTTACATACTTTCTGATCATGGTGTTCTAATCTAAACCTCAATCATTACACTCGCCTTGTTCCCTAGAATATGAAAATCCGTCAGTCTTATCGTGTCCAGCCGAACTGACTTCCGCATCATTTTGCTTCGATGCTTCCGCTCCGGCATCAACCCAACAGAGGAGACTTCTCCCTCGACAATACTACTCGATCCGGACGTCCTCAATTGAGAAGTCCAACGGTCGTCTTCGCGACTGTTCAAGCTGATCCGGCTAAGTCTGTACGAGATATAGAGAGGAAGACGGGCACTACTAAATGCATCGTCTATGATATCCTTACTCAATCCGATCTTGTGGCGAAGCGTCCTCATACCGTACTCTACGATCTGACAGCTGCCCCGCAAAACACAAGTGTGAAGGTCTGCTCTTTTCTGCTCTCCCTCTTCCGAATGTCGTCGGCAGGACTGAGACGATAGTGGCCATGGATGAGAAGTTTATAGCGTAAAGCAACCGCTGACAGGAAGCTACATACAGTGGTTGCCTCAGGATAAAAGAGAGATATCCACACTTAAAAAAATTATAGAAGGTAAAGGATGAAGAGCTTTATTATTTTATTATTGGAATGCGCCATGCATTCTACTTCAACGAGGCATCGTGATGGCAATTCGAGTGCGCTTTTGACCTATGCTATGGCCTGCGGTGGCGATACATGAGTCGGTGTTCCATCATACACAGGGAAGTCTGACACTTATTCATCAACCCTGATGGATGGAAGGTGGCTCAATTGGCCTGACCGATGCACCAACCTTCAAGCTATGACGTAGGATGCATGCGACAATTGGCGCCTTTTACGACTGCACAAAAGGCTCCTCCTAAACTTAATTAGAAATAATATGTAATACTTCGCGTTGCTAAAATGGACATTTCCAAAGGAATTTTTGCTCATTTAAAAACAGAAGCCGAAAAGACGGAAACCTTTGGTTTAATCAAATAGAAGAAGGCCTGATTACAATGCGTTCTAGGTGTCGCAGGAACTACTTAATTTTAAATTTAAATGAATCTTTACAAGATGTTAGAAACCTTATCTCTTCCATAATCTGAAAAGGAATGCTACCGATACCAAAAAGTGCCTATTGTGCTGCCTTTTTACCCCTCGATAGAGTGCAGCACCACTGGGGATTGCACCCAGGTGCGAGCATCAGTCAGGCGATGGAGCGCTGGCTAAGGTCAAGTCACAGCGATCACAGAACTCTGCTCAGTCGAAGGCGTTAAAATATGCATCCTCTCAATTCCCCGTAATGCTACATCGAATAAGTGCTATTACTATGCTTAACATTGCAAGCGCAGCCGTTTTCCAAATAAAGCCAGAGCGAACGTGCAAGCGTAGAGAACAAGAGAAAATCGCAACTTTTTGTCTTCTTTAAGGCACTTGAAGCATTGATTAAAAAGGAAGTTAACTTTCCTATGAGCAGTGCCTCAGAGCTACCTAGCAAGAGAATAACTGGAAAGAAGCTCAGCTTCTTTACTCTTGGTTGTAGGAAGTTATAGTTCAACAAAATTAATCCTTTACTGAAGACGGAAATGCGAGGGATTTAGAAATATAAAGTAGGATAGTTAATAAAGTTATGAGCACTCTTTCGAAAGTTTCTTCTAGTCGAGAAAATATGCTTTTCCGTGATATAAAACTGTGCAGATCCGAATTTATTGATATTTCCATGCTTGCAACCACCGATAGAGTTCCACGGCTGGAAATCGACTTCGGCCATGCGCTCGCCGTTCGGGTCGGTGTTATACCTAGGTACGAGACCTAACAGTATTGAGTCATTCCTACCACGAGTCGTGACTAAATCTTCCTGCATTTCCTGACCTCCTGGTGTTTTTACTGTTTTTACTCTTTATTGTTATTATGAGTTTTTCAAAATGTACTCCTCCAGTAAAAATCCTTCAGTTTCCCGATATTCACTATTCACTTAACACCTGATATTCACTCTCTGCAGTGGAGTGAGCAGTGACAGTAAAAAAATCCTTTGAGCCGAACCCTTCTAACAAAATAAATATGCGAAAGTTACGTCCTGTACAAGGGTATCTGACGTCCTCTAGCAGAAATCTGATTTTTCCTTTATTTGAAGCTGCTCTTCATGTTAGAAAAGCGATTGGTTTAGAAGATGAGAGAAATTTCTATGCAAATAGAGAAACTCAAGCTTTCATCAGCCTCGGAGTTCATAGCTTATTCACATTGGTCTTCCAAAGGCATCCTCTACTTTCCCTGGGTGTCGAACCGTGTCGTCATTTTGTGATAGGACTCCACGGACAGACGAATGTTCTGCTGGGGCCCGAACTTCAAACTTTTTGAGGAGATTCCACTCCACACTACTGACAGTCGTCTGGGAATGTCTAGGCCTGATGCGGTCCTTCCTACCAGTGTTGGGTCCTGCGAGATCGTTGGAAAGGCGTTTGTTCACGATTCACGATCCTTCAGTAGAATCTTCCACCAGACTGCCTCCAAATCAAAAAGGTCCTCAGGAGGTAATTATCTCGGGAGGAGCAGGGAGAGGCCATAAACTGACCGTACTCCTTGGGCCGATACAGTAGCCACCATTTTACACGATTTTCTTATCAAAATTAGCTGCCTAGCTTGCACATCTTCGGATAGGAAATTCGATCACCATTCCGAATATGACATTCTTTAAAAAAATGGATGCTTTTGAAGCAGGTTATAGCAAAGCGGCGCTTTCTCGCCTAAAACGGCGCAAAAGTCGCGGTTTTGCGCCGAATGGACAAAAGATAGGGCTGGTATTGTACAGTGGTTGCCTCAGGATAAAAGAGAGATATCCACAGCAGGAAGCAACTGCTCTCTTTATACTACTGTAGCAAGGGTGTCGCTCACTACGAGGTTTGTCGGCTGTGCAACCGATTGACGCCAACCTCTTCTCCTCAAAGCTTATAGAGATGGAGTCCAGGTTTCCCGCTGACCACATGTACAAGGGCAATATTCATCTCCTGATGCGAGGCCACAGTTCACAAAGACTACCCAGAGCCAGCCAGAGAAGTTGAACATCGTGTGGTTACCTCATCCATCTTACTTCCCGGATCTCTCTCCCTGTGATTTCCACGCCTTCCCCGCTGTCTTGAGCACTGCTGCCGTGGACGGCAGTTTCACAACAACGACGAACGACGACATCGCGCGCGCAGACGACGAATGGGCAGCGCTTCATGCCCTGCTTCTTTTTGGAGAGAGCCATTTGTCTCCCTGCACGAACGATGGAGGAAGGTTGTGGCCACCAAAGGATCATACATTGTTGATTTACTAATCTTTTGTTCAGTTTGAATACAATAAAGGTTTTGACTTTTCTCAAACTTTCCGGACACCCTGAATTGCGTCAAGTGCACGTTCGCAGATCAGCTGGATTTAGCAGATGCTCCGTTGAAGAAAAGAAGACACCCGGGTCAAACTTTTTAAAGCTCTGGAACCTCAGACTTAATGTCGAGCCACAAAGTTTACTTGAATGTATTAGGTTGATTGAAAAGTCCTGCAACACTAGCAGAACAAACGAAATGGCAGCAATTTACAAGCTCCCAAGTAATTCAATGATATAATTCTCACTCAAATCTATAATAATAAGCTTCTTGGTCAGAATCCCAGAGGATATAAAGAAAAACGTGAGGCCTCCAATTGGTGTCGGTCTCCGAAGGCTATCAGCATCGATCGAATCATCAATCGGTCAAATCGGATTCAGGTGCTGATTTAGTGCTCTAAATAAATGCCGTTCAGGAGATCCATGTATGGTGAGTACGGTGGACGAGTTAAAACGTCGTAGCCTATTTTCTGAATTTTCTCTCAGCTCACTTTCACTACGGGAGGAAGCGCACTGTCGTGGAGGAGGTAGACATGTTCCCGCTAGGGTGCTTTTGGCTCATAAGGTCAGTCAGGATCTGAAGCTAGCTAACATAGGCTTTGGTCCAGCTATTCACCAATTCTCAGTGAAAACACTCCTTCCGTGTTCTCCCAGCAACATAGAAGAACCCTCTGTTCGTGTAGCCCAGCTTCTGGCTCCCTTGGAGCCGGTCCTTCCCGTGGTAGCTATTGGCTATTGCGAGTGTCACAATTCACGCGGAGAGTCAGCTTTAGTCCCAGCAAAAACGTCTGTGCGCATCGAATAAAGAGTGACGAGGCGATGCTAAGTCGACATCCTTATCCGATCCGCCTCTGGACTTGATCAGTAGCAACGACGATAAAATTTTGTGGTACCTAAGGATCTCTTACGACAGTGCTTTGAGTGCATTCAAGTGGCCGCCAACAAACACGTGTAGAAATGTACTTGTCTTTAAGGGCTCCCCCGATTGTCTTCTTCCACAGCACAGCCATCCTTGAAAGACATCTCTCCTGCCTCAATGCGCAGATACCGACGGACCACTGCGAGGTAGTGGATAACGTTTTCCTGGAATGCAGTACGGATATTGGAGGCAGCAATCCTCTCACGAAATGGCTTCCCAGGAATTCACAGTAGACGATAGGTTGTAGGGTGCCGCTCTTTAATGAGCCCATATTTTCTGTTCCCGTGACCGCCTGGGCTTTACAAAGAGTGCTAGAGGAAAACTTTTAGAATGTACTGTGACATCAATTTTCAAGGTTCCGAATACACTAGCTTTAACTAGCACAACAAGCAACAGTGTTGCAAGGCTTTCTGATCAACCCATTCGTAGCACGAACCCTTGCTTTGCTATTTTCTAGTCACTTCTTATATTTTATTTTATCCTTTATAGTGTTACTGACAAACTGCTACACTTGGTGATTTCAACATGGTAGCTGAGATTCTTCAAATGGACAGTTGGAGAGATTGTCAGTTTTTCTCGATCCAATGCTCTGTCGTTTTCCAGATCGCAAATCTCTTCGTTAGAAACATAGCACCTGGCACATCAGAGCAAGCTCTAAAACAACTGTTTGGAGGAGATGAAGCTGTGAGTCGATTGCTTTTGATTCTGGCACTCTCATGTGATCATAGACCGAGTCACAAATTCATACCCCTTCAAAAAGTTCTAGGAAAGACGCACGAATGACAAACAACGACGGAAAGCTATTCGCTAGAAAACTAGACGTTGCCGTAGACCCACCACTTCGAAGACCGGAAAAAAAATTCGCTCAAATTTCGCCTATGTGCATAGGGGAAAGCGATATTAATATGAATGTACTGATCACAAGCCTAACATCCGTTTTTGAAATTTCGACCGATTACGGTAGACCATGGTGAGTATGCGTTGGTAAAATGGTCAGGATAATCGATTTAGCTAAAACTTTAATTGTTCATAGGGAGGTGTTATAATTAACAAGGTTCGTCTGAATGTAGGTGGCGGAACGAACCATATAGGTTAATTTCTTGCTTCTTCGTATTATTAAAATAAATTTAATTGAATTGGTTGATCACGAATGTGAGTCCCGTGTTTGGCAGTACAACACTGGAATCATTCAACTAGGCAACATTTCGGAGCCTACCGAAATTTTGCCTAGTTGAATTAGTCGAGAACTTGGATTCTAAATTTGGCATTAAACTGGAATATGGAAGCCTCTAGGTGAGTAGGGCTGACGGGTCGGGATCATCGATTTTATTTGGAACGTCGTCTGAACAGTCTACATAAAACAGTTATTTGGAGTGTTGATTACGCAAAAAATGTAGTCCGCTTAAAATTCTACGGCACGAGATGGTAACTACAGCGGTAGCTACGTCTTATACCCATGACATCTTACTCCCATGTTCGGCAGTCTACTAAACTCCACCGTAGTACCAAAAACGGACTTCATAATCATAAATCATAATCAGCACCTATCTTGTGCGCGAAGTCGATCACCAATCGACACCTAACACCTTGTTCCTCCACCCTTTCGTCAGCTATCGTAAACGGCACAATTGATACGATAAGATCTATTTTGTGGGATCAGCACACCGAATAATCTCCCTAAGCGAGTTTGGGCTAAAATGTTTTCTCAGATTTCAAAGTCGTCAAAGTACAATAGCGTGGAAAACCATAAGATATGCATATTCCATGATCGACTGTCGTTGAATCTTGGCATGACGTTGACACCAATAGGACTGTTTGAGCTGTGGAGCCAAGATTGTTAACCACACTTTATTCGGCTGACGTTTCGGCGTAACCGCCTTCTTCAGAGCCTGGAAAAGTCAAGCGAGGAAAAAGTGTGGTTAGCAATCTTGGCTCCACAGCTCAAACAGTCCTATTGGTGTCAATAAGATATGCAATTTGTCAGGTGATGTTCGTGCTGTTGTAATGTGATCGCACAGCGGAGAACCTCGACCAATATGACGAAAGTCTTACATTCATAACCTTTTTATTCTGTGGCCGAATTTGTTTACATTTTGTATGCCTGTGTAACTTTGTGTAGTAGTCTTTCACAAATCTTCCAACAATTGTCGTGCCTTTGAGAAGTGGGATATTGATGATGGATCACGAAGTGTCAACGGGGAAGTAGTGGTAAAACGAGCATACCAGTGCAGATACAGTTTCTCTGTAGAGATTTGGTGCTAGGGTTGATGTGCAAAAAGTGCCCAAACCCGCGACGTCGCCTTAGTGAAGGGAAACCTCGTCCAATGTGCGCCCCAAGCACTTTGCCCGCGCAGCGCCACTGACAATGAGTGGAGCTGCGGACCGTTAACCATTGCAAGCTTCCGATGTCCCAATTCTTTTGCCATAGGAATTCGGCAAAAACAATACATGGCCTTTTACCGTTTGTGGAACAGCGATACCTGCAACTGCTTCGTTCTTGCCTTTCCGGCGTATACTTGAAACAGATCCCTAGTAATTGCTCGTAGGATACGTCCACGAATGTTTCTTTGTTGCCTGGGAGCGAGGGTGTTTGAACGCGCCCATGTTTTCACTTTTGAGATGTTTGATAGAATTACGTTTTGTGGGAGAGGGAGAATCGTCAACATCTTTCATTCGAATTTTCGTTTTGCCTCATTCCTTTATTGGAGCTAGAACGGCGAGCTGCTTCGTGTCTTTAATCCGTTACTTGTAACGAAGAATAACAACAAGTACGGTGGATGCTCAGCATGAGCTAGGTTGCCTGTGCAATGTTTTTCATAAAAATTTCAAGCTCATTGTTCGTGACTGAAATGTCTCTTTGCTGTAGAACTCAAAGATTCCACATCTGCCTTCTAGAAACATTGAACAGTCCATATTTCTGACTTTCACTTTTCTTACTAAATTGAGGAAATATGACAAAAATATTGAAGAAAAGTAACAATCTGACCATTAATACCAATCGTCTCAAACAGCTGGTTTTGTAACGATTTGCTGCAACATTTATTTACTACTCTTACGGTTTTATAAAAAAGTAGGACAACTTTTCTATTAAAATAAAGGAAAGAAGGAAAAAGCAGAGCGAAGAACAAAACTACTAGACAAATGCCTTTTATGAAATCAGAAGACATTAATGCTTTCATTCAGCGTCAATTTCTTCTGCTAAAAAACGGAAAAGTACCTGTAAGGCAGATACTGTAAATAAGCCCGAATCCCTTCTGATTGCAGGGAGTGGCACGTGTGAAAATCCAACGAACCTACGGTTTCGTACGGTTCCACAAAAGGAGTCAAGCTGAGGCTGCCAAGGAGAAGTGCAACGGCGCTGTTTTGGTAGGCGATTCTTAGGTGTTCTTTTCAGCAGTCTTCACCGAATTTTCATCATCGAGTTCAGAACGGAAATCGCCTGGAAGTGTCCTGGGCTCGTCCACCGCCGCCTGGACGAGTAGCGAGGAACACGCCTCCGATCGGCAAGCACCGTCTGCTCAGCATGCCTCCGCACCTCATCCAGCCACCTTTGTGCGCCATTCAGATTTTTTTCCAAACATCCTAGTTTAGAAGGAAATCCTACACAAGGCCTACTTAACTATCTTCACTTCGCTCTAATACCAACCTTGGTCAACAGTGCAATATACCCTCTCAGTTCAATCTGGACACCTTTCAAATTATTCTGAACACTGTCTAAGGCCGTCTCACTTCCATGAAGCATCGCTAGCACTGATGTGATATGAATCGATAGACAGTGAAAAAATCAATCACAAGTGGGAATACGTGGAGATGCAAAACTGGCACTATTCGTCAACTTGTGATTGTTTTGACTCTCACGATCGTGCTCAAGGGGTCACTGCCGTAGATAAACGGTGAATATTACCTTGTCTTCCCACTGAGCTGGCCCCTTACGGCTAAAGCTGGCTGGAGGATCAAATCGACCTCTAACTTTATCACATAAAACCGACACTGCTCAAATCTAAATTCGTTTCCTATACAAAAGTCGAAATTGATTTTTTGTTCAATTTTTTTGTTACGATCTCCCATGTAAAGAGTCCTACAAGAATCTCCTACTGGCTCGATCGTAGTGTTTTGTCCTTTCAGCTACTATGTCTTTAACTTCATTACTAAGTGTAGAAAGGCGATGATTTTCTTCTGCGCTGTACAGAAAAATTATGCATCTCCTCCGAACACTACCTCGAGATGTCCTCATAGTGCTTATCGCAAATCTACGAGTTTAGTAACATTTATGGCAAAATCTACTGTCAGTTCCAGTTTCCCACTGCGAAACTCCACTTGAGCAGCATCAACGCGCAACCAATAAAATAAACATTGCTGCGTACTAGACGAATGCGTGACGCTGTCCTTTCGTGCAGCGATTAGGTCTTCCATTTTTCCTGCTTGGAAAGGGCCTAGAAGCTCTTTTTCTTTTATTTCGTTATTGTTGAAGTATGTGGTTGATACTATCAAAAAGCTTCACGAAAAGGACAATTAGCATCTGAAGTCAAGTGAATGGAAGCTGACCAGTAGAAGGTCGCTCGTCGTCCACGCGCGCTCTTTTACCCTGGGCCCAAATTTGCCTCGGATGCATCCATGTCAGCCCTCCGCAGGCCATACTTCTGTCTATACAATTTCATCATCACATAGCTCTATCACTAGCTTCATGCAAATGACCTAGGACAGGTCTCCAATAGGAAGGATATCGCGGCGACTCTGAAGAGACGGTGGGAGTCCTCTAGCCGTAGGTCAACCGAAATCGGACGCGACGTTAGTGATAATCTCCTTGTCCTCTGTGCTCACTCGGCTGGCTTATGTGAGGTGTGGCCCCTGCTCGGCTTCTGTCCTATCGTCGTTCATCTGAAAACGAAAACTAAGAAGAAAAGCATTCCATGTTTTAGATAAGCCCTAGATGACTAAATAGAAAGAATTCTGTCTGTAGAGTTGCTGAGCTCTTCACGAGGTTGGTAAACGGCTTTATTGGTGGCTAACGTTTCGGCTGGATCGCCTTCTTCAGAGCCTGAAAGGGTCAAGTCAATTAGGAGTTACCCCACCAAACATCTCTTCAACCTTACAAAATTCAATGTCAAATTTTTGGAGGCCTGAACAAAGGAGAGAATCCGAGTATCGTACCTCACCACAGTCCACTGAAGGACCAAAGGAAGCCGCACAGGGTAAGCACGGGTACGGGACAGCACCTACCCCAGGTTAGAATGCGAGACTGAGGTAGGGCTTGAGTTCGCGCGTTATATACAGGCATTCCCCCTTCCGGTTGACCTTGGGACCTCTGGAATAGATCCAGAACGCCTCAAGGGCTTTGCGCGCCGACGTTTGAACCTCGTGTCCCAGAATCCTCACCTCAACTCCAAAATCCTCCCCTCCATGAGAATTGATCCTGTGGTAGCCTAGGGCAGTGGATACCCTAAGCTTCTCCTTGCCGTCCAGATGCTCCTTTATCCTCACGTGCAGAGGACGGCCAGTTTCGCCGATGTACTCCTCGCCACACGCTTGACAGGAGATCAGGTAGACTACACCCGATACGGTGCAGTCGCCTTCCTTTCCCCCTGGGCAAACCACACAATTGGGGGTCCCGCAAGTGCGGTCATATAGTCGATTGCGGACCAACCTGGTCTTAAGGTTGTCAGGTGGAAGATCAATGACCGCAACCAAATTTCTGTTTTCTGTTTGAAAGAATTCTGTTTTTCTAAAGCTAAGGCTTCACCCTTTCACAGAGAGGAGAAAGAGATCCAATACTAACTATGAAAAACTGCTAAGCGAAAAGTATAGCAGGTCACAAATCAATTTCAGCGCTACGCACTCATTCGAAGGCTTCCCTCTGCTTCAAGTCGACGCGCCTCTGTTCCAGCCGCCGGTTATAGACGTGCCTCTCCTCACGCCGGCCAACACCCCGGTGGCTAACACACCAGCCGGTCCGTCGCTGCCGTTCCTCTACGTTCCGCCACCCCCTCAACATCCGATGGTCGTGTCGTCAGTACCAGAACAGTCACTTTTGATCAAGGTGCGTTTAAGCAGAAATGAAGAACTCCGGAAACGAAAATAAAGAAAATCCATAAACGCTCGTGGTCCCAGTGTTTATAAAATTTGTGTTCATGATTCTCAATGCTCGTTCAAGGCGTTTGCTGATCGGATTCGCAGTCTGGGCTACGGCGACATTCGAGTCACCACGTCAGCGGTCGTTATCAACAACCTCATCTTTTTCGTTACCACGGTAAATCTCATATGGATAATATGTTGTTCACACCAAAAGCAGTAACCTAGCGTATCTCTTAGTTGCTCACCTAAGTTCTTCAATGTTGATTTAATGGAAGGAATGAACCCAGCACTTACAGATCCTCGTCGGCTACATTCGACTTGACGGCCCGCTCGCCCCATCGAAAACAGAAGCTGAGCAAAACGCCATCGTCTTCGCCTCCAACTACCTGAATCTTTCAATGTGAATGATTGCCTTAGATGGAGGAGGTCTTTGGATATCTGGCGGTCCAGAATTTGTATTGTGTTTGGCAGCGAGCTTCGTGCTGAGCAAGCCAAAGAACGGAGCTGAGCGAATCCGCAACGGTGTATAGTCGAGCATAGCTGTGTTTATTTGAATACGAGGTCGAGCATATAATAAATATTAGTCTTAGAATTTGGGCTTACGGAACTTTATGAATCGACACTCCGATCGTGCGTCTTAGATACCAGTAGCAGGTTGCCAATAAGGCTACCAAGTTTCCTTGTCTGTCATTATTGATATTAAGTTCTCCCGATTAGAAATACGCCCGAAAAAACGTTGATATGCAGCAATCACCTTAAAGAGCAATAGAGTCTAGCGCAACCAAAACTGGCAGCACGAATTCCCTTCTCCGGTGATGTCTCCCAAATTATTAGGTCGAGTCATACATTTTGCAACAAAATTGGCCTTCCACCAAAAATAAGATTATACCACAAAAGAAAAACGATTTTTTAGCCGAAGTAATTGACGTTATTCTCAATGGGGTTCTTTCGCTTTTCATGCACTGAGTGAATTACATTTCGGTAGAAATTGGCCGGCTTCGACCTGAAGAAGTCGTGCACCACCGCCGTGACCTCAGCGAATTCGGCGAAGCGCCTACCTTGGAGGAAGTGATCCATCCACCGAAGCAAGTGGCAGTCTGCGGGCAATGTTCGGGGTATGTGGTGCTAGCTGGATTTTGGTCCAGTCCAATTCCAAGACTTCTTCCAGCGTTTGAAGTGCCGTAAGCGGTCAGCTGTCGTTGTGATGGATGAAACATTGCTTTGTGCGACTTCTTTCTCCACTAATATTTGCTGGTACTAGACGAGTTGTTGGCAAACGCGAGCGTCGAGGATGGTTTGACTACGTGGAGCCGCTCCCGGTGCCCTAGACCATTACACATCCATTAAACACACAGCAAGGCCTTCTTTCGGTGAAGATCCAGTCTTGATGTCAGAACCCTGGCTCGCTGAGTTCCAGCTATTGCTTTTCGGCTTCGCGGTTATCGTAAAGCATCCGCTCTTCACCACTGATAAAAATTCGATCCAGGCCCCCTCACTCGAACCGGTGCCTATGCTCTCGGCAGTCGGAACCACAGCGATTTACTTGAGTTTCCGTCAACGCCTGAGGCACTGACGACGGCGATTTTGGCGACCTTCCAATCTTCTGCAGCCGACGAGCGGTAGTTCACTGGGGGACTGGAGATCAGCGGTCAGTCTCAGTGTGGTTTGAGAGCTGATGGATTTGCGCAGGAGCCCTTTGTTTACAGCATTGATCTTTCCGGGAGTGGTTTGCCTTTGGTGCCTTTCTGGACGGAAAGAAACTGGAGATACCATCTCCAATAAGTTATTCGGTTTGGATTGGACTTGCCGGTGACTTCCTGAATGTGCTTGACTCCCGCTGGGTTGCTTCCGAGTTGGGTTGCCTCCGAGTTTGAACTAACTGAGAATGAAATCGCACACTTTTTCAAGTTGGGTGGTCATCGTTCTAGTGAAGAAAACTTTTCAACAACGCGAACTTTTCAACAACATTAACTATTCATAATTTGAAATGATTGCCAGGAAACATGCCTTCAAACAAAATATAATACTTTGCCGTGTTTACTTTGAATTCTAGAAAAAAACAGAAATGTTGCAAAATTTATGACTCAAGCTAATAGTTGTCGCCCATATCCCTAGTTTGCTAAAACATTGGATCAGAGATCAGAAATAAATTAGTTGTTCTAATTTAGTAATATGTGAAAAAGCCTCTACGAAAAAATCGCTACAAAGACAAACAAAAATTGCCGGAGATAGTTGATGTCAGGGCTAAGTAGGGCGCTCTTAAACAGAGAGCAGCGCTGTACGTGAAGCAAACGTTATGCGTTCGAAACCAAACTAAATAGCTTTCAAATATTGAATGAAGACTATCTAAAAAGACAGGAATAAATTTTCAATTTAGAAGCTTTGTTACGACTTCTTCTGCATATGACCCTATCAATATGAACAATTAGATTCTTATAAAAAATGAACACATCGTTCGAAATTTTGGCCTGATTCATTTGTTACAAAGCTTTAAAGTTTTCTTTATAAAAAGATTTTAGACTTATTTCAAAGTGCAAGAAGGCATCAATATTTAAGGGGATTACGTCACCCTTTGCATTTCATTGCTCGTTTTTTTCAACAGCGTTTCTGACGGGATCCGATCTTGTGGAATGATGAGGCCATTTTTCCACATCAAACGCTCGATCGGAATGAACATCAGCTTCCTTCAAGCCTAAATGCAAGATATCTAGCCAATGTTTCTTCGGGCGTCCTCTGTGCCGTTCTCCAGGGGCTTCATGATTCAGGCCAATTTTACAGACGGTATCGTCGTCAGTGCGAAGTATGTGGCCATATCATCGTAGTCGAGCTTCGAGCAGTTTGATCGCCATCGGAGCGACACCGAAAAGAACCCTTGTCGAACGGTGTCATTGCGAAAGCGGTGCAATTGCGTTGCTCCGGCAGTCCACCTTAGCATCTTCGTCTCCACACTGAGACGACTTTCAATTGCGGTGCGACCAAGAGGTCGCCCGGTCAAGAGGCGCGATCTGGGCTGCAACCGGCTGCTATAAAAGGCGGTAGACAGGGCCATCGTCATCGTGTCGTCATTGGCCCATGTCACCGTTTTACGTTGGATCCGCCGCTGCCAGCCACCGTCGTCTCCAGACCCTGCCCTGCCAGCAGCCGTCGTCTTCAGCCCCGCCAGCCGTCGTCGTCGCCAGACCCTGCTCTGCGTGCCGACGCCGCCATCGCCAAACCCTGCCCGCCAACCACGGACGACGGAGTTCCCCCTATTCCATCTCATCTACCTTTCATCGTTAATTGTCTGTTAAATAAATATTTTTAATACACTGCCGAGAAGCACCAGAGCGGATTCCGCTGAGGTCCACGTGCTCTGTGACGGATTTGCTACAAAAGCCTGCTACGATCCGTACACAATTTGATTAGAATTATTTTATTAATGTGAATTTATTGATAGTGCAAATAAAGTTATTGATACCACAAATAATGTATCTATAAAAATAAATATCGATAAAAGAATGTAAGAAAAATATTGATAACATAAACAATTGAGGCTTGAAAAAGTCGAGATGTGCGTGTTTTGCCAAACTGCTTTTTTCACCGTTGACTAACGCAAAACTGCAAGCAAAAGAAATTTTGATATCCCTCCAATGAAAATCGCAGCATGTTAAGCGAATGTATGGCGCGATCTCTTCCTGCAACGCTTTGAGAAATTGCACTTTTCTGCTTAATGAAATAAGCTCAAAATCCTTTCTGTGAGTCAAAGGACAATCCTTTTGGAGTATTCAAACGCTGTATTCACTTTTTGGGGTAGGCGAGTTGCAAATTTTTCGTGAAAACCGTAGTTAATTTTTTAACCACCAATTTATCCTGACCTGTCTAAGAAGTAGCTAAAGAGTGATATAGAAGATGTCCGGATTTGTCCGCAAAGTTTTGAATTTGCCTTGAAAAAGCGCCCATTTCGAAGTGAAGTTTGTAAATAAGCATTTTCCTGATTTTCATGTAAAACAATACGCATAGGCATACGCGGATAGCTATAATTTTCAAGCTAATTCAACGAATGAATCGAAATGTAACGGCAAAGTTTTCTGTGAAAAATTGTAACGACGACAATTTAACATCCACCCCTGGAGCCAGATTCATCAACGGCTTACAGCACGTTAACGGAGAAACTGCTGCCGAGTGAGACATTTCACCATATCGCTTGTTGATAAGCCGCGCTATCAGGAATTTCGGCTGTATATTTTCCGTTAAATTGCTGTAAGTCGTTGATGACTCCGGCCACTGCTAGGGGCATGCTTCGGAACCAGACTCCTGTGCAGAACAACACTCGCTTCTTTGTAGCTTTATAGAATTGCCTTTCTTGTCCGATAAAGTCGAAAAAGAGGAAAAAATTGAGACACCCTCATTCTTCGTGTTTATATACCGCTTGAATGATTTAAGAGTTCATATCAGAGAAGTTGTTTTGAATTGTTCATCATCCATGAGACTCTCACGACGAGAGGATGAGAGGAGGCAAATAAATTGTACAACATACAAACGGCAAAGCAACAAACTTATTGCAATCGACACGCTTATTATTTAACCAGACGTTCAACGGCCTAGCGGCCGCCAAACGTCTGGTTGGGGGCTTCGCCCCCAAACCCTGAAACCCTGAAAAACTTCTTTACACAGACGTATACCATGCTGATTCGGTTTGCTCATGTCCGAAACCTTCTGCGATTGTGATACAGCTGTTTCATATAACTGCTCTCTTGAAATGAAGTTCCCAATAAAGTCATCACTGTTAGAAGATGGAAAGAATCACACAGATATCATCCATTGAGGAGATAACCTCTCTCCTATGTTTTAGAAAAATGTTTTCCTCAAAACTGTCAATAATAAGAGATACTAAACGGATAAGCGAACGCGCCTGCCTCTGTACGTCGGTGACACGTCTTGCAATCCCAAGCGGCCTTTGACCGACATCGGGACATCGGAGACACGTCTTCTGAACGCGGAAGCCCGTTGCTCCACAACACTGACACATCTTTTGAATCCGGACGCCACCCCCCCCCCCCCTCCCCTCCCCACCCCACCTTACTGGTTCTCTCGAACAGGTCATCCTTTAGTGGTCCCCTCTTGCCCGCTTCAGCTGCTGGACCCCTTTTTTTTGATTGCCCTTATTGGTAACCATCCTTAATTAACTCCTCCTTTCTTGTTCCCTTATTGGTAACCGTCTACTGAACACCATTATTGGTTTCCCCATTCCCTTGGTCCCGTCTGCTGACCCCATTTTAGAGATCCCGTATTACTGGTTCCCCGTCTCCGTGTCACCTCCAGCCCCCTCCCCCTTCCAGGTCACTTTCACGAATTTCAAGAATTTCACTTTTCAAGATATTCCCCCCCCCAAACTTGTTCTCCCACGCTCACGACGTGATATCGGTGACATGCCTGAACCCGGACATCGTTTAATCGACATCGTTGACTCGTCTTCTAAAGCCGGACGTCTTTTGAAGGACATCGCTGACATGCCTTCTGTACCTGCCCCCCCCCCCTTCCCCCTTTGCGCGACTTCGGCGACAGCTCTTCCGAACCCGTTCGCCTGTTGCACGACGTCGGTGGCACCTCTTATGAACCCGGACGCCTGTAGAACGACGTCGGTGACATGTCTTCTGATGGTGAGTACGAAAGCCCTTTGCACGACATCGGTGACACGCCTTCTGACCCTCTCGACCTGACATGGGTGACACATGGTCTGAACCCGGACGCCTGCTACTCGACGTCTAGGATAGGAAAGGCCAGACGGATAGGCAGACGGACGGACAGACGGACGGACGGACAGACGGACGGACAACCGCTTACTCTTTTATATATAGTAGGATGTTATATCGTTTTGGCCTTCTTGATAGTATCCATCGCAGAAGCTCGACGATTGTTGTTGATGTTCGTGATGAGGTTGCTGCTTAGTTACTAAACGTGTAATCATATGGTGGTTTCTTTCTTATACTGGTCTTCAGAACCTGAGTTGGTTTCCAAGTTCAACACCAAATTGACTGATCGTTTTTTAGCTATGTACAAAACAAGTATAACAAGTATATAGTATATATTGTTGATAATAGGCCTCACCGTAGTCTTTTCTTTACAAATACATAGGGAGCTCAATTAAATTCTGTTTTGTTCCGGAGTCATAGTTTTTCTGGTGAACATAGTGTACAAAGAAAGCAGTGAGAGAGCTTTTCCGAGGTAGCAAAATAGGGTTGATGGATTCTTACGGCAGCGCTCAATTAGCACTCCCACGATTCTGCTTCGTTCGTTGACATGCGAACATTCGGAGCTGATTGCATAGATTGGGGCTGGCTGGAGTTGGGCGATGCGAAAAAGAATAACTTCACTTGTTTGCAACTGGATATTCGTAGTTGCAAAAGTACTGGAAGACAGCGCGAGACAAATAGTAGACACATTCCATTGATTTGAAGATTTGGTTCCAAGAACTGAATCTTCCACTATGTATGATGGAAAGAATCTTAGTTTGCTGTTCAGAGGTCGTAAAAGTCAATAAGTGGATTTCCAGGAGTATCTCATTTTCGTTTTGCAGCCAGTCACTTTCTTCTCGAATGAATTCGTCTAGCCCATTCCACCACAGTATGTTGCACATCTAGCTCAGCTCTCTCAGCTGGATTGCATGTTGCAGGAACATGCAGTTTGGTGGTCTCAGGAACTGATCTCTTGATAGTGCGGATGCGGTTTCGTATGAATAAAAGAAGATTCGTTTCCACGAGAAGGCAACCTACTACTCGATCATATAAACTTCCGGTTGAATTGGATGCCTAGTCCATTTTGAAAGTAATGTAGATTCGCACCAACAACAACCGCTGCCAGCTCAAGTTTTGAATTTTAAAATTAGAAACAAGAACATTAATGAAATGAGCAACATATTGTCTGCAGTAAATATGGTCTGCGAACAACAACAATGGGAAAAACAACGGAAGGGCAAGGACACCAAGGGTCAGGAACAGAGCCAAGAGCGCTCTCGGCATTCCTGGTAAGGTGTCGAACGTTGAGTGGTCGCTCCGTTGCGTGAAATCCGCGTGAAGTCCAAAAATCTAATACAGGCGGCGATTACGGTGGCGCGCAAGGCTTGGTGGGGGACATCTAACCTCTCTTGAAAGCCGATGCGGTTGATACAGGAATATGAATTAGCGAACTGCGAGGGCATTCATCTCCTCATACGTTTCGAAGAAGTTGTCGACGTGGTGAACTTGCTAACACGTTCGTATTGGTTGTCGAAGGTTGTTGAGGTTGATATTCATATTATATAATACATTGTCTTGTTACTCTTATTATTCTTATTTGTAACTTATCTTGAAAGTAAACCTGCTTTATCTAGAAGCGGTCACTGTCACTGAAAGGTTCGGTCTTGTACTTCTCTGTGTATCGATTGGATGTCTACATGTTTTGTTGACAGGACTGTGAAGACGCCGTCCGCGCCCACCTCCTCCCCCCTGTTCACCCAGCGTAGATCGGATAGTACAGAAAGGAGCGGCATGAATGATGGTCTAGTAAATGGGGTAAAGGACCGGTAGTCCAGAGCTCAGGAACCTGAAATGCGAGTATGTAAGTGTTTACAACCCGTTCAGATGGGTAACGCCGGTCAACTTAGCAGGCAAAATGTTTATTCAAAAGCTACGGACAAAAATCACTTGGGTAAAGTTCTGCCTGAACATTTTTACTAAGAATGGATAACAATTGTCAGATCTATCCTAGTCCAGGGACCACATAACTGCAACAAAATGAATTGAAACTTACCGAGCGGCTCCCAGGGAACGAGACGGAACCTAAAAGAAGCCAAAAGCGAACGAACAAACGGGAAAATAAAACAATCGGCGCGGTTTGCAACCATCTTGGCGGGCGAAGAGCAACGGAATGGAGGCATGCCGCGTGCTGACCGCCGAGCGACATGTTATAACCAGGATCTAACATAGTGAGGAGGGTTCATAAAGGCGCATGCCGCGTACTGACCGCCACATGGCATGTTATAACCAGGATTTAACATGGTGAAGAGAGCACATTACGTCGCCTCCTTACAGCCGCGACGAAAACAAATATAATTTTTTCGTTTTTTTTTCTTTGCAGTTTTTTAGTTTAGGTCCTGTGCTGTTCTGTAGTAGCCGCTCGGTAAGTCTCAATTCATTTTGTTCCATGCTTTTTAGTTATGTGGCCTCCGGACTAAGATATACTAAGATATAGATAGCTTCCTTCACCTACTCCTCTCTGAGGAAAATAGCGATAAAAAATATGACATTCACATATCCACCAATGCCTCTCAGGAAGCTTACGCTGCGGTTTCCCACATGCAGGATATGAATGGAAAGCAACCAACTCGAACATCGCTTTTGGTCATGAAACCTCGACATGCTCCGGCGAAACCAACGATGACAATTCCAAAACTTAAGTTGGCAGCGGTTGTTATTGGTGCGAGACTTCTGCATTACTTTCAACAAGAACTAGGCACCCAATTCAATCGGCAGTTTATGTAGTCGAATAGTAAGTTGCCCTCTCGTGAAAACGAATCTTTTTGTAATCACGCTTAACCGTATCCGCACTTCCTGAAGCTACCAAGCTGCACGTTCCTGGAACATGCAATCCAACTGATATAGCCAAGGATGTGCAACTTAAGAAACATGCTGTGGGCCAGTCGAATTCCCTCGAGAAGAAAATGAGTGGCCGCAAGACGGAAATGAGACATTCCTAGGAATCCACTTATTAACTTGTACGACCTCTGACCAGCGGACTTAGATTCTTTTCGTCATACAGAGTGAAAGATTCAGTTCTGGAATCAAATCATGAAATCAATGGAATGTGTCTACTACTCATCTCGCACTGTCTTCCAGTGCTTTTGGAACTACGAATATCCAGTTGCAAACAAGAGATGTAGTTATCCTTTTTCGCATAGCCCAAATCGAGAATCCAGCCAGCCCCAACCTGTGGAATCAGCTCCGAATGTTCGCATGTAAACAAACCAAGCAGAATCGTGGGAGTGCTAATTCAGCGCTGCCGTAAGAATCCATAAACCTTATTTTGCTACCTCGGAAAAGTTCCTCACTGCTTTCTTTGTACAAAATGTTGCAAACCCAGAGAAAGGCTGAGCATTGCTCCTACCTTACCTCAAAAACCTGCAGTCGAGGCTCAGTCTTCGGAGAGTTTGTAGCATTGAGCTCTTCCTCCTACTTCCTTCACGCCAGCCTCCGGCCCATCTTCTTCTGTCGGCCTGGAGGGAGGACTGGCGTCCAATTCCAGCTATCAGTGATTCGGAGGAAGAGGAAACGCGCAAGTGATAATACAGTATGTGAAGCTCCGGCTCCGCCTCCAAAAGCCTCTACGACTGCATTTAATAAGGCGGGCAGAACAGACTCATCTGAACAAGCTAATCAGCCAAGGGCCAGAGCGAGTATTCACCACTCACAGTCTGAAGAGCGTGTAGCGCCACCATCTCGGACATTTGGGTTCGACGAGCCCAACCGTTTCCGCCCAGCCACGCTCCCTTGAACAGTCAGGCAACAGCAGCTGTAAACAGAAACTGCCGTTGCTATTGTGTTGGGACAGCAACAGTGCGTGCTATCCCGTTGAAAACTCGCAACATACTGTTGCTAACCAGCAGCAGTGAATAACGTACTCCAATCGGACACGGTCGTGCCGCAAGAAAGAAGTTAGGGCTTAGCAACACAATGTTGCAGTCATTTCGGTACTAAGCGGGCTGGTGCCCGCTGTACACTGGCAAGGCATCTTAAAACGGGCAAGTTAGATCAGCCACACACGGAGTTCCTTCTCTTGCCTAGTTCTGTGCTCTCCTCCGCGTCAGCGAAGGAGAGCACAGAAACCGTGTTTATTTGAGTGTCCCACGATCATTGTCTCATAATGGAGCGGGCACCAGCCCGCTTAGTACCATCATTTCCTACCCTCTTCCATTCAAGCTTTAAGCACTGTTACGTGAGTGTATAGTTGATTTTTGACAGCACTGTTGTGAATATGAGAGCCATGAAAATCATTCTATTCTTCTTCTCATTCTTTTTTCTTTGCTTCGCTAGGAGCATTTGTCTCTGTCATCTTTTCCATGCCTATGCTGTTCAACTGCTTTTGCGGGGAGCTCATTCCTTAGAATGGTACTCGACTACTGTTCAAGAATATTCTGCGCCCCTCATGAGTCACGCCGTGGCTAGCCGGTTTCCTCCGCCTCCCGCAGTCGCATCCGTAGTATAGAGGACTGTGTTGCAGTGGTTTCCACAAAGCTTGCTTCAGAAAGCAGTCGGAAAGGTTAGCTGTTTGGTCTTGTTTCACTTATTGCCCAGATTGCAGTGTTCTCTGCTATTTTTTCGTCACAGTTTACCAGCCTGGCTCAATTGATTTCAGGGTTAGTGGAATAGTATTAGACATTTATCGGTGCCCATAAAGATCGTTCTGTTTGGAAACCCGGAGGATCGTTAACACATAGGAGGAGCCGCCAAATAGGTATAACGAAAATCTTTGACGGACGACTCCTTCGTTTTTCTCCGGCAAGGGCTCGGAAACGCCCGGTCGACGAGCGCTCCGTTAGGGCCCTCACACACTTCTGCGGCAACGCCGCGGCCTTATCCTTAACCACAGGGCAGGGGCGCAGAGATCGCCGTCGGCGGCGTCCCTGCCCTATCCTTAACCATAGCGGCGAGCGGCAACGCCGCAGAAGTGTGCGGTGACCTTAAGGACGCGCAGAGGGCGAGGGACGTAGGGAAGAGGACCACGTCGCAGCCGGGGAACAGTCCCGGCCAATTACCCCTCACATGCTACCTCCTCAAAGAAATGGCGACGGTCTGTTTAATTAAGGGAAATATGCCCAGAGCGCAAATTTGATAACGTTTCGTGATAACAATTAGTGGTGTGGGTAGTACAGAACCTGAGAGAAGTGGAGGGCAAATACAGACCGTAAGAGTAGTACAAACCTGTTTCCCTGACACTGCAGGGTTATATAAACATACACAAACAGATAATAGTATGGTAGTCCAATCGTATGACATGAAAAATGTGCCATTCATTCAGATAAATATTCAGATATACATTCAGATATATAGATATCCTAACCCCATGGTCTCGTCGACAGTCACTGTAAGTTGTAGGTCAATGTATTTGAAAGAGAGGCTTGAGGACCGATGAGACGATGGTCGACAGTGGTTTCAGATACGATTGTGGGAGGCGGAGGAAACCGGCTAGCCAGCGTGAGTCATGAGGGCGCAGAATATTCTTGAACAGTAGTCGAGAACCATTCTAAGGAACGAATTCCTCGAAAAGCAGTTGAACAACATATATATGGAAAAAGATGACAGCGTCAAATGCTTCTAGCGAAACAAAGACTGGAATGGTTTCCTTGGCTCTCATGTTCACAACAATGCAGTCAAAAATCAACGATACACTCATTGAACAGTGCTTAAAGCTTGGAAGGAAGATAATAGGAAATGACCGCGCCTGGATAGTAACATTGAGTTGCTAAGCTCTAACTTCTTTTTGGCTGCGGGACATTATGTACGAATGGTCGCCGCGGACGCGGCGACCCGTGCGGCGAGCGCGGCAGAAGACGTCGCAATTGGGTGACTTCAGCTTCCAGCGGTATCTAGACCTGTATCAAAACTTGCAAATCAAGTGTTAAAATGTGTATACAAACTCAGTTTCACTGCGATAGTGTGTCATATTTTCGGCTTTTCCTGAAACAGCATCATATAAAATTGAGCATTAGAACGTTGCTTAGTTTTATAACTCGAACTCAATTTCTGAACCAGAGAATGTTTTCCCGCAGCTCCTGCAACAGCAGAAAGGGATATCAAGAATTCAAACCTAGCGTCTGCAGCAAGTCATGAGGCACAGCCCCCACAACCGCAGCTGAGCTCATCGCGCACGCGACAATCGTCGTCGCGGGCGCGGCGACCATTCGTACATAAAGACCGCCCCTCCTTCTTTCTTGCGGCACCAGCGTGTCCGATTGGAGCACGTTAATCACTGCGGCTGGTTAGCAACAGTATGTCCCGAGCTTCCAACGTGATAGAAACTCACTTTTGCTGTTCCAACACAATTGCAGCTGCAGTTTCTGTTTCCAACTGCAGTTGCCAGACTGTTCAAGAGGGCATGGCTGGGCGGAGACGATTCGGCTCTTCGAACTCGAATGCCCAAGATGGTGTCTCTTTCAATTGCAAATACTGCATGGGTTCCTTCGAACGCAAGGTCCATAGTGTTCTTTTAAGCAGTTGCAACAGAGGAAATTAAACAGCCAGTACCACTTTGTTTCTTAGTGAGTCGAACTCCGAGCAGTCTGATAAAAAAATGGCCGGATTTCCGGCAGAAAACGCAAGCCTTTACCCGACTTGGTGGCGCTACACGCTCTTCAGACTGTGAGGGTGAGTACTCGTTCTGGCCTTTAGCTAAGTAGCCTGTCCAGATGAGTCTGTTCTGCCCGCTTTATTAAACGCAGTCGTAGAGGTTTTTGAAGGCGGAGCCTGAGCTTCACACACCGTATTATTACTGGCGCGTTTCCTCTTTCTCCGAATCAGCTAATAGCTGGAATTGGCGGCAGTCCAGCCTCCAGGCAGAGAAGAAGAAGACGAGACGGAGGCCGGCGTGAAGGAAGTAGAAGGAGGAGCCCGTTGCTGCAAACTTCCCGAAGACCGAGCCTCGACCTCTGGAGGCCTTTGAGGTAAGCTAGGAGCAAGGCTCAGCCTTACACTAGGTTTTGCCCCTGCGCCTCATCTTGTAGCAGGTGGAACTTGTATTAGGCGGTGCTTCATCGGCAAAGCCTTGTCGCCCTATGCTAGGTGGCGTCGTCTCCTGTGCGGGAGCTTTATTGTTGCAACAGCTGTGCTGCTGAACTGCGTCCCGGTAGAATTGGTCTACTGTATTAACGCGGAGGAACTCCACTGTGGCCTTGTAAGTTAGTGCATCTGAAAATGATCCTTACACCAGCGCAGCTGGTAATCTCGATACACGCTTCGAGGTCAACTGGGCCTCGCGGTACGCTTAAGGCTTCGTGCTTTCTCCCCGTCGCCGACTAACGCTAAACACCGCGCGCGGCGCGAAAAAGTTTGCCATGCCGGCGATGGGCGCGGAAAGCCATCGCACATGCCGAGGACCAGAGATGAGCGGATAATAAAATTTTAAAACTTGGATAACAGATAACGGATAATTCTGCCCAAAAATTTCCAAATAACAGAGAAACGGATAGCGAATAAACAACAAAAATTAAAACTACTTTTAAACAATTCTTTCTCCAATGGTAGGTCGGTAATTGTACCGCTGTCTAAGTCACATGTCTGATGTCACATGTCTAATAAGCCAGGTATAACATTCTCAATGGTGTTTTTTCTTCAAGGCACGTGGTAATGCAGACGGAAGTGCTGCCTGTCGCATGCTCTCCGACTCAATGTTCTTGGTTCGGATTTCTCCTCCAGGTCAACCAAGCTTTCCATTTTTTCGGGCTCGATGTATTGGTACCGGGGTTATCCAGGCAGGATAATGCACTGAACTGTTCATCGGCTGACCACCGCAAGTCATTTTAGGCCAAATACGCATTCAAAGTGCCTCCGGCATATAACGCAAGAGTAGAATGCGTGTCGCATTTGGCACTACCGTCGTTTTATATCCTTTATTCATGTTTTTCAGCTGCAATGAAGTTACTATGGATAGATCTCACAGGAATTTCTGGGCTTGGGTGGATCAGTCGTTAAAAAGAGTCGGTTTCTGTCTCCAATTAAATTTAACACTAATTCTTGCTCAGATCGAATAAAAGTCTCTCTATTCCCTTGGAAAGTGTAAATTGTAAATTGCAGATAGTGCCAAACATAGTTTCAAAAAGCGCTAAAAGGTCGTGTAGATGCAGAGTATCTGGCTCATCCTTAAAAGTGATTGAGATGGACCTTTGTCTTTTTCTCCACTGATCGACTGGTTTCTTCCAGATCGTACATTATGCTAGAAGGAATTCTGGTGAAAACCCCACAAATAGAAATGAGCAAGGCAGTGTTTAGCATTTAAAAACGCGCTATTAGCAACTAGATAGTTTAGTCTAATTATTGCATTGGGAACTCTAAAAAGGTACCGACCTGGCATTGCAAGCGTATTGACTTCCAGTGGAAAAAACACAAGACGATTTCTTTAAATTGTCCTTATATTCAACTAAGTAATTACTAGCTTGTCACGTTTTGTTGTTTGTTTGTTATCCGGCAAAAAAAATCCACGGATAACGAACAACAAAACGGATAGGCCAAAATCCACCGGAAACCGGATAACGAATAACGGTTAATCCGCATATCCCTGATGCCGAACTCCACTGCTGCGAAAGCCGCCGCGAAATTTCTTTTGACTATTCGACCGCGTGCGACGGAATGGCCATGAACTGCACGCCGCGATGGCATAACGGTGATGGAAGTATGCCCCGGCCTTACGGCGTTGTGTCCTCAGCATACTGCTCGTCGGCACCTTCCACTTCGGCGTGTCGCGCCGTCTTGCGATTTGGGCCACCTAATGAGCCTCTAGGACTCGCTGCATTCTAATTACGTTTGCCACTGTTGTGGACGCAAGTTGCAATGTGTCACTTATGCCCTGCTGAGTAACGCGGAAAATGAGCAAGGTCAGTCTGCAGTAACTGAGATTCGCTGTGGGGTCTAGGACGGGCAGCACCACCAACTGCCGAACAGCCTCGCAATGGCATCGATGAGGATGTTGTCAACGTATGTGTTATTTCGTCACGAAGCTCGTTTTTGCTGTCTTTTCCGAGAGCCTACTTTATGGACATGCTTGAACGGGACGCGATGATTCCGACGGAACTACGTGTAAGGCGGAGTACACAAGATTCTCCCTGTTGGACCTTCAGAAGTGTCCTTTAGTCAGAGGAACCTAGTTGTGTACCGCTAATCCTCCTGTACGCGGATTTGATAAAACGCCTTTTCGAGTTTGCTGTAACAGTATTAGCGAGTCGAGCACGCAATAAGGTGCCATAAAGGTCGGGTTACAATGTTAGTTCTTGACGGACACAATCGTTGAAACTTGGGACGCCTCTGCAGTGGCTGGATGCGTTAAAAACAATGCGTAGCTTTGTTGTGTTGCTGTACTCTTTCAGAACAGCTTGATGGAGATGTATGTAATATATCACTTTGCCTCGGTCTGCGTCGGAGTATCCTCCTCATTATTTCCAGCGTTGAGCTGTTGCTCAATTGTCTCGCAATAGTCGTTCAACAGCTCGGAGTTTTTGTGGAATTTCGCATACTTATTCGGTGTTCGTGGAACAATGGAATTATTATCTGAAAGGGAAGGATGATCCGACTTCAAGGAGAATTGAGCATGTATTAAAATGTGAATAACTTTAACCGTACTGTAACATTGACGTCTTCCAAGCCGAGCAATTTACGGTCAATATTGTTGGTTTCATTTTTTGCTTCTTCCTTCTGCACTGTAGCAGCATGAACCGACAACTATGAGTCAGTTTGAGAACCTGAGATGACTGGTCCGAGTCGAGTGTGGGATCGTATTAGGCCTGAGGGCAGGCAGCCTTTTATTCTATTGAGTCCGACAACTTCTCAATAATAATATACCAATGAAGATGTCGACATCGACATTTTTCATGGTGGGTGAGTCACTGGGGTCGTGGCCTAAGTGATAATTAACCCACTGGTGCAGAGCTTTAAAGTCATGGGCCTGCCACTACCTGATCATGTACTATTATTTACTCTGTGAGACCTCTCGCTGTGTTTGTCTCCGCCAAAGGTCATAGCTATGAGCTCCTGTAGGCTCTTAAACTTTAGTCCCAAGCCTTAGGGTGCGTCTTTTGTGATATAACTCAATTGCGAGCCACTGTCTAAGAAAATGGTCAGCAGCTGTTTGTGTTATAGTTATGAGCCATTGCGCTGACTACCATTAACTTCGGGTGAATGTCTGAACAGCTGGAATTACACGCCACTGCATTAGGTGCTGGTCGGTTCGCCAACACATGGACGTTGTTCATGAGGAACTCGCCGCTGTCGAATTCGTGATCCGCCTTGTCTGAGACGTCAACGTCACTTAGGTCTTTGTATAGTTGCCTCCCCTGCCTCTGCCGAGGCAGCTTGCTGGTGTGGTTTAGTCGAGAGTTGCTCGGTGGAGTGCCGAAGTTTACCGGTGGGATGAACGAGCGTTTTGCGTCTAGCGGTTTTGGGAAGACTAGAGGTCTCCCTGTAGTATCCCCAAACGTGTCCAGGCTGCGTCGGGGCTTTATAGCCTCCTTGGAGATTAAGCTGTACTAGCGGAGTTATGCGCTCTTGAGGATGAGCATGTGTTGGCTGTACTACTGACGAGTGAAAGTGCAACAGTGATGTGGACTCTGTGTCTTCCGAGCCTTCGAGCTGATATAATCGAGCGTTCGAAGCGGGTCGACCAAACATCGCTACCGTTCTTATTAGGGCGGAAAAAGTCTCTTCACACTTCGAATTTTTTTTGCCGTTCTCTTTGTAAACACACTAGCCAGTATTGATTGTTGATTTCATAATCCTATCACACTTGTCTACCGTTCGCACGTGGACACAGGTTAAAACCCTTCTTGTACTTCGTTATCTATCCAATCTTCCGGACTCAATGCCAAATCTAGCTCATGGCCATTTTCGGCACGTCATTCTTCATGAATTCATTAAAGGATCTACAGCACATCAGGCAGCCAGCCAAATTAACCATATATAGCTTGGGATTGACTATTCATCGCGCCTGTTATGAGTGGTTCGAAAAGTTTTTGGAGGGAGAGGGGACACTCGAGGACAAAGCAAGGTCAGAAAGGCCAACTGAATTGGACGACACGGAACTACTCCATCTTCTTCGTACCGACAGTAGGCAGACGAGAAGCCAACTAGCAGAGAAGCTCGAAGTGTCTCACAGGATAGTGGAAATCCATCTGAAGGGTCTTGGCCTTGCATGGAAATTTGGAGCTTGGATTCCACATGCCCGTCAGACACTGAGTGCAAAACCAAATGTTGCAAGACTCACAAGAGAAACAGTAAAGGAGCTGGGCTGGAGGGTAATGCCAATCCACCGTATAGCCCTGACCTCGCCCCTACCGACTACTATTTCTTCCTGCTCTCAAGCAAGAAATTGGAGAGAAATATTTTGCACCGGATGAAGACCTCAAAAATTGGAGTCAACAATGGTACGACTCCAGAACTGCAGTCCTTTTATGCGAGCGGAATTAGAAAAGTACCTAGTCTTTGGAGAAGTGTAGTGAAACAAAATGGAGTATATCTCAATTGATTTGACATTGTAGCTGTGAATCTTTTAAAAAAATCTTTAAAAAAATGAAAAGACTTTTTTCCAACCTAATAGATTTATCAATCTTTCGTTTCGAGAGGTGAGGGAACTTGAAACGCACGAGTTTTATCGTGCCGGTTGATCCCCCTCTTCACTTAGACTTTAAGCTGGGTCCATATAACCTTTATCTTGCACAGTGTAGTACGTTGACCAATAGGGGTCTTCCCGGAGAGTCTTTGAGCTGCTCGTAAAACTTGCTTCTTAAATTAGGTGCTAAGGCCTGTAATTTGTACTAAGAAGTAGAGAAATTAGTTCTTCATGGTTTTCCTTTGATAACTGAACGGCGTCTTTTGCGCCTCCCTTCAACATGGATTTTAAAGGGAGGAATTTCATATTGCGGGAGGAACGCTATTTTTATAGTGCACTGCCGTCCCTTCGCATAGAGTTTTCAGAATTCCGAGAATTCATTCATGCCGCTGATGAACCCTTGAAGTTCAAGGCTTGGCAGTTTGACACCTTCTAATCTTCCTCTGCTAAGGCGTATATGTTTTGTAAGAAAGCGGGTTGGGAAGGTTGACATAAGCATCACACAACCTTGCATTACGTGTGTAGGGAATTCTGCGGCGAATCGTTAGCTCCAGTGCAGGCGAACTATGCCAGACTCACGTCCCATTCGACTGCACCATGGCAGCCGACGTCTACTAAGCATTCATCTCTACCTAGGCAGCATGGGCAACCCCATGGATCTAGCCAACCTCGGATCCAACTGACGGGATTCCCGCGTGAGTGCCCCGCTCATCCCAGTGGGTGGAACGGTACAAGTCGCGTAGGTAAGCAGCGGAGCGGGGGTGCGATAACGGCAGAGCACCGACCGTACTCACGCACTGTACCGTAATCGCTCCAGCCAATCAAACCCGAAACGAACACACCCCTTCTATGGCACTGCGGGGCTGAGCCGCACAGGCAGAGTCCGTGAGGTATCGATCAACGGTCAGCTGTTAGGTTGGAGAGGGGGTTGAGACGAGGCATGCGGAGGAACTCCGCCACGCGGTCCATTTAAGCTAAACGTGATGAAATGGTCTACAACCCGGAGTTCCTTCCCTTGCCTTGTCGTGCCCGAAGGGCACGTCTGTGTTCATATGGGAAGTTTAACAGACTTGCCACGGATGTCACCCAAGCTACACGTGTTGAAATGGCCACAACCTGGAGTTCCTTCCCTTGCCAAAACCGTGCTCGAAGGGCACGTCTGCGTCCATATGGGAAGTTCAACAAACTCGCCACGGATGTCACCCAACCTACACGTGCTGGAATGGCCCACAACCCGGAGTTCCCTCCCATGCCTAGTCGTGCCCGAAGGGCACGTCTGCGTTCATATGGGAAGTTTAACAGACTTGCCACGGATGTCACCCAACCTACACGTGTTGAAATGGCCCACAACCCGGAGTTCCTTCCCTTGCCTAGTCGTGCCCAAAGGGCACGTCTGCGTCCATATGGGAAGTTCAACAAACTCGCCACGGATGTCAACCAACCTACACATGCTGAAAAGGCCCACAACCCGGAGTTCCTTCCCTTGCCAAAGCCGTGCCCGAAGGGCACGTCTGCGTCCATATGGGAAGTTCAACAAACTCGCCACGGATGTCACCCAACCTACACGTGCTGAAATGGCCCACAACCCGGAGTTCCTTTCCTTGCCAAAGCCGTGCCCGAGGGGCACGTCTGCGTTCATCTGGGAAGTTCAACCAGCCCGCCACGGGGACCACCTAAACTACATGTGTTAAAATGGCCCACCTGGTCACTACCAACCTCGAAGGCAGTACCTCGCAGAGAAGGCGCATTCGATCGATGCCGTGGCTGCCGCGATTACGGTAGAAGTAACGACGAGTTCGCCGCACCCCGCCGCCGTCACCGCACTCTCCGCTGCTCACCTCCGCGACATGTGCCGGTGGAACCAACTCTCGGCACATGCACAGCATGTATTGGACAGAGACTGTAGAGGAATCTACCCTTCGCGAGGCCTGGTCTTAACCCCAACACATTAAATCACCAGCCAAAATGACGGGGCAGAGCATACTCGCGCAAGCACGCGGGGCCAACCTCCAGAACGCCGCAAGCTCGCCGGCGAGCGGGCAGAGCTCGCCTGCGGATGCGAGGCGTCGCGCTTTCGTTGGAGCTTGCTACCAACGGGATGTTGATCGATCTACATACGGCGACACATGAACATGAACACAATACAACCAAAGGTCATTACATAAGAACTTACCGCTCGCTTCCTTTTTCCGTGCCGAACAGCGTACCATCGTATATTTATTACCGAAGCTAGTCAGAAAGATGATATGTAGTAAACACTGTAGGAACGCCATACAGACGGAAGCAGCACTGTAGTGAAAGGTGGGAGGTGACTTCCACGGCGACTGATGTGTAGTGCGAGATTCTTCCCGGACAGGAAAAAGGCCATCACACGTGCAATCAGCTACGTGACTAGACGGTATAGCAAGGTCCCTTGGCATCCTCCGAATCGATAGAGATCCATGCTGCAAGAGGTCGGCACGCGATGCCCGCAGTTCCTGCCGAAGCGTTCCGAGGAGCGGAAATGGAGCCGCCGGTGTGCCCTGAAGCAGCCAAGACGTCCGAGGGCGCCTGTGGGCGGAGACTATCAGCTTCTATAAGATGCGCACTGTCACGCGGGACAGTGCGCATCTTATAGAAGAGAGGCCAAGAGAACGGGAGACCAAGCCAATTTGAACGGAGCGAAGCTCGCGATTCGCGCCAACTTCCACTACCACTAAAAGGATGTGGTGATGCACGTCTGGGTCCGAAGGGGTCCAGAGATTGTTTTCTGAATGCCGTCTGCATTTGCATAACTCTCAAAATTGAGCGACTTACGATCGTTGAAACAAAGTACAAGTATAGCATCTTCCTACCACATCGACGAGCGATCGATCTCTTCTTCCTCACCTCATCGAAAATAGCTCCAGATGAGTTACTTTGTTGTTGTGTATTAATCAAAGATAGGGCCTTTGAAAGCTACATCTCAGCTCTAGAAGTCGTTTGCTTCAGGCGCAAAGATCTTTATTTTTGAGAAAAAAATTGAGCATGACTTCACCTGATCACAATGCTCAAATTTATTCGGAACTAGACACATACAGACAGACAATAAAAACGAAAACGATCAAACAAGTTCTAGTAAACAACACAATACAAGACAATACATTACATACAAAAGAGCCGTGGAAGGAAAACAAGGGATAATTTCCGGAAGGTATATGAAGGCGGTATTGTTCTCATCGAAAACAGCTTGCTAGCCTGACCTACCAAGTATTCAATAGCCAACTAAAAATATCGGAACTAGTTTTTTTAATGCCGTATGGGTTCCCAACACTAAAGTATGGTGGCACAATTGTCACAGGCTGCTGCCTGAGACGAACAATTGCTTTCAACACGCACTTTAAGGGATCGTAATGTGATAATATGCCGTCAAAAATTGCAACATCTTGTAATGTTCTATTGACATCAAGAAGCAAAGGTTGTGTCCCGACCAGGGATGAGCGGATAACAAAATTTTGAAACCCGGATAACGGATAACGGATAATTTTGCCCAAAAATCGCCGGACAACGGAAAAACGGATAACGAACAAACAACAAAAATAAAACTGGGCTTAAACTGCTCAAATTTTAACATCAGAGATGGACCGCAACTGCTGTCAAATTATAAGTCCTTTCCAGTGACTTTAATGGAGTTTTTTAAACATAGTGCAGTCACCTTAACAAAGCCCTATGGGATTCTCACGAAACTTCAGTAAAAGAAACGCTTCTTCATTGCCATCCAAACCGATGCCGAGTCGAATTGCGAACCACAATTCCTTCACCAGGTTCCGCGAACTGCTATCAAACTCATCAGGGAGGACAAATAGCAAGACCACCAAGCTGTAAGACTAAAACTGTTCTGCAAACTCTACTCTGCTGATGTTTCGCTATGATCACCTTAATTTAAGTCTGGAAAAGATGAAGAGAGATTGAGAATTTGTTCATTCAAGCACATTTCCATGGTACAATTTACAAATTTTCATATTTTTTCCGTTTAAAACGAATTGGAAGAACGAGACAAAGGATGCGTAAAACAGCCCAACTAACCGTATGGAGACATTCATGAGTCACCCTTGGAGGGAGAGATGTGAGACTCATTCACCTCTTATTCACTCACATTTGTCTTCATCGAACAACTTGCCCTCATTTTGTCAGTTTCCATTGTTGGGTGGTTTTAGTGATCAATCGTCAGGTTTTCTTTTTGAATTAAGACTGTGACCAAACAGAATGATCCTTGGATGAATGGCTCCTCCGACGCCTCTTGACTTTTCTATGCTAAGATGACTCAGCCGAATAAAGTCTGCATAACAATCTTGGTTTCGCAGCTTCACGCGGATCGATACTCTTGTTCGACAGTATCCCAAGATCTAAGAACGTGGAATAAGATGGATGAAATACCTGCTTTCTACAGGCTAGCCAGTACAAGCCATTTTCACTCCAAATGCACATGCAGAGAGATATGAAAACTAGAAAAGCAGAAGTAAAGTGTCCCTAAAGGGCAATCTTAAATTAAAATGAAGTTCCAACATGCGCAGCGGGGAATCGGTTTAGTACAGTTCAATTGCACTATTTAGATTTTTAATAGAGAAGATCAATTTCTTAGCATTACGGAGGTACCACCAGTACCAGCGTACAGAAAATACTTTCAGAGAATCGTTTCTATAAACACACCTCAACAATTTGTAGGAGCGTCGCTTTCTCCACTTATTTAGATGGAACTTGTGCCCATTTCGCTTGTATTCATTACTGCTCAGCGGTGTGTGTTTAATGCGTTACGACAGTCTATCAGTAAAAACTAAAATACCATTTTTTTAATGCTACCTACATACTGCGTTCGTGGAAAAGAACGCTAAATTCGGCACTAAACAGCTCATCTTGTATGTGCCAGGACCTCCACTTGTGACCGTCAGTAATATTATCAAGGCAGCTTGTATGTATTCTTGGTCTGCATATGGCTTGTGGTGAAAAGCTCATGAAGAAATCAGCACATACTAGGTTTCATAGATGTATGGTATAAATGAACGACCCTGGAAGGATGGAAGTTAGACGTCTTTCCAACTACGTCATCAGTGCCTGAAGTCAACCACCTTCTAGATTTAAATGCTCTCTATTGTTGCTCGCGATCACTCCTATGATTGTGAAGCTTACACAGCTATGCAATACCATGCCCAAACCTGGGTATCAGCCAATTTGTTGTTCGTTATCCGGCCCAAAATTGCCGGATAACGAACAACAAAACGGATAGGCCAAAACCCCCGGAAACCGGATAACGGATAACGGATAACGGATAATCCGCTCATCCCTGGTCCCGACCAAACCTAATCTAAACTCATGAAAATTGATTGGGGCAGGTATATAGTGCCGAGCGACGGGGTCAGATATGAAGGCAGTTCCAGCAACGGTGATGCGAATTGAGGAAGCATAGAATTGCTGAACACGTTTAATTTCGAATACGCTGACGGAGAAGAACGAGAACAGTAGATTGTACACCACGTACACGTTCTCATGATTACCAGCAAAAGAACTAAAATGGGTTCAGTTCACCGAACAGCAACGCAACATATCACTTAGAAGAAAAGTACAGCCGCCTATAACGTGTTCGAAGTAGCAGCCGAAAATCCTCCCTCTATTGGGAGCCGCGTTCTTTCCGGAGCTCGTCTTTTTTCACAGAAATAGCAAATACTATAGGTACACTAGAAGTAATTAACAGGAAAATGAGTAGCACTGTTGTTACACAATACTTTGGTACTACAAAACTCTTGCACTAGTCGGGACTCGGACCCGCATTCACAGTCCTATCAACCAAATATGTATACACACAATCGATACAAAGAGAAGTACACGAGGCTAAACTTTATAGTGATAGCGAGCGCTTCTAGATAAAGCAGGTTTATTATAAAAATAAACTACAAATAAGAAAAACAAGAGCAACGAGACAATGTATTATACAATATGAACACCAACACGACACCTTCGACAAACAATACGAACGCGTCAACACAAGTTCAACACGTCGACAATCTCTTTGAAACTAAGATGAGGTGAATTCCCTCGCAGCTCGCCTCTCAAGTTCCTGTACCAACCGCGTCGGCTCTCACAAGACGTTTGATGTTTTCCCAACCCTTGTGCCCCGCGGTAATCGCCCCTGTATTCGATCACCAGGCTATGATTCGAGAAGCCTCGCTGGGCTTGGGCAAGCTGACGCGCTCCCTAGAAGATGCCCTCAAGGCATGTTTTTTGAGATGCTGAAGGAAACGGAGCCTCTCATTCAACCTTCTTCGTCCATATAAGTTTTTAGAACTGCACCACGGTTCCGTAGTTTTTGGTGGTTCTTTTATTGAATTACCTCTAATATTACATACCAAAAAGACATTATATACATTTAATTTTAAACCTTAATTAGACCCAACAATAACCACAATACACTTATATTCTGCATTATCCCCCATTCCACCATTCTACCATAATTGACTTATGCGTTAAATGGTTTTGTTCCTGTTACATTTTCCTTTCCCTTCTTACCTATTTCCATTACCGTTGTCTTTTCGACATGTTGTCTTCCTAGTGGGTCTGCCAATAGGGTCATTGGAGTTGTAGTTGAAGTCTGAGAAACTGTTCAAGTTGGGAGTCCTCAAACCACCGCTAGCCGAGGAGGCGGGCGGAAACTAGTCAATCACAGGTGGAGAGTTTAGGCGCTGAGCACGAAAGAGCGATGAAGAAGAGGGCGGATACTTCCGTTGTGAAGCGTTTTTAATTAGGTCTAACGTACCTATAGTATTTGTTATTCCTGTAAAAAAGGCGAGCTCCGGAAAGAACGTGGCTCCCAACAGAGGGAGGATTTTCGGCCGCTACTTTGAACACGTTATAGGCGGCCGTAATTTTCTTCTAAGTGATATGTTGCGTTGCTGTTGGGTGAACTGAGGCTCCCATTTTAATTCTTTTGTTGGTAGTCATGCAGGACGAGGATGAGGACGTGTACGTGGTGGACACCCTATGGAGCATAACCGGAGAAGTTGGTAGTACCATGCATTCTTTGATAAATTCTGCCAGTTGAATGTCATCCCGTACACAGCTATTTGCATCGGCTGATTTCGCGGTTGTGCTATCAGCCGTTTCCACTCGGATTGGAATTAGATCCACATCTTGAGACCAGGCACCACTAACGGTGTCCAATGCTTGAGATCCACCAAAACCAAGGTCCATCTATCACGAATCTCTCAGACGTTTTGTCCTCACATCTCTCGGGAAAAAAAGCCACACAAGTCAAGGTTATGATCAACTTGGCTAATCGTCCTGCACTGTCGTGCGACAAATCCTTCTTTGGACTTGTCTACGTCGTTCAGACAGTACGAATAGATTCTTGACAGAGGTCATTATTTAGTCCCAGACTTCGATCACGCTCGGTGGTTCTCGAGATTCTAATCGAAACCCAAATTCTGCGGCAGTAGTGATCCACTGATCGACAGATGCACATTTGGCCCTTGCAGGGGTGATACGTCGATGTATGATATCGGTCGTGGTTATGTCACCCTTCGAAATTTCAAAGTCCGTATCGAAGGTTGCAGTATACGCCGACAACAAATCCTCGAACAGATCACTTGAGCGGTATCGATAGTGATTCCCATCTGAGGATAAGATACAACGATTGACATCTTGTTCCGTTCGCAGGTTCGTAGCCACTATAGAAACATCAGCTGACATCGCTGAACTCATCCTAGACCTAACGAGACTCACGTTATGGAAAGCACTCTCGAACATCTTGAACGCGTAACACGCGAAATCCTTACTGATGCCGTATGTTTTACATACGACCAGGCTGTTCTTATTGAGTAAGAGGGTCGAAATCTTCACGACGTTATCGATGATCCTTTTTGATTTCACCTCGCTGTCAGTGGTGGCCTCAGCATCACATGTCAGCAAATCAAACGTTACATCCTTGCAGGCAAACTACATCGCCTCTGGATAGCTCGGGTGAGCTGCAACCCCGTGTCAGTAATTCGACCCCAGTACAGTTACTGAGTGGAACTCGTCTAGCATAGGACACGAATTGTCTGAGATTGAGTCGATATGTGCGTCTTTTACCTCAACAAGACTGTTGAAGAACAATGTCTCCACTTTTAGTGTTGTTACCAGTACATTTGCCAGTCCGCATCCGTCGCTTATGCAAGCGACATTTTTGGTGTTATTATGGGCAATTCGCGGCAAGATTACCGGGATGAACTTGTAGTAAGAGGTAGTTACATTTGGGTATGGTTTGAGATAGTGACGGAAGATCAACACAGGAGTCGTTTCGTATGGATTCCCTCGTAACATATTTTCAACTCTGATTAACCGCTCTCGATGTTTTGCTCCATCATCATCCCTACGCAGAATGGTGTTGGTCCTTTCAAGCGCTTCCATCTCGTGTCTGGGAATGATCTTCCCTCAGGGAGTGCAAAGTGGTCACTTGTGGCATTCCACTTTATGCTCCAGGTCCCAAACCTGTTAAACTTTGACACGGGAGACTTAGGCTTGTTAGGCTGATGCACCAAATGGGCGCAATGTGACTATGGAGGGGTCGGATAAATTAAACCCTCCTCGCTCTCACTCCCCCCCCCCCCCCCACCCCCGGCGCGCTTCCCCTCCTCCCTCCCTCCCACATATCATACACAAATAAAAGAAGCTCTAAAAAACGTCTACACACAAAAAACCCATATCAACTCACCTCCGCCGTCAGACACGCGGTCCCGCCGGTGGAATTGTCCGCTTGGAATGGTTTTCCGTCGCGTCGCCTTGCGCACTCCACGTCTCCGTACTCTCTCCTCGCAATATCCTATCCTCGTTGCGGGGACCTAGGTCCGATAGCAGGAGCACGCCCTTTAAATTGCCAGCCGAAATTCCCGTTAAGTGACTTAGGTGAGTGTTTTTCTTCGTTTTCCTTTCCGTTTTTCATGATTTGTTTGCTTTCAACGAATCACCTAATATGTGCTGAGTCGCATTCTAGGTGAGAATGCGACTCAGCACACGCCCTAATAATGCGGTGGTTCAGTGGATATGATGGCGTGTACAAGAGATGAGAAAGAGTTTATTGAGAGACCAATTGATCTATGTACAGGTGGAGCGAGAACTGCCGTGCGTCCGCTGTATGGTAGCGTCACGCCTCCTGACCTCTCAAGGCTTGAGCATCATCGTAGACGATAGACGATGATACTATTGTTCTCATTCTACACCATAAGCGTATTCGAACAAAACGTGTTCAGCAATCCTATATATCCTCAAATCGCATCACCGTTGCTGTACCTGCCTTCATATCTGACCCCGCTGCTCGGTACTATATGCTGCCCCAGTCTTTATGAGTATAGATCCCGCTTGGTCGGGATACAACGCTCGCGCGTCAACTGACAACCGCCCCCCCCCGCGCCGTCCGCCACTGCAGCGAAGGCGCCTCACTGACAGTTGCCTCGCACCCGTCGCAGGAGCGACGCGGGAGTATACCATGGGGGTCGAGCGTTCTATCCCCTCCTCCCCCTGGCCCGCCAACCCCCAAGCCCCTGGGCTTGCTCGAGAACCCAGCGGCTACCTTACGAGATAGTGGAGACGCAGACATTTGCCACGCCTCTGTTTAAAGGGCGGGGGATAGAACGCCACTGCGCCGTATACCATTGGCCTTACGTTAGGTGTCCTTCCACTAGAAAGCGAAGCAACGCGCTCAACTACCGTAAGCTGACCGGGTGCCGCGCCGGCCTCGGACGAGATTTCCCTATGACATGAGACGAACTGAGCAAAGCGCGTTGCTACTTTGAAGGTATTCGCCCGGTGAGTCGACTGTTTTTAGCTGAGCTCTCCTCCAGTAACCCAGTAACATCGTTTCATTCTTTAGCTCACCTCAAGGGGCAACTTTGCTGCGTTAGAAACTCATTTGGCATTTAAATTGAAGGAAGCACTTAGTTTGATTCGACTGAAAAACTGACAGCACATATTTGTAGTCATGAACTGCGAAGACTAATTTTTCTATTAGAATCGTGTCAGGCTCGTGAGCTCTAACTGATTAGGAGAAGCGAGAAAGTCTTAAAATTTCAAGACTTCACTTAAGGTTAGATGCGCTGCTACTGCTTTTAGCAGCATTAAACGTAACGCAAAGACTTTACTACCATGTGGATGTGGCTAATCAGCCTTTATTGCTTTCACTAAAATGTTTTATAAGGCGAACACCCCCTCCCCCACAAGGGTCAGTCAACGCCCCACAGCATTACGAATACCAGAAATGCAAAGAAAACAGGGCAAAAAACGTAAAGCTCGTGCAAGGAGTGCTCAACAACAGGCCACGCTACCATAATCGGAGGCGGTGGCGGGCGGCGGTACCGCTACCGTAACTCGGGGAGATACCTAACGTATGAACCCCCTTCAAATGGGTACTCAGGTAAGAGTGGTGATCTCCAAATCTGTGCGTAAGTTGATCTATCTAATTTGGTGCGTGCTTGGAACTGCACTCCATTTGCTACTTTTGTTAGATTTTCGCAATGTTCATACAGTAATCCCTTTGTGCATCTCTAACTCCCTACCTAAAAGTGGAACTCTAGAAAGCTACCCCATCTAGCATTTTCATCTATAACTAGTAGCGTATCCCGCCCCAGACGCAGCGAACATAGGTGTCCTTCTGCAGTTATATTTTATATCTGTCCGTGTTTAGTGTTTCTGTGTTTACCTTTTAAGGTTTTTGTACATTTCATAGGATGTTATGAAGGTGGAAGAGGGAGAATATTTGTTCTAGACTGGCGCCATATTTTCTTCTTGTAACAGTGCTATATTGGTGCATCATTTCCAGACCACAGGTCGATCCAACCTGCGCGATTCAAAAAGTCATGATTTTTTCAATGTGTGTTGATCAGGAATTGAAACCTTTAGTGGCAGAATTTTATCTTTTACTTTTAGCTAACTGAATAGGTGGTCTGTTTCAGGTAGAAAATAGATATTTTTCATGTAAAACGAAATTTTGAATACGATTCCCCCTAATCATGTCGAAGATTGCTGCGAAGAAGCTTGGTTTTTTACTGCACAATAATCCTGACCTAAAATTTTATATGACACAATTTCACTCTCTGATGTTATGACACAATTTCACTCTCTGATGTTCTTTCCCCCAGAAGGTACAAAAATTTTCAGAACTCCATCCTTCAGTTGCGTTTGATGATATCAGAGAAAGCAGTGGCCGCGCATAAACTGCCATAACTCGAAGGTTTTTTGGGGCCTCTGAAACATTCACAAAGCCTTAATAAATGTGGATTTAATGCTTTAAAAACCAGGTACTAAAAATAACATCTTCCATCTTGGGGTGTCGATATTTATTCGGCAAATGATGCAAAATCGGAAGGCCTGACTACATAGAAGATAGTTTCCTACAGTCAGGCGTAGCAAAAAACATAGTTTTATCACTGCTTTTCAAACAAGGCTTAAAATTTTACACGGTATATTTTCACTTTTTGATGCTGATTCCTGCGATATTGTTTTTTGGCAAGTACTTAGGTTTCTATTCCGTCATTGATTCGAACAGCTCTTCAAAAACCTTGTAGGAAAGCACTTAGGTCATCCTTAGTAATTAGCACTTGAAATTTATGGTTTAATTTCACAAGTAGATGTCGCTTCTTCAGGTAGAAACTGTCGTGTTCATAACGTCTGGACAAATCTGAAGAAACTCTCACCACTCATTGACTCTAAGTCTGCGGACAGAAAATCTTTATTTTCTTTTTCTTTAGCGTTTGTCCCGCTTTGTTGTGGGGTCCGCTTTTCTGGAATACTGGTTCCACCTTTCCCGATCAAGTGCCTGATCAGGGTGCAACCTAGCCATCTTCAAGTTCCTATGCAGCGCATCAAGCCAGCGCTGCATTGGTCCCCTCGTGTTCGCACCTCGAGGTTAAGGCCAGTATTTCGAACAGTGTCATCTTTTGCACGAAGAACGTGGCCGTACCATCTCAGAAGAGCTTCGTGCAGTTCTTCAACTATCGGGGTGACACCAAATCTTTACCGAAGTCGTTGCGCACTCGGTCCAAACACGTAACTCCGGCCATCCAATACAGCATCTTCGTTTCCATTACGCTGATTCGCATAGCTAAAGGTCGGACGACTGCTCTGTAGATCTTCGATTTAAGCCACTCTGGTATCTTCTTGCCGCAGAGTACTCTCATCAGAGAGCGCCATTTAAACCACGCTGAACTCTTGCGTGAGTTGGCTTTAGCGAATAGACTGCCATCGGATGCGATTGCTGATCCCAGTACTTGACCACCGAAGCACGTAGCAGCTCAATACAACTTACGGAGCTGGAATATCTTCGTCAATCGTCAAGTCGTAGGTCTTTTTGACTTTAAGTTTGAGTCCAAATCTCTCCAAGCGACAGCACCAAGCTTGTATCTCCCGCTGAAGTTCAACCTTGTCTTCCAAAGCGAGCATTATATCACCAGCATAAAACAACGTCCAAGAGATTGGCCACTGAAGATCACGTGGTATGGCATCCATAACGACCATGAAGAGCAGTGGGTAGAGCGCAGACCCTTGACATACTCCGAAAGAAATGGGAAATTCCTCGACGTACCTGCTGGCGCTTGCACACCACTCCTTGGACAAGACTTGGGTAACCGCACCCACTCAATAATCTCCTCGGGAACGGATGCTCTCTTAAAGCATACCATATCACTTCACGCGGAACACGATCGAAGGCCCTCTCCAAATCGAGGAAGTCAAAATACACCAGCTGCTGTTTCTCGCGGTTTCTTCTATAAGTAGACGTGTATGGACGGCTAGTGACGTCACACGCAGGCGGTCGCCGAGTCTGCTGGGCGCGCTAGGGCGCGAAAGGGTGTGCCGACTGCTTTCGACTACGTTCCTTCTACTAGCGCAGAAGGGAAACAGTTAAATGGTACACAATGTTGGTGGAACATTTGACGTCTTTTGCTAGACTGAGGAAGTGGGAGCGTTTGTTAACTACGTTCGAGTGGAATGAGATCTGCTTCATATGACTGAGGAGAAATGGCAAGCCACGTTGTCAGAAGAATTCGAAAAAGGATTGTGGTGGCTATTATTTAGAAGTTTCAAAACTAAGTGCAAACTGCAAACTGCAAACTAACAACAACAAAACATGCACACTTTTATCGGGGTAGGGGATACAATGGAGTAGAAGCTTGAGCTTATTCCCGATTCTCTGGATTAATAATGGATTATCTCAACAAGAAAGAGAAACCGGGGCATATATAAACCGTTTGGAAATGGTATAAAACTCGAACTATAGCATGAACAGAGGAAAAGCTGGAAGGTGTAAGGAGTTGATATTTTGATAATGTAGCTGGGTAAGAATACTTCAGACAATGGGGTGAGATAACCACCCAAGAGGATATCTAATGTTTACGGCGTCTTTTCCACAGATTCTCTATCGCGTCACTGTTCTTGAAGACCACTGCTTTCTGCTCTAATATATTGTTCGTTGTGATAGGAAGGTTACCGTTGCCAGACACTTTAATGAACTTTCACAGGTGTTTGGGAGACGGTTCCCGAAATTCTCTATACATTCTCCAAGTTCTCTCTTCGTAAAACCTCGGTATTTTCTTAGTAAGTCAATATTGCTGTGCCGAACGAGGTTGTAAGGTGGATATTTATTGAGCTCCTCAATACACCAACGCAAACACCATATCACCTTACAACCTCGTTCGGCGTAACAATATTAACTAATATCCCTACACATTTTTCTTTGAATACTCGGCCTTGGGAAATTATTGAGGGATTGCTGAGACGTGGGACCTTTGCTAGGCTTCAAAAACTGTTCATTGGAGCATTAATCCGTAACTTTCCTCTTGATTGTAATTTCTCACTTCCTCGTTACACTGCTCCAACTCGCGTGTGATAGTTTAAGTGTCATGTCGTTCGCAGGCACCGTTTTAGCAACACTCAGAACCTTCGTATTTCTCCAACATACAAGCTGAAGCGGAGGTATTTCACTGTTTCCCTTTTCTACCATGCCGAAAGAGCGAAGCCAACAGTCGGTGGTGCATAACTTCGTGCTCTAGCGCGCCCATTGATAAGACGCGTGTGACGTCACTAGCCGTCCCTGTCGGCAGCAGTCGGACCCGTCCGTCCGAGGCGGGCTCAACAACACGCCACGCTACCGTGATCGGGGGCGGTGGCGAGCAGCGCGGCCCGCTACCGTAACCCAGAGAGCTGCCTAACGTACGAACCCGACATGTATGGCATCGACAGCGCCACATCCAGGTACGAAGCCGCACTGGTTGGTAGAAAGCTGTTCGACGTCACGAATGCCTCCACCAACATTTCGCTCAAAGATCTTCATGGTATGCGAAAGCAAACGAATTGGACGGTACCTTGTGCAGTCTGGTGGACTGCCCTTCTTCTTCCAAATTGGAATCGTCTTACTTATCTGCCAACTATCAGGTACTTTCTTCTCCGCAACCACCTGATCGAAGAACATCGTCAGCCACTCAGCTGGCCAGATTATGAGGTCCCGTTGCCTTGCCTTGCTTCATCTTCCTTAAAGCCGCTTCTGTCTCCCAACGGTGATTTTCTGAACGGGACCGTACACGGAGGAGCAGAGAGAATGGCTGGATGGGCAAACTCTACCGTCGAGATTTACTCGTAGTCTTGTCATCGATTCAAGGCCATTTTGTGGTCTTTTAAGCGATGGCCATTCTCATCGTTGATGCCAAAGAACTTTTCAACATTCTCGGTCTGGCGATGACAGACCTTGGCGAGTCGGTAAAGAAATTGCTCACCATCGCGCAACTCAAGTCTCTCGTTGACATCATTGTAATGAGTGGCTCTTGCAACGGCCACTGAACTTTTGGCCGATTTCTTCGCTTCCTGATACAAGCGTCATTTCTCGGCTGTCTTGGCGCTGAGGAATGCATGGTATTTCCTATTCTTCTCACGGACTGTTTCCTTAACTGTTAGTCCACAGCCATGACTGCCTGTCAACCTTACGCCGTCCCTGTTGTGAGATGCCGCAGCTCCTTCATTCTCCTTCAATCGCCACCACTTGATTCTTGCTCGACCGCAACGCTTGCTTTGCCTAGTGCTCAGTGAGATTTCCATAGTGCAGAGCAGCGGTCGATGTTGCATTGCGATCGTCTCGTACGGCATGACCTTCGCGTCAGTGACTAGACCTTGGTCTCGATTCCTCACAAGGACAAAGTCGATTCACGTTTTAGTGTTCCCTCTATAAAACAGGATGAGGTGGGATTCACGAAACTTCGTGTTAACGATGGTGAGGTTGTGTGACACTGCATACTCAAGTATGCGCTCACCGTCGACGTTACGTGACCCGTATCCGAAATCATAATGCCAGCGGTGACCGTCTTTTGATACTCTAACGCGACCATTAAGATCATCTGCAACAATAATTACGTCCAGTGACGGAACTTCTCGTGTCTTCTCATCAAGCAGGTTCCAAACTCATCTTTGTCTCTTTCGGAGCAGTCAGTCTGCGGAGCACACGCAGAGAAGAGGTGATACATTCGCCGTTCAGCAGCGACAGCGATCTTCATCAGGCGGTCGCTAAACGCTCCATACTTGCAATCGCGGCTCGGAAGCGTTCGGAGACGATTAAACAGCACTGGTGTCCTGGGACTTCCACATAGGCCTTGAGGCCACGTCCTATATTCCTTGACTTGCTATAGGACCACCTCTTCTCTTGCACCGTACAGAAGTCAACCTTTCTTCGCTCCAGCGTTTCTGCCAACTCAAAGGAGCGGCCTGACAACGTACCCATATTCAGCGTAGCCACGCGGGTCCTGCTTACGTTACGGGACTTTCGGACTAACTCAGTTGCCCCCCGATGCCGTCCTCGCATCAGTGACCCTCGCATACTTTCCACACTCACCGGGCTTTGCAGGTGCGCGTCGGCTATCGCGGACGCCGTAGCATTATCTCGCGATACATGAAGCACCATCAACATGTGATATAACATGGGATCTCCATACGCCGGCCTATCACAAGGGCATGTCGCCTGCACATGTCCGTGTTCGGCTCGGCTCGCAAAAGCGGGCAGTTTCCAGCGTCACCAAGTGGAGGAACGGTCATCGCCTTCAGAAGTTCTTTATTTTTCATTGTACAACAATTATCATTTAAAAAATTTAATATTCAATTCCATTTTCCACTTTAGGAAACAAAAGCGCTTGTGAACCTTCACATTTTCGTAGCCAAATCTGGAAAAAATAACTTATTAATAGATGCAAATATTACCTAACCACCAGAAATTCGCGAGAGTCCATTGCCAATACCGAGAAGGTACGACCTCCCTTCAATTCTCGAACGTCAAGCTTGATCCTGTGCTGATCATAATGCTTGCTTATTTGAGCGGAGTTCACGGTGGCTGAGGCGCGCAGATATAATTTGCGCTTCTAACGATCCATACCTACTAAGAACTCGAATAGCTTCCAGTTCCAGTTATTCCTGTTTTACACCTAAAAGCTATGCATGTGTTTAGCAGTTGTGCAATTCTGCAAATAGCAATTTTTCTTAACCGTGTAGCTTCTTCTGAAAAGTTCAACTTAAACCATCGCGATTCGTTGCTTCGAGTTGTAATATTTATTGTGCCCTTTTGACGTTCTTTTCTATTTAGTCCCCTGTTCACGTTCCGCTCTTGATTTCGATATGAGTTTAGTCCTGCAAATTCTAATCATCTCTGCCTCTTTTATTCACCACGCATATTCATCTCCCTCCATCATAAGTGTCTTCCTCTGCACTATGCGAACCTCACCCATTTCTCGCCTACGGTGCGGTTGGCTCTTATGCTGTTCTTGCCTATCAAACACTACATTGTCAGACGACTTCACCAGACTGACAATTCAGACAGCTATGCTAACCCTTTAGCTCTAATATAAAAGATAAGGCTGTGCATTATTTCATTACTAGAACGAGCCAGCTTTAGTTGGCCAGCGAGTGAGATGTATAAATGTATAATATTCTCATATTCTACTCTTCTCGTCATTCTAACCTTTTCATATTTGTCTTAATATAGTTGCTTTTTTCTAGCCTCAATCTTTGTCTCTCTGACGATATCACTTAATCATCAGTTTATTATGCCTTCATAGAGTCGGTTATGTCGCTTAATATTGTACGTTGCTAGATATCTAATGGCTTGGTTTTTTATGTAGTTGTTGCTGGTTTTTTTTGTAGTTCCAAGGGACATTTTATTAGTGTGATACTGAAGATACGAAGTTCTAATAAAGTTTATAAATAGCACCATAAAATCTACAATACGTGGGATGTCAGGGGGATTTCGCTGCACACCAGTATTAAATCAACAATACATATAGGGCTACAACACAAGCTATATCAGGGGATTTTGATACCACTTTGGATACTAAAAGCATGACTAAAGAACTATAAAAATAACGTAGTGCACCCCTGACAAAACCCACAGGTGCAATCCCGAGGGAGAGACACTACACTCCAATATTTCTATATTAAATTTTCTCCGACTCTTGTTCAATTGTTCCCCTTCTTGACTTGGTCAACCCCCTAAACATAGAAATAGAAATATAGAACAATAATGGGTCGGAATAGAACAAGAATAAAAGTAGGCCCTGGGGCGATACGTCGAGCCGCAGGCGTCCCTCTACGTATCGCCCCAGTCGACGCGCACGCATTACGGTAGCGCAGGAATTTGAACGGGGATTAGCCGCTGGAGCCTTCCATGCCTTTATAACCAATTTTTTCAATATTCCAGCGACGGGACCCGCTTTTCTCACGTAGTGCATCAGATAGGCACCGTTACATATGTTATGTGTGTTTATCTTCAAATACTGTCTACAAGCAACTATGGAGTGCCTCCCCCGTTGTGATTGCACTAATCCACATTGCGAGGGGCAGGTTCCGCCAACATCTTAGTCGTGGCGCACTCGTCACTGCGCGACAATACCTTTTCCTGTGCGCTGGGAGCACTCAGACACTGGGAGAAAAATGGTGAAACTTCAGGTGAAAATGGGTGAACTAACCATGCAATAGTAGGTGACCTGACTTCGACCTGCAGAACGAACTCTCCCAGTATCTGAGAAATTGTCGGAGGTGATGCGGTAGTGTCCGCGGGAGCCCACTATAGGCCTAAACAGCCGGAAACCAGAAAACACGGAAACGAAAATTCCCACATCCCTCGATCAGAGAAACGGAAGCTTAAACTATAGCCCCGAATATTAACAGATTTTGCGGTAATCGCTCGGTTTTAATCGATTTGCCTATTATGAACAGGCAACCAGTCACTCCATCGCAGACTATGAACAGCACCTTTAAAGGATGTCCAATTCGACGTGAAAATGGTATACATGCACGACGGCGGAAGATCATTCTCCCTGTTCTGTGTGTAGAGTATAGTTGTGCTCGAATGACCTATTCGAAAGATTTTTATTCGAATTTAAGTATTCAAATTCGAATGTTCAAAAAATCGCATTTTTCGAATGTATTCGAATTCGAATGTTCGAAAGTCGCATTTTTCGAATGTGTTCGAAATTCGAATGCTCGAAAATTGCGGGCATTCAAAACCATTCGAATATTCGAAAATTTTGCTGGAGCACAACTATAGTGAACTGTTTCATCGAGGTACAGGGTGCGGCGCTTAACACGCACTTAACGCTTAATCCTAACAAATTTAGATTATAATTTCCCGTCATACCTCATTTACGCCAGAGGTCGCGATTTGCGTCCTTGAAAGCTAGAATCCTCTAGTCAATAGTCATAACTTCAGAATGGCCCCGATATTGCATAGAAGTGCAGTCGACAACCGAAGAACCGCAATTATCGAAAGTATTGGAGCTGGGAGTTCGCCGGCTGAGATAATCCAATTCCTTGGATTCCTTGGTACTCGAGATCAACCATTCACGATAATGTGGCTAAGTACAATGCTTCTGAAAAGTTCGAAGAAGGTTCCGCAAACACTGTTAGGAAAATCCATTCGCGGGAAAGTGCCTCAAGAACTGCGGCGGTCGTGCAGACGGATCCGGCGCTGATTTTCGAGGACCTGATCAAACGTTGAGTAAATCGGCGTCAGTGTTGGGTATCAGCGAGCGAATGGATGATTGCAGACTAGGAGCTATGGTACAAGTCGTAGAATGGTGAAGGTGTGATAGATGCTGTCTGGGGGTGCCAGAAGCAAGCTGGTCGCAGCCATCTGCTAAGGATTTCCTTTAAAATGAAGCGACAGGGCGAACCAGACTCTTTTCTGACAAAAAATGTTTAGTCTTGGCGCGAAGGTCAACCACAGAAATGGTCGCTGACTCGCCTACGATCACGAGTACGTTCCGATTGTTGCTAGAGCAAGATCTCCAGCAAGTGTTCACGTCTTACAAGAGAAGCCTATGAATCTTCCCCAAAGATTCTCAGCTAGACCTATATGGTATTGTAGGGAATCAGACGAGGATCACAGAACTGTGTCTCACTTTTGCTACGGGCTACTGGTTGGTCCGAAAATGGCAAAAAAATTGTATCGCATCAGAGCGGGCTGATAAGGCATAAGTGACATCTGGAATGGCCCTATCGTGCTCTGAACTTAACTTGCAAAAGTTTGGAGCTCAAACTAAAGCTTGATTATAGTTATATGATAATTTACGACGTTTTCTAGACGAAGATGCAGAGTACATTCAAGTGACTCATTCGCATCGATGGTGGCAGCGAGCAGATGGCTGAGTGGATAGCGATGCGGACTTACGGGAGGGGGTCGAGGGTTCGATGCCGGAGAGGGTTAAGGGATTTGCTACCGGGTCTGCTCCCATTTTCACAAAAGAAGAGTCATTTTGGCTCCAGTAGGATACTGTATCATTGGGTAGTGGTGAATAAGGATGACGAGGTTACGGCCACCGACTTCGCCCTGTCTTCGTATATGGAACTGACCACGAATCTGCCATCTTTTCTCTAATTTTCCTCTTACACTACTTCGCATCTCGAAATTGGAGGTTGAAAGATAACATTGGAGAAGACCACATTGAAGAAGAAAGCGATTCTATTAACGTAGACAGCTTTGCCAGCTTTAATCACCCATATCTACCGTAACCGAAATTTTGAAAATAGATATCATATCCGTGATCAGCTAGCTCTTCAAATAACCCCTTGTGGTGCTTCAGCGAATTTTTTTCTTTCGACCTCTCCTCAACCTCTGTAGTCCTGGAAGGCAGCAGTGCCGTTTATTCTGCGTGCACTCATTTACTTACACATGCCACATAGTAACCTCTGTAGTTGAGGTAGTGAGCGCAAGTGCTCCTATCTGGAATGCCAACGACCCGCATCCCGTAAGTGTGTGCGAGAGTGGTGAGGAAGAATTACACAGCAATGCGAACAATCACTCGAGATGGATGAACATACTGTACTTGGTCACAGTTAGCTGAAATAGTGAAAGTTGCGAGAAGAATAAAAAGCAGTCTGTATAGAAATCCGAAGAACATGCGCATGTCTTGATATATATATATATATAAAAGAGTGTCTTGATAATTGGTCAAATCAATGCTTGTCGATCGTGTGCACGAAGGAGGTGACAGCGAGAAACACTTCCTAAACAGATTGAGAACATGTCAAAGAGGTCACCTGGAGATAGCCTCTAACGGAACCTTCCTCAGCGAGACAAGCGTGGGTTAGTGGATGCGCGACATCACTCTACACGGAAAACAAGCTTCTTCCAACTGACAACAGGTTGAAAGTAGGTTTAGGAAGTGAGCATGGTATCCTGCCGAAGCCAAAATGTACTCGTCTTTTGTAAAAATGAGAACAAACCCCGTAGCAAATTCCTTAACCCCTTCCGAAATCGAGACCTCGACCCCCTCCCGTAAGTCCGCATCGCTATCCACTCGGCCATCTGCTCGCTGCCGCCATCGATGCGAATGAATCACTTGAATGTACCCTGCAGCTTCGTCGCAAATTGTCATATTACTATAATCAAATTTTAATTTGAGCTCTAAACCTTTAGTAGGTTAAGTTTTGAGCACGACAGAGTCATTCCAGATGTCACTTATGCCTTATCAGCCCGCTCTGAAGTGATACCACTTTTTGCCATTTTCGAGCCACCCAGTGGCCCATAGCAAAAACGAAACAAGGTTCTGTGACCCACGTCTGATGCCCTACAAGACCATATAGGTCTCGTTGAAAACCTCTGTGGTTCTCGTTGGAAATCTTCGGGGGAACTTCATGGGCTTCCCTGTTAGGTGTTGTATCCAGTGAGGGTGACGTCATGCCACATTTCTTTAAGAAAGGACAAACTGCCACCAAAGAAGTTTATCTGCGAGTTTTGTAGACTGCAGTGAAACCGCGGCTGGAGACTGTAGCTTGAGGAAGGCCCTATATCTTCTAGAAGGACGGCGCACCGGCTCACACGAGCCACTGAGTCCAAAACTGGCTGTCCGATAACTTGGACATGTTTTGGTCTACAGCGTAGTCGAAAGGGTTGCTGACAGGACGAGGCACCCTAATCTCACATCCCTTCACACCGGTGTTGAGGCAGCATTTACAAATATGGGCAGCACTCTTCAAAAAGAGAGTGTCCGAGCGCCCCAACCAAGCATGGAGGCGGCAATTGTGATTGTGGAGGTTATATTGAGTAACTTCACTCCTGAGATACTCGTTCGTGGTAAAAGAACTACTTCACTTGTACTTTGCATTAATTACTTTCTTTGAAAGCAGAAAGTTTAGTTCACTACTCCTAGAGAATTTCGCGCTCTACTGCAAACTGCAGGTTCTCAGCCGTAGGCACGGACACTGCATTTAATCCGGCGCCTGCTTTGTTTTCGACTTCGGCTCTCAGCTGTTGATGTTGTTGTTTTTCCGTTACTTTCTCTTGATTGGCTAAGCTCTATGTCGCTAGACTCGTGCTGTGACACTCTGTACACTTGGGATAGTCACCAAATTGTGTTAACAGCTGCCCAAACAGAACTCCGTCGTTATATCGCTCTTCTCCAGCTGAGTCACTGGCTCACCGTGTTGGACGCGACCCTTTCTGTTTTAGGACGTCCTCATCATGACAGGACTTACTAACCAACAACACAGTCAAGCGGAAGATGCAGATGTGGTTGAGACATTGAACTATCTACTCGAAAACGTGGAAGCAAAAACAGCCCTCACAGAGAGAATGCCAGCTGGACGGGACACGTCGATGCCTTCGAGTGCTCCAAACCGAGGTCCTGATCTAACGAGCTCGTCAGAAGAAGCCGAAAAGAATGTGAGGATTTTGTTTTGTCGTGTTTGTTTACTTTATTATTATTTTATTGAGTGGTAATGTGTATTTTTTATGCGTAGGTACAGCCTTCACGACGCCACTTAAGAATACATTGCGTGGGCGTCCTGAAGAGCAGTAGCGAAGCGTTCACTTAATTACTGAAGCCAGCGGAATCATTTGCGGATAAGCCGTCGCATTGCTTGAAGATAGGGTATGGAGCTAAGTGTTCGTAAAATCCTAGGACAACTTCTTGCTTTACTCGATTTCAACAAAAATTTTCGAACAAGTATCCATTCCTGAATGGAGCTGCAGTGGACAGTCAATAGGAAAGTGCAAACTTTATCACACTAGACTGCGTAACATCCTAACTGCGGGGTGGAAGTCTTGTTTAGCCGAGACTTGCACCCAGTCGAGACTTATTGTATGCGGACCAGGCCTCCTGTCGACTATACCAACAAGAATGTTTTGCGCGCCATGGAGCAACGCTGTTACAGTAAGATTGCGCGTGGGCTTAAGTGTGTCCGGTGTAGCGGTGGAAACACGCGGCCGAGCGCTACAGAATGCTAATATCCTGCCCCTGCGGCTGTTTCGCATCCGTTTTGGAACATACGCATACCAGGCATCAGAGCATGATGTCTTAGCCCTGAAAGTAATCGATCTGGTCCAATGGACTATACATGCAAGGCATGATAAGATTAAATGTGCAGCGTTATCTAACAATAACATGTATGCCATAGTGGAGTGAGTACTATTATCACGCGGTTACTCCGTAGAAAGTTTCACGCCTTTAATAAATTGGATTTTTTGATTTTTTAGCTCAAGTAGCAGTGTCGATCATAGGAAAAGGCGCAAATAGGGTCCGGGGTTGGGAGTCACTCCCTACTCAGTGGTTATACGCCTTGGAAAAAAGGTACATGTATGTACAGTTACATCATAAATGACCTACCTCAGTTCACTGTAGGGGTAGAACACACTATTGCTGCAAAAAAATCCTGTTTCAAATGGCAAATAGGGCTGTACTACATGGTGACCCCCCCCCCCTCGGGACCCTAGACCCTAAGTGCGCCTAGGAAAGCTTTGTGATAGCTAGTGCTATGAAACTGGTGCATCAATACAGATTCTCCTAAAAAATGTTGTCACTATCTGAATGTCTGAATAGTCATAAACTCCTAGCTTTCCATCAACTTGTACCTTGTTTTGTACGGCAAGAAAGAGAAATCTAAGCGCGACTTTGATGTTTGGATTCACTCACTCGTCCAACGGCTCACGATGGTCACTGCATTGATAGCTTGAGTGCCATTGAATTTGTCCGTTGGAAGGATGTACGATTTCTTAAATTTTTCTATCAGTTCTTTGTTCTATGCAACAATTTACTGTCAAAACCGCTTAAAACCTTGGGTCGGAACAAGTGCAGCACGTGAACATGAATCTCTGAAGTGTGCCTAGAAACTTACAATCATGCGAGGAGGTCTGAAGTGTATCAGTAATGGCGATGGAGAATTCCACTTCGTTGACTTCAAAAGCCCAATACTTCGTCACGACACCATCAGTTCAGAGGGTCATTTGCACTCGCAGTTACGGGCTGGTACAGCCGATAGGCTTTTTAGTACTCATGTTTTATCTCGATGCGATGGTCAGTTGTTCCATAATTTGGAACCACCTAGGAATCAAATCAGGTGTAGAATCAATTCCATAACTTGGAGTCACCTCATGTGAGTTAACTAGATTCCTCGGTTCTGCTCCGTTTTCAACCAAGTCTTGGGTTCTCAAATTTCGGCAGTAGTTTGCCCAGTTTTCATACTAACATCCATATACAGAGGAGGACAGTATTTCTGTCTTAAGTCACCTTTTCCCAAATTCATTACACCTCGTGGCTTAAAGCACAGCGACTGAACCGAAATATCCGACATTGGATTAGGCTTGACGAGGTGCAACAGGTTGTGAACACAACCTAGACGGAGCAGTAGGGCTGCGGACATTCTTATAAAAGTATCCATATGTAGTGCAGCTGTGGAGAGCTTGTCGTGGTTAGGTATGGAGAAGCGGGACAAACCACTCAACTAGCGACTTGCACTCAACTCTGTTTTCAGCCAAGCTTGGGTTCGTAAAGGCAGGGTAATTTAAAAGTTGCCCTGTCTGGAATTAAGCGTAAACACTAATCTTTAACTGCTTCTCGCTATTTGCTTATATAACTCACCATTAAATAAACAGAGTATTTGGTCGTCTTCTTATTACACACGCAGTTTGGTGCTATCTGTAACTTTTTCTTGTAGAAACAAAGGCGATGATGAAATGTGATGTCATAGCGCACGCTTGTATCCGTTCGGAAGAAGTTTAACCCGTAGCGGCGGGATATTAGCATACTGTAGCGCTCGGCTGCGTGTTTCCACCGGTACACCGGACACAAACCAACGCGCAATCTTACTGTAACAGCGTTGCTCCATGGCGCGCAAAACATTCTTGTACTATACCATATGCTTGAGTTCGTCAAATAGTAGACTTGTGGCATTAAAAACAGGTGTCATGCCCCACGGCTACACTGACATGCTGTTAACAGAGCTGTTAGTTGACATTATGAAAGTGATTTTTCCATGGACTAGATGGGTTAATTGTCTCGTCTGCACTGCATAATACGCTTTGTGTTGAGGTTAGCTGAGCATTGTGCAGTTGGTTATAAAGCGAATGCTCATCGGGTTCCATTTCATGCACAAAGGATGTGCGCTCATGTTCCGTTTAATTTTTATGAAAGAGAAAACGTTTTTGCTTTCCATCGCTTCTGTGACGAATATAACAACTGCGAGTACACCAGGTGCAGTGCTTGGTAAACTTACAACCGGAAAAAACCCGTCTGAGTTATTCACCGCAGTTCCGGAGTGACGTTCAGGGAAATCGTTACGGGACCGAGTTGCCTATCGCTCTGCTAATCAGTCCCTGCAGCTAGTGATATTTGCTTGCATGCTTCTCCGGCGCAAATAAGGTCGGGGGTTGGGGCTTCTGCTGGGCAGAAAATCCCATAGAGCGTCGTTAATATCCTTCATCTTTGGCTCCAACGTATAAAGCCTGTAGTAAGGGTGTTCCTTGGTTAATAAAAACCATGTTTGAATCGCGCGGCTGTGGGCGTTGCACCCCGGACAATTCGGACGGGTTTTTTCCGGTTGTAAGTGTATCGGCGAGTAGATATTTACGAGCTTGTCCGGCGTAAATAGGGTCGGGGAGGGGGGGGGGGGGGGGGGAGGATGGGCAGAAAAGCCTATAGAGCCCCCTCCCCCGACCCTATTTGCGTCGTTAATGTCTCCCATCCCTGGGTCCAGCGTATAGAGCCTGTAGTAAGGGCGTAAGGTGGCTAATAAAAACCAGGTTTGAACAGCTCGGCTGTGGGCGTTGCGCACCGGACAACGGTTCTTTTCGGTTGTAAGTGCATTGGAGAGTTTTAAATAGAACGGAGATCCTATATGACCAACGCCGGAGGTGAGCAAATGTGGAAGAGGTACTGTACAAGACAAAGTTATGTATTTCGTGGGATGCCTGCAAAGTCCACCAGAGCGTTGATCGACTACTTCGAAAGGTAGGACGCGGTCAGTGTCGAACGAACAGAATCCACTAGGTTTCGGTGGCATGTGAAATATGCAATTGAAGACCACTAATAAGCTAACGGTTAAGTGGTGTACAAGTGGGTGAGATGAACTCTGTGTATACTCCTTGAGGTTAGCTTACGAATGGGTGGCCCTTTGCAGGGCACCACAAACCCTTTACCATAGCTGCTTTATCACTGAGTGATCTACTGAACCATGAATTTTGTGTGGAGCAAGTTGCATCCCTCTGATCAAGCTAATATCTCGTGCTGTGCAAAAAGCTGAGTAACGCGTCTGCGTCAGTGTTGAACTCGGCCACTTTCAAGCTGTTTCTTAATGAGAACTGTTGCACACGCATGTTCTCTGTCCACACAGGTACTAGGTAGGTGCTGGGAGAAATTTATATCTCAGAGGAGTACCAGCTTGTCGGATCCTTCTGATTGAAGCTCATCCCAGCTTGCAATCCGAGTGGTCTAATGATCACACAGTGGCATTTTAAGGTTCTGAACTCTTAAAGAGCAGTTATTCGCATGCACCCCACGATATGAAAATCGAGTGGAAGCTACTACGAAGGGATCCATTAACACCGGCACTAATTCTTTACCTTTTATCCGAGGAACCGTTTCCACATTGCGTAAGTCTTCAGCTGCTATGAAGTCAAAAAGCGGATAGAAGTCTACTCAGGGTCTTTCCTTTCATGTTTTCTGCCGTAGGTAGTGGTCTTCCTATCTCTGTTGCACCATAACCCTCTGTAGCGCCTTTAGTCGTTACTTGTAACCAATTTAAGCGTCGGACACGTGCTAGCGAGAAGAAAAGCAGGTGTTTGTTTCCATTTTGTAACAACTACTGTTCCACTTCATAACTAGCAGTAAGCTGGGTTGTGCTTACCACCACCTTCTCCTTTTTAAGATGTAATTTCTAGCTCGTATCCACTACACGAAGTTATGTCAAGTGCCGGCTGCCCACCTTTTCTGGTCTTTAGCTGCTTCTTCACCTCGTTCGATCTCACGGGGCTTTGTTTGCAGAGGCACATGTGCGTGACTGCGACCTTTTTGTCCCGATGAGTGGACGGGGTCGCACTTACAGCTAGCCCTTTACTGTCTACTGAAGTGTCCGCAGCAGTCTAGTTTTCTTTTTCCAGAAGGCGAGAGACAGGAATATGACTGAGCAACCTCCTCAATCTGACGATCCGGATGTTTTCAAGGTTCGAACTCCACATAGGATCATGCTTTCCATTAGATTAAAGTGAGATCATTTATTAACGTGTATTCGTCTTTTTAGCTGAAAGCCATCCAATTCAACTCGTCGAAGGTGTCTATCGTCACTCAAAACCTGAACGGACCTTGTCCATTGATCGCTCTAGTCAACGTTTTGGCACTGAAAGGTTTGGCAAGACTTCCCGCCAGTGGACACGTAACAAGGGATGCGCTTACTCATCTGGTATCTTTAACTGCACTACATGTACTGAGTATCCACGAGCGGTGGCAGCATGTTCCAGATTGCAGACGTCCTCCTCCAAATGCGACCTGACAACATGAACTCGCATGTCGAAAGCAATTACAACCGAAATCTCGACGATGTGATCAATCTACTACCAGATTTGGGTCGTGGACTGGATGTGAACGTCAGGTATGACATGTTTCTCTTTGGAAGTGTTCTCACAAATTGAAAATGGTATCTCTTCATGGGTGCAAAAGAAAAGTAGGAAAGGAAGCGAATTCGGAATCTAATGGGTAACAAATGGGCTTTTTATCAGTATTGAATAATCTACCGGTGACGAGAAAAAGAAGGCATATATTCCCTATTGTTACGAAAACCTCCGAGATAGTTTTGGTGCAGATAGCGAGAGACGAACGAAGCACTAAATTTCTCTCTGTTCCTTCAAAGGTTTTCCATATAGTTTGTTATGGGTACTAATTAAAGATGAACTAGCACACATGTGTTACTCAGAAAGAGTAGTAACTGCATTAGTTGGTCGTGTATACGTCTGACGTAGAGTACGGAAAGTAATAGGTGAACGTTTAGAATCGCGAGCTCTTAGATTGGAGCTTGATGCAGTCCAAACAGGGTGTCTCTAATGGCGTAGAAGTTCTCAGATAGTTTGGTTTGACCGCCGGTTTGTATCCTTCGTCTGCTGCTGCTGTGCTAGTGCAAATTCGGCAATTCGAACATGGATTTGCTCAGGTTTCGTCACGTCACTGATTTCGAATTCACCCCGGCCTTATCCCTGTTTGATCTGCTCAGGGTCAACCTCTACCATGGATGGATTCCAGATCCCCAATTTGTGGAAATAAGTATGTCTTCACTACCAGATTTTTTCTATATCTGTTAAGTTATTGTTAATTTGAGGAGACGCCGTCGGTGATCTAACATATAACCAACTCGTGGAGCACATCTGCGACGAGACGAATACCAATCGACTGCTGCTTGAGGAGTTCTTGATGGAAAACGTGACACAGCTAACATATCAAGGACTGATTGGTCTGATGGAGGCCATGAAGGACGGCGAGCTCGCTGTGTTGTTCCGAAACAACCATTTTCACACCATATTACGGAGAAAGGTAAGGATACAACTTTTTCACTTCATATACTCAGGCATTCTGGAAGCGGAGTTAAAATTCTTCCATAAGTGCTTGTATTTTTGAGAGTTTCTATTTTCAACAACTTGGCTATACTTTTAAATAGTAGTGTAGGGCAGCAATATGGGTATTTTACGACGGATATACAACATTCAACTAGCCAGTAAACAATAAATTGGGTCTAGAACTTGAAGCTGTAAACGGGTATACGGTGCAATGGATGCTATTTACTTGTCACAAGATTTCTCTTTCCCTGCACTATTGTAAATAGTTTAAAATTATCGAAGACAACATATACTACCAGTATAGTTGTTGGCTCTAAAAGCGATTTTTGGATAACCTGTATAACAACACGTCGTACTATCTGGATCGTCTGAATTATTTCAATACTTCTGTGCCACGCAGGTTTGGTATGATGGATTTTCTACTTCGTGCTGACGCTCCGACAATTTCGTCGTTTTCAAAGCCTGAAAGAAGTCTCTCAGGCCTTTAAAAACGACGAAGTTTTCGTAACGTCAGGCCGAAGTAAACGATCCATCATACCAAACCTGCGTGGCACAGAAGTATTGAAATAATTCAGACATTTCCACGTTTCATGACAGTCGAACATGGAGAATGATCTGGACTGTCTTTAGGATCTTCTCTACCTTCTGGTATCAGACAGCGGCTATGCAAATGAGCCCTCCATTGTGTGGGAATCCTTCAATAACGTGGACGGAAGTTCGATTTTCTTCGCAAGCGACTTTACAGTTGGATCGCCTCGAACCAGCGGCGGCTCCTCGCAACAGTCTCAAGCCGCACCCTCTACAGATGCTGAGTGAGTCCACCAAATATTTATATGCGCGAATAGGATAAAAATCGAATGTTGAATTATTTTAGCTTTTTACTTGCTCAAGAGATGCAGGCATGCGAGGAAGAACTAGCGAGACAGGAAGCCGAAAGAGAAGCAAGACAAAATTCTACGGTGGAAGCTCGGCAACCACCAGTTTCGAGCGAAGAAAGGTTTCTTCCAGTTACATTCTGTTCTTTATCGAGTTCAGGATTGTATTTATTAATCCTATTTCTCACTTTTTCATTTCAGTCGGCCTCACTTCGAGAATGCTCAATACAAAAATCCTCGGCCTGTTATGGCAAGTCCTGTATCGAAGGATAAGAAGGTAAGGGTTGTCTTCCGTGTGTGTGTGTTTTTTATTCTAGTAGTTCTGTGACAGGCAAAAGGTAGGACATAACATCACTACAGTAGTGAACGCAACGAAAACTTTCTGGTGGGGCAAAACCGCAACCAGCATCAATTAATGTGTGGGCACGATATTTTCTTGTGGCGCAGCAGTAACAGCAGCCTAGCTGGATCTAGCGACGTTGATGCTGTAGAGGACGCGATGTTCTAACCTAAAGAAAAATAGAGGCTGTGCTTTGTTCATTTCAGACTACAGCTCAACATTTTTGTAATGATAGGTATAATAGCTAAGAATAATCGGTGCTAATCAGTCTTTTTACGTCGTGTGCCATGTACTTCATTTTCACAAGGTATCGTAGAGGCATTGTGAATATTTTGCCTTTACGGTAGTTTTCAATGGAGAAAGCCATTGATCGCGTACCGCTTGAAGTGATAAGGTACGCCCTGCGACAACATGGAGTTCTTAAAGACCTCTTAGAGTGGGTGCTACTTTATTACTTTTGTCCAAAGAGTAGTTGCGTGCAGCCGCTGGAACCTCGATGGAGTTCCCCATCTCTGTCGGGGTACACCAGGGAAGCCCGTCCCTTGGACGTTGCTTTATGGCGATGACGTAGTGCTCGTTCACGAAGACAAAGAGGAACTTGATCGAGAGGTGCAAGCTTGGTGTGATCTCTTGGAACGGTTTGGACTCAAGATGAACGTGAAGAAGATCGAATACCTAAGTGAGTATAGCATGCTCCAAGTGGCGCTCGTTGTCTCGCGTGTTCTGCGATAGGAAGATACCAGAGCACCTGAAGTCGAAGATCTACAGAGCAGTCGTCCGTCCAGTGGAAATGTAAGGCGCTGAGTATTGGCCTGCGATCAAGGAAGTTGAAACGCGCCTCAGCGTCACGGAGACGAAGATGCTGCACTGGATGGCTTGAGTCACGCGATTGGATCGCTTCGGAAACGATGTCATTCGGCAGAAGTTCGGTGTCACGCCGATAGCGGACTAGATGCGCGAAGCTCGCTTGCGATGGTACGGCCGCGTTCTGCGTGGGAAGAAGGCAGCGTAAGAAGATAGGCCTTAACGTCGAAGTAATTGGAAAGCGGGATGGAGGGTGCACGAAGCAGCACTTGTCTGATACGTTACATATGGACTTGAAGATTGCTGGTGTTCACCCTGATCTAGCGCTGGATCGGAAAAAGGTGGCGTCATGACACCAGAATAGCGGACCCCGCTACAAAGCGGGACAGACGCTGAAGAAGATGAATAATAACAGCTTATTAATTTATTTAATAATAGCAATAGTCTTCTGTGACCTGCGGATAAACATGCCAGTGTTTCTTCTTCCACGAGGAAATCTGGTAGCATTTCATATACTCCGGAGGGATAGCGCTTTTGGTGTGCGGGACCCCCTCATGGACCTATATTTGCTGTGGACGCGAGACGGTGCCTCCTCCTACTTTACAACCACTTGCAGTGCTGTGAAATCTCTGGTAGCATCGGCTTAGTTTGCTGGTTGATTAGTTATTTGTGCCAATATATTGCCAGGGCTGCACGTGGTAGCATATCAAACCGTTTGCCAAGCTCTCCTTTGCTGAGCCAGTATGCTCGTTTACCCCGAGTCTCCCCCAATGGGGGATTGGGGCGTGATATGATATGTTGATATTGATTGATTCTCCCCCAACGGGGGAACACGAGCATACGGCCCCTGGAGTTGTTGAAGCGCCCACCCTAACCAAGAATTTATTATTGTCGCCTTTTATGTCTTTATTTTGTTTTTACCACGGAGAAGTAAATATTAGGTAGATGAAGATTAGGTCAACAGTCACCTCGGTTGAACCATGATAATAAACTAGGGCGCAAAATGGCTGGAGGTGGTATCGAGGATGATGAAGTGCAACAACACGTCATATCGAGGATTGCGAAGAGCAACAACACGTCATATCGAGGATTACGAAGAGCAACATGTCGGCAGTATCATAGCACTGCATGTCACTATGAAATAGTAGTTCATTTCATCGAGTAAAGTTCAGTTGTGTTCCTACTGCTCCGTGGTGTAGCGGTCGAAGTTAAAGAATAAAAAATTATTCCTGGTAATCAGCATGGGTTTGTGCCGCATAAATCTGCAGTATCTAATCTATTGGAATGTATAAATGACTGGACCGAATAATTGGTTAAGAATGGATGTTGCGATGTAATTTACTTTGATTTTTCGGAGGCTTTCGATAGGGTTGACCAAGTAAGCTACTACACAAAATTGAAAGTTTGGAGTTTCATCCTATAGTAGTAGCTGGATAAAGGACTATCTGATAGGAAGGAGTTTCCAGATTAAAGTACCTCACAGCTTTTCCACTACTAAGCTTGTTACAAGTGGGGTTCCCCAGGATGGGATGCTGCCCAATTCTTTTTGCTATTTATGCGTCTGATCTACCTGTAATTTTAGAAGGACGTGGTGTTGTAAGCAGTTCGCAGATGATGTAAAGATATATAGAAGTGTCAGAGGCCCAAGTGACATAGAGTCTATTCACTCTGCCCTTGACGCTAGATGTGGTCTGAAACATGGAGGCTCCCCTGGCACCTGAGAAAACGGTATTCATGAGGATGGGTAAATCTGATTATGACGCCAACTATAGCATCAAAAATCACTCAATAACAGCCGTTTCTCGCGTTAAAGATTTAGGATTTTACTACTACAATAAGCTTGACTTCTCCGAGCATTTCAAAATGATTTACAGTAAAGCTTTTGCTCGAACATTCCTTATATTCAAAGCTCTCTCTATAATGGATTAGGAAATGCTTCTTAGGGCTTACAAGTCGTACATTCGCCCCATTGTGGAGTATGGTTCACCAGTCTTTTCTCCTTCGAAATCAAAAGACATCGCTCTTCTTGAGAATGTGCAAGACAATTTCACTCGCAAATTATTTTCTTAGGATAGCTTGTAGTAGATCTGTGAGAGCTCCTCGTCCTGTAGCTAGAAATAGCGAAAATAAGTTGCATTCCTTAGTCTCTCGTCGTAAACTTACTGATGTTTGTGTGGTTTTCAAACTCTTGTCTGGCCTAATTGATGTAGATGTTTCAAATTTCTATCGTATAATAATATCTAGAACTAGGGACAGCTCAGAAAAAATATCTTGCGGTGTACCCAAAACGAATACCAGAGCTGGTTCTAGCTTCATCTCGCTAAATTCCTGTGCCCCTCAATCCTCGGCACATTACAGGCTGTTCAGGCACATGGCTAGAAGCAAGCTTTTGCATTTCTAGATTTTACAGCTGTTCTTCCTGTATTGGTGATTTGTATTGCACTACGTCCTATACCACGTATGCCTTATGCACCGTACAGAAATAAATAAATAAAGTTCGACCGTTCCGCATGGAGCTCATCGCAGAAGCACCTTGGCCATCGTAGGAAAATGGCGGTCGGACAGTGATAATAAACTAGGGCGCAAAATGGCTCAAGGGGGGGGGGCACTCCAATCACCTTTATTGCCTTACCCACGATACTAATCAACTTCTTTGGAGATGAAACATGTTGGCTTATTTAACGTCACGCGAAGACAGTTTGAATACACTAACCGAGTGGTCACTGACACGTTTGTGCTGAATGGATGTTGAAGCGGCCCTGCATACGGTCTATCCATCTCTCACCCCGGCTAAGCAGTCTGTTGGGCGTCACTCAGTTCATTTTTTCATTCTTTTATGTTTCCATTTTAGTTCTAATGAAGTCGTCTACTCAGGTTAGTGTTTTGTTATCGGCAGCTTTGTAAGTTTTTCGAGGTAACCCCTCTCTTCGATCCGTTTTGCGCCTAATGGAGGTGTAAGTCTAATTTGCTTAAGGATAGGAGACCCAGTGGGGGATCGACGCTATTTTTGAGCTTAATCGGGGCTAATTGTTAAGCCAAACCTGAATCATCCATTTTTTAAACCAGATTTGTAAGCAGGCACCAGACTTCGAGGAAAAGGTAACGGCGCTGTAATGTCTCAGTATGCGGGCCGTCTAATGGTTAGATGGAATTTAAAACTTTTCTGCACTACATGGATGCAGAGACGATGGTGCATCCCAAAGAGACTAATTACTATCTCTTATGAATGTTTATGTGCTTCTGTGCCTCGAGGTTGTTAGGTGGAACTAGCTATTGGCCGAGTGGTAGCCGAATCGCCACACTCAGACGGTGGAGCATCGTGCCTTTGAAGACGCCGTGACGGTCGAAACTTCAGGCCAATAAATAGTTCCACATAACAACCTCGAGGCACAGAAGCATATAAACATTGATAACAGCAATGCCGAGCTTTTAAAACGAGAAAGGAGTATCTCTTGCATTTTATTGAGCTTTAAAAAGCACGGAATTCCGAGGCTGCTTAAATAAACTGCATATTTTCAGTGCACAATTTCGTGAGACCTCCACACAACCGTTGCCGCTTTCTACATGCTTCCTCATACTACCGCATAGCATTTGGAACAACGCTAAAGATATATATTTGTCACATTTTTATCGCTGCATAGAGTTCTAGCTACTGATCATGTACACATTGTATATTGTCACCTTGTTCAGCGTATGATATCCGGTACGAGTCTGCAACTCTGATGCTGGCCTTCCGGTCGTCCACTGTATAACTCTCAGAGTGAGGATGAACTGATTCTAGTGTGCCTAGGGTTCTGTTGAACTAATCGTAAAGCTTTCTTGACTCTCGTAGTCACTGGCTCGGTTCTTTCTGGCAGCTACTAGTCCAGTCTTCAGTGTTCTTTTTGAGTCGGCAGTTTGGATATGTGTAGTGTTTTGTATTGTGTGTGTGTGTTAACGGTACTTATCCTACTGTTACGTCGCTAAATTGTGTAAGCAGTTTCTTAACTGGTGTCAGCTATTGTATAGACAGCGCTACTGCCTTTCGATGTTCGTTTTCGGAATAAAGCCAGGCCTATCCGCATTGTGTAGCCTATTGATGGTACTGCTGAGTTCAGTGGTGAGGTGCATCTGATACTTCAACGTTGGTCTTGTATCACGATACCTTTGTGTAACCGAGCGAAGCAGGTTGGAGGTTAACATGGTGCTCTTCTACAACAGATTTCATCGCAGGTTATGCCCAGAGACACTACGGGTGCGGCGCGAACTGCATGTCGTTATTTCGCTAGCGGTTGCTGTGCTCTGGGTGATCGATGCGCTTACTCACACGATCGCAGTAGTCCTGCCGATCTCGTCTGTAGGTACTATCAGCGTGGAAGGTACGTTTGTTCCCTAGTACCTAAAGTGTTCAAGGTGTAGGAAAACGCTGACCACCTTGCCTTTGGCAAAGGAAAATGGTCATCGTTCTTTACCTTTTTGGAATGTCCGGAGGACAGGTAGTGATGAGCAAGGAGAAAGTAGCGTTAGCAGACTATACAAAAAAGAAACGGAAGAGAAGGAAAAAGTAAGGGGACGAACTGCAGGAAAGGGAAAAAATGCTCGCACTGTAGTCCAGTGGTTCTTCTTTGCTCGAGAGACCCGACGAGTGTCCTACCTTTCCTTTTGGGCTATGACGGGAAAGTTTGGTTACCATTCTCGTGCCTTTTTCACATCCTGAGGAATCCGGCCGGCTACAGCTCCCTTCCAGCGTGTGTGAGTGAAGCGCATTATGTGACCCCCGCCCTCCCCCTCCACTGAGTGAATTTTCGATGACTTGGCCCAAACGACGCCTCTGATCTTCGAACGTCAACGAAATTCAGAATTTCGAATGTCCCTTGTTTGCGCTAATCGTATCACTCCTCTCGTAGCTCCAATCGTTTGCTCATTCTTCTTTCCTGAGCCCAGATTTCTGAGGCGTCGATTAGATGAGGAGAAACAGTTTAATCCCATAGGTGGTGATTGAGCTGGACGTTCTTCGTCTTCTTCAGTACTTTGTTACTTCACTTCTACATTGTATCTTCAAAGTCGCAAACACTCGAGATTGTTCTGATAGGAGGTTGTTGAATGTTTGTATAATTCGAAAATCCTTGGAATTCAATTCAAAAAGGAATGTACTAAACGAACGTTTTTAGCTGCTCCTACGGCACGGCGTGCAGATATGATCACGTTCGTCCCAAGAAGGATCAAGAGCCCCAGCCCGTAAACGGTGCAGTTTTAACGCAGAAGCCGCTCTCTTCCTTGCCAAAGCCGATGAAGCTACCAAAGCCGGGTCTGAATGCAGACGCTGCTGAGTTTGTACCATCATGGAAGCGCTCTGCTCCAGGTTAGGATGTGAATCCAAATTTCAGTGTTTGGTTTCCCACGTAGGTGTTGCGTAGGTCCCTTTAAACATTTCCGTAATCCATAAATCATATGCAGATTTGCATTGCGACATCCGGACAATCCCCATCTAGGACTAGTAGTCGTGACGTTTCACCAGGATGCTCTATGAATTCAACACATCCTCAAGAATCGAACGCATATTTGACACTGTTAGGGCTGTCGTGAAGGTTTGTTCCCCACTTTCAGGCACTTCATACGCTGCAGCAGCCGGAGCAGTTGAGAGCGACTCCACTATCCTGCCGCTTTGTCCCTACTTTGAAGTCGGTGAATGCACCAACGAGCAGTGCCAGTTTGTCCACGGACTCGTGTGTGATATGTGCTCAAAGGCCTGCATTCATCCATACGACGAAAAGCAGCAAAAAATGCATTTTGTTGTGAGTGATCTTAGTTCTGCTAGCGGCACTTCATCCGATTTTTGATAAATTTTTAGGAGTGCTTGAAACAGCATGAAATGGCAATGGAACAAGCGTTTGCTGAAGCGAAAGGTGAGGGAAAATGTTGCGGCATCTGCATGGAGAATATCATGGAGAAGGTGAGCAGAATAAGATGTAAAGTCGTTCTCGGCGCTACACCGAGTATCGCTATATCATGCAGAAATACGCACGTCTTTCTCCTTCATAATACGTGGCTCAAATTTTGTTTTGAAGTCTCTCCGCTTTGGAATTCTGGAGGGTTGCCGCCATTGCTTCTGCTTGGATTGTATACGGGAGTGGAGACGAAATCAAACCTTCGAAACGGAAGTTGTGCGGTCGGTCTGTTTACACCTTTGCATCATGTCCTTTTTTCATGCCGAAGATGCCTTGCAGATCCTGTCCGGAGTGTAGGCAGCACAGCAACTTTGTGATTCCTTCAACGCTTTGGGTCGAGGACGACGAGGAAAAGCGTGTACTGTGCGACGTCTACCGTGACAATATGGCACAAAAACAGTGCAAGTATTATAAAGTGAGTGGAACTCACTTCAAAGAAGCTCAGCTTAGATCAGCTAACGTTGCTTCTTTTCCATTGGTATCGTCAGCTTCATCCGGGTGTACGTGTGAGAACTCTTCTCCAAAAGAGCAGTGTTTCGTCATTTAAGTTGTACACTACGATGGGGAGTAGTGAATCGAATACTTAGTAAAGCAATACGTCGCCCTCAACAGCGGAACTCAGCAGACCGTTGCCCTTATGAACATCCATCAGTTACCTGTCACTTTTTGTATCTTTATCTTCAGTTGTTACGCTAAAATCGAAACTCTGAATATATTAGAAAAATATTTTTACTGAAAGTTGTACATGACTGATCAAGACGTGAAAGAGTACATTGGATGGAGGCGTGTTATTCATTCCTTTTTGGGATGTGCCACTGATTCCACCTCTGCGATAGATATCGTTGTATAGTCAACGCCAGTGGACAGATCATTGCTTCGTCGTTTCTAGACAGAATTGGTAGCAGTTCACTGATCCCAAGGAGATGAAAGGCTTAGTTACCTTGAGCGATACCCGAACTAAGAACTTCTATTCCACGTACACAATAAGTGCGGCACCTTCTCTGCACTACCAGACATCATCGGATTAGACATAGACGGTCAGAAAGGTAGCTGCGGTTTATCTTATGAATGTACGTGGCCTTTGACTTATTAATTCTTCAACAAAAATAATCTGCAGCTTGAAATAATCGAAATCCATAAGTTGACGGTACGTCGGGTCAAGTTGGACTGGAGATGATTGAACGGTCAAAAAAAAAAAACGCGGAAGGATATTTTGAAGGCGACCTTCAAGAGTACTCCGAGAGCTAACCATAATCAACATTGCTGTATATAATACCGTATAAACAACACTGACAGAATCAGAAACAACATGGCGGCGCTATTGAGCACACCGAAAAAATCAAAAGGTCTAAACTAGCCCAAGTTGCAGTGAAGGAAAAGATAATTTCTTAAGCCGCGTCTTTCTGGATATAATGCTAATTGAGACGGATTCTATCATGATTTATAGCAAGTCGACCATAACGGAGGCCTTCCTTTGCTAGCGTCCAGTTTCAAGATGCAGTTCTCGGTTATTTATCCACTGCTTAAGGAAGGAGTGTCCGCTGAAGGCTGTCCGTTTGGAAACAAATGTTTCTACAAGCATCAGCTTCCTGACGGATCCATTGATCCAGGAGAGGAACCCCATGCCAGAAGAAAACCTCATCTTTCCGATTTCCTCTTCAATAGGTAGGATTTGTCAGTAGGCGACTTAACGTCTACTAATCTTCAGATTACCAACGCTTCGTATACACCGTTTCCATGTTGCAGGACCGATTCGGACAATGACGAGAGAGAACGTGCTGCGGTGGACGCGCTAGATGACGATTTTTATTACCGCCTTTTGATGCGGTTACAAATGAGACGACATTCATAGAGATTAATAAGACGACTATAATGTTAGCTACTTGGTGGTGTCTCTGCTGCTGTTCAACAGACCTGGTTATTGGCTGTTGAGAAGAAATCCTAGTAACTTATGCAACTTTAAAGTAGATAAACCTTTAACGAGGTTGAAGAGCTTCGCTTAGAGATGTAAATAAAGCTTAGCAATATTTGTGCTGCTGATGTTCAAAGTGGTAGTCGAATACCAAACATTTGTGCTGCTTCAACTCATCTCCATTTAAGTCTCATTTGGCTGTTGCTGAGCTTATAAGCTGTTTCAATGATCTTTGATGACGAAAAAAACTAGCACCAGGACGGACTCAGATATAACGTGTAGACGTAAGGCGTATCATCGTGCCCGGTAATCAGCAGGTATAGGTTCGAGTCCAAGCTGATGCTAGAGTTTCGATCACAGCCAATTATTGTTGCAACAGCTTGTATGTGCTACTGCTCTTCTCGTGGAACGTGCGCTTTTGAAAAATCGTGATTCAGTACAACGGTGCAGCATAGCGGTGCTGTCGTTGGTGTTTTTATGGTGAAGTGAGAATTCGTGTGTAGTTTACGCGTTTCATCAACGGTTTCTCTGTTGGTATTGGCTTCTTTCCTATCTCAGTCAACAGGTAAGCTTTATATTGAACATTATTTTTCGATATTATGTTCTATTGCGCTGATAGTAGCCCCACGTATTATGATGAAATGAGTGCTGCTGAGTGAATGTTCGGAGTTGCAGATGTATTATGGCCCGTTTACATTTCGACGCCGAGCGACGAGACGCCACGTATTGTGGCCACATCGATCCATCGACGCGATCGATCAATTTTGCAACTGTTCAAGCGATCGTGTCGCTCGATGTCGAAAGTATAAACGGGCCCTTAGGGGCATATTGCAGCTCAAGACGCACGCAATGGCTATGGGTGCAAATTGTGTGACGAACGTGTCGTTGTTGTCTGTAGGGACAGAAGATCGCGTCCTTGGCGAAGTACAACCTAACTAAAGGATAAAGGACAACGTTAATCCATTGCTTTTTGAGATGTGGCACACATTCTACTTCTAAGGAATGTTGTGGAGGCGACTAGAACATATTTGGCCTATAATGACTCGCGTTGGCCAGATGATGGACGAGTCAGTGTTTTATCCCTCCCTGACAAGTGTGCTAGCAATTCACCGACCCCGAAGGAATGGACTTTGCGGGAAATCCGAACCACTAACCTGGAATCAGGTGCACGCGGCAACCACCACCTCATCCGACGGCGCTACTACACGTCTATAAACCTACCTATAGTGAAATAAGGGCGCGTGCTGCGGAGGTCCCGGCTGTCGCGTGCACCCGATACCAGGTTCGTGGTACAAATTTCTCGGGGGTCGGTGAATTGCTACCAGACGTCTGGGAACTGTAAAGCGCTGACTTGTTCATCGGCTGGCCACCGCAAGTCATTGCGCATTCCTAAACTAAATGTGCATTCAAAATCGCCCCCACGGCATCCCGTAGAACTAGAATACGTGGCACATCCAATAAAGGGATTGAGTAAGGCCGCCCTTTATCCTTTATAGTGAAATAAAGAAATCTATGGTCAGCAGATGCATGTACCTCACCACTATTATATCTTCTATAAAACAATTTGCGCGGGAATGGAGAGTTCCTCTGGCCCCAGCGACGTTTATTTCCTCGCCCAACTCTGTGCTCTACTCCGCGTCAGCAACTAGAGCCTAGTAATAGAAGGAACTTCGGGGTCTGGCTGATCTATCTTACTCGTTTTATGATACCTTGCCGGTGCGTAGCGGGCATCAGCCCACTTAGAACTCAGGAATCGTGCTTTCAGACAAACCAGTCTTGGGCTAATAGGAAAAAGAAGTGGTCAGTGCTATCCCACAAAACCATTAACAATGGATCTTGTTTTCATCTGTATAATATAATATCTATCTATAGGCGGAATAAGGTGCGCTGTGAAAATTCCAAAACTATTACAGGTCGCGCGCAGCTTCTGACTTATTTAATAATAGCTTGCATTCCTCTTACATTACGTGCGACATATGATCGGCCGTAATGTATGTTAGAGCAATGCAGAGCTGTCGTTTAATCATCATTACAGACGATCGATATGGTGAGCTCCATATAAGAGGCTTCGTTTCAGTTCTGTATTTAATCGAGGACTTCTTCCAATGTATGAACGAATATTGGACGAGCGACAGGTTGCAAGAGACATCGTTGACGCCATCCGTTCCACTACTGATGCGCCGCTTCATACATGTATCGATGCTGCGAGGACGTGTATTGCCGTGATGGCTCCGTTCATACAGTGCGCTTGCCTTCTATTTTTGTCGTGTTTCCGAGTTTTTCTTTTGAAGCGAAACGCCTTTATTGACAAAGGTGCGCCAGCTCTAGAAGTGACTTAGGAACACTACAAACCCACCCATCCATGCATAGTAACAGAGATTTGAAATTGTCGCCAATATTAGTGACCCAGTGTTGTTCTATCTTTCCTTAAGGTGATGGGACCACTTCGAATTCGTGTATATACGATCTGCATAGCACTACTTGTGACCATTGGTCTGACTAATCCGTGATTCGTTCTTTACGTACCTTTGCTTTCTTCGAATTGAACGACGAACCGATTCGTGATGCGCAGAAGGGAGTGTAATCCTACAAGTGTATCACTTGCGCATTTCCACGTATATAAAAATGACGACGCGTTTCCATAACCACTAATTGACGACGCGGCTGTTTCCCAGGTATAAAATGGTGTTCGATGAGTATTTTGCGGCCCATGTGTTTACACTTCCTCGCGACAACGCGTCGTAGAATGACTTGCGGTATTCAACCGATAATCAAGTCAGCGTTTCATTTTTTCCAAACAGGTGCGGTACCAAGTCGCCGTGTTTTGTCATTCCTAATCAGCTTTGGTACGAATTCAACCACCTAAGTAGGACGAACGAGGGCTTGCTTGGTATGGGTTGGGCATGGAGGTACCCGGAATTCGTGCTGTCTGGATCGTGTGCTACTCTGGCCATTAAAATCGAAATTTGTGCACATCTTTTTTCCCGCAGTCATCACTAATTGAATTGCGGCAAATGCTTGCTTCTGCTTTCAGGGACGAATCTTTCATCCGCATACAAAAGGCGGTTCGCGAATATGTGGTCAGCGTCAACGACTGTTACGATTACCGTCTTCTGTCGCAGATGAAACACCAACTGGATCAATTGTTTAGCGAAAAAGATGAGGTAAAGCGATCACCGAAGTGTTGTTCCCTTCATGAAAGGCTGCAATCATAGCCAGCACAATTGCAGCTCAGCTTCTCAAATGAACAGGACGACAACACCCTTATCAAATATCTGCATGCGTTTTCTGACTGCGTGGTAGGTCTGAAGCACTTTTATGTTTCTTGTACTGTTCTTCCGTCCACATGCTCATAGCAGTTTAGACAAAGACAGATCCGGGAGTGGTGATGGAGCTGATCACGACCGATGACTTTGAGTGGCTCAATCATCTTATAACTGTATATCAAATGGTTTGCCATTTAATCACGTCCTTTCGCTGCAGACCTCGAATTTGTTAGGTTCATCTCTAAGCAGTTTTTGGCTTGTTCAACAAACAGCTTGCAGGATCAGAATGATGGGGTGCGATTCGAAGGGCTGTGCTGTATTGTGTCGCTGGTCGACGCCTGTCCTAGTCTTATTCCGTTTCTTCTCAACTCACGACTTCCTGAAGTGCTAGCGTTGCAATTTCAAAGTCACGACACTGTTCTGCCCAACTTGCATCTCATCGCTATAAAGCTACTTACCAGAATTTACTCAACAGACAGACCTCCTCCTCTCAGTCATTTCGGTTAGTTCTATTCTCAGTATCAGTCTCAGCCATATTGACCTTCGCAAAATGTGGAGTTGTTCACAGCTTTCACCAACACAGCATGGATGATTCACTGAGGGCAGCTGTAGTAAAGTTACAATTAACCCGGTCTGGAAAGCATATGGTACAGGTTCAAGCCCCTCGTGTCATGGAAGCTTTGTTCACATCTCAGCATCCGTTTGATACTTCGAATTATCCCTAGAGCCACAATAACCTTAAGTCCGATGAAACCATTGAAATAACCTTCAATTGGTTTAGCCTGTTACCTTCTGTTCAAATCAAGTACGGGTATATTAGCCATACCAGAGCACTAGAGAATAAGCTAGGGCTTAAAGTAATATTCAGAGAAATAATTGGAAAAGCAACAACCGAATTTTTTATTCCATTAGCCGACTATGCCACGACAGCACTTCAAATCTAATGGTGTGCGAGGTCGTATTGCAGTCGGGTGTCACAGTTGCTTTAGTAAAATTTGGAAAACCTCTTATTTTTATTGCTAGCCATTTATTTTCACTCATCGGATCGAATGGAATAACAGTTGTTATAGTCCCCTTGCTCCCACCATACGAATTGTTTAGGAAAAGTGACTTCACTGCACATTTGGGAGTCTAACTCTCATTAGAGCCTAGCATACAATGGTGTAAGAGTTTTTGTTTCAGAATTCTTCGATGCGAATTTTTTCATGAAACTGCTGACGCATCTAGTGGAATGTCCGTCTGAGATACTGGATTTTATTGTCAACTTCAGCTTCCTATTCCCTGAAGACGACGATAACGCCGTGATCATCGCGCTCGAATCGAATCCCAATCCACTTCTCGGACAGCTGCTAGTGAAGGCTGTAAATGAAGAGACATCTGGTATGTTGTCCATCCGTTGCAAGATAATAATTTAGTGAAAACATACTACTACTACTACTACACTTTACTTAGAGCAGTTCAATTCAGACCGTCGGCTGAAGTTCTTCATAGATATAGCGCAACGGAATGGACTATACAGAGAGCTATTTTACGAAAATGATCTTCATGTCTTATCTCATGTGGTAGCCAGAGAACTAATCAACTCAGAGACTGTAGAGGTTCGTCTAGCAAATTTTTGGATCATAGACCTACGTCTTAAACTAAAAGCTCTTAAACTTAAGTGGATTTGAACCCAGGCAAATGAAGGCGTTTCTCAGATTCGATCTCGATGTATGGACTGCATCTCCCGACTGGCAGAAATTGGCCACTGCGATCGAATGGTGCGGGACGCTGTAGAAAACTGTGATCTCGACGAGAGTTCCCGCTCGAGAACTTTGGCCATCATAATGAGCCATTACTCTGACAGCTAGTCTGAATTTATAATGTCGTTCAATAGTAATCGATTCGAATCCCGGTGTAGGAATAATTGCATGGTTGTGACTGCATAGAGCTGTACTAAAAGTTTATGCTCGACTCATATGTATCCTATGTACATGACATACCCATTCAGGAGAAACATCGAAACATCTAAATACCTACACTTCCTTGCGGGCTATAACCGTTGCCATCTGTGTGGCGGCCAAATAATGTGAGTTGCGCGGTTCTTGACAAGACCGCGGCTTACCTGAAACAAGAGCTGGTATGACTACGATTTTAACTGGTTGCGCAGGGATATGATTCATCCTCATTACTGAAAGTTTTTTCACTCTGATGAGAATACGGGACTAACGATAGCGGATAACTGATCCTCCTATAGATGGTGCTCCACTTATACAATATCGCGCGAAACTGTGAAAGCTTAGGACATCCGGGCTGGCAGTTGCATGAAACGACGTCGTCAAGACTGTGATCGAGGTGCAGCAATACATCTTCATATGTATTTCCAAACAAATCCGCGTTCCACTACCAGTGTCGTAGCGAGCAAGTTGGCATGCTGTCAAGTTAGTGTTTTGTCAAGTCAAGTTCGAACGCTTCAGGAAACAACATACAGAAGCGAGTTAGCCAGTACCAAGCTCTGTTGCTTTTCGGAAATAAAACGAAATTCTTGAAAAATGTTGTTACGAGTGAAGAGAGTTGGACGGCTGCACTGACTGACTTGGTGTACTACAAAAACGCTACAAGAAGGTATTATGTTATACTTCGGCGGCACGTCGGCGACAGTGCGTAGCAGTTCGCATAACGCTGTCGTCGACCGTGTCGCGCTGTCGCCAAAGAAGAAGGAACATCCACAAAAATGTCTGCGCAAACCACGAGAAGCAGGCTGATCTGCTTATTTTGCGTTATGGGGTGAATACTGGATGGATAGAAGGTCACCGCCAACGTTTACTTTCTGAATGAGAAACTAGCAGCTGTGTTTGAAGAGTTGGACATCGAAGGAAGAAAGTTAGACTGCTCCGCGATTGTCTTCCTACGTCCATCATATTCTGCTGACATTGTGCCCTAAGACTCTCACCCTTCCCGCACGCTAACTCTGTTTTTGTTCAACCCGGACCTGCAAAAGTTGGAAGACATCGACACTGTGCTTTGCCAATTCTTTGAAAGCGACACTGCCGAAGTTTGGATGCATGGAATCGAATCTGCTAGAGCGCGTTCGGTTGACATTGTTGAATCTTTTGGAGGATACACTGTTGATCGAAATTGGCTATTAAAGATAAAACGAAAAATGAAATGAAAGAACGAAGATGCCCCTATACCTACAACTCAAACTATGGTGGTGGATAACGACTGATATGGAAACTGAATTGGCTTTGATCTCCACATATGCACCACACATGCCTCCACCTAAAGGCGACCCATTCAGCTTATGGTCTGTCATATTATTAGGTGAAAAAGTCTTGCACCACAGCGTATTTTTTTTCAAAATTTTATTGTTTCTTTTGTGAGCGACTTTAATCTACAAAGTAGATACCATTTACATCTGCAACTTTCTGCCATCTGACGGGGAGATCATGAAATACTTTCTTCCCGAATGAAGTCAGCTGTGACTCCAAGAAGTGCTCCACCTCGGATTCCAGTTCGGTTCCGTCGTTGAAGCACTTATCCCTTAGGTATTGCTTGAGAGCTCGAAAGAGGTGGTAGTCCGATGGCGCAAGAACTGGCGAATATGGTGGGTGGGGCAGTACCTCCCACCTAAGCGCCTGCAACTTCTGGAGAGACGACCTTGCAATGTGGGGGCGAGCAATGTCGTGAAGAAGGTTAACATCCCTCCGCCCCCGCCGTTTGCGCGACACGGCCTCGCTCAGCTTCTGTAGCAGTGTAGCGTAGATGTTCGCTGTTACTGCAGTGCCGTCGTCAGGAAGCTCACGATAGAGCGTTCCTAGAGAATCCCATCAACAGCACAGCATTACCTTCCTCCGATGAATGTCCGCCTTGAGATTGTGGTTCCCTTGAGGGAGCATCTGGCCCTTCCGAGTATGGTTAAAGAGGAAGACCCAGGATTCATCTCCCGTGAAGGCATTCTCGAGAAAGTCCTCCTTACGAAAACGAACAAGGAGAGACTGAGCGATAGTCAGTCGCGAAGCTTTATCCGAGTCACGGAGTCAGTCAGTCTTCACTGCAATCGCAGTATTTATATGTCCTCAGAAGCAAATTGCCACATTGCGAAATATTCTAGAATGTTTGTGCTACAACTACGTTGCACCAAACAGTCATTGGAAGTTCCTGTTAAACCTTGAGAAATTTTCAAAAATTTTGGTGCAAGACTTTTTCACCAACCTAATATCTATTTAATACCGCTGGCAAGTGTTGAGGCTGATATCCTCATCACCAAAAAATGTGGATGTGCCAGAACCCAATGCGAACCCGTCCTGGTTTGAAAGCATGGACTGAAATCTCCATTCCCATACCATCATCTAACGCCATTAGTGCACGGCAGGCCAGACTTCCTTTTGTTCTTCCAGGCGAACCAATGAACTCTGGAGTGATAGAACGCTCGACTGGCATCACGGTTTTCTGTCCCCCTTCTCCACCCTCACCAAGTTTAGGCAAGCAACTAACCGGTCCGTAGACATTGCTGTCGTTCGCGTTAACGGGATTGTCGCTCTCCATCCAGCAGCAACCCTTTGGCACAAGTAGCAGTTCGTTGCGGTGCTTCGGCCTTAACTATTTCTCGGTTAAGCTTGCTGTTGGTAAATCCAGAAGAATGCACATACTTCACGACGTCGCCTTCGATAGCTGTCACCCGTTTAATGTGCACCTTGCTCGGTTCTCGTGGAGATCTAAATCCTGACAGTTAGCAAAGCTCAAAGCAGGGTTAAGCTGGAAAATAAGATCCTACAAAAGTAGGCATTCATATGCGCTACAACTGCACAAGAAAATGCGAGGTGATCTGCTGCACACGCGATCAGGAACCAATGGCAAATTATCTCTTTAAAGAACTTATAATCTGTTACGAGATCTTTTTAGTACGCAGAAACAAAATAGTTAATAGAAAACAAGTATGAAACTGAGCAGCTCAGATCTCAACCACCTATATCCGATATTCAAGCTTCTGAACACAAATTTCATCTCCATTATGTGAATTATTTCATACCAACTGCATTGGGTAACGAAGACAATTTATCTGAATATTAATTAATTCTTCGGCACTAGTGTGTCTTCACGACTCCAGAGGTCGAACCCCTTTAGACGCAGTCTGGACGAAATCGGTGATTATGACCTCAACAACCTTAACCACCCGTACCTACTGTAAGCTAGCGTAATCGGCCGAAATTCCCAAAACGAGAGCCACATCGTGATTAGCACTCCAAACAACCTCCATATACGAAGCTTTGTTTAACATGAGAACCCCACCTATTAAGAAACTTTTTTGTTTTCCAATTTTTGTGACCATGTCTAGTTGTGATGGGCACCAGATAATCATTCCTGGGGCCAGATTCATCAGCGATGTCGCTGGTATCATCCTACCGCGGATTCACCATACTGGCCTACGTAGAATGTGATACAGAGAGGTACAGAGATCCAGACGAGACAGCCGATATATCGTTACCGGCCGGTAAGCGGTTGATGAATCTAGCCTACTCTGAAGTTTGGTCATAATAGCCTTACTGCTAAGTCACAGTGAGCATTTTTTCAACCATCGATACAGAAGAACTGGCACTACTGTACTTTTAGGACCCCAGAGGTCAATGAGAGATCAGAAATATGGGTGGTCGTAGAGCCATATAGCACACGGATTTAGCAAGATGGCAAATCCCCTTACCTCGCCTAAAAATGCACTCAGACTATCTACCTGAGAATCTGAAGATCACGATTCTCATTAGCTTGTAAGGGTTCGTCTAAAGCAGTTATACACTATAGGAGCACACAAGAAAGAACAATTTATAAAAACCAGGTTTGAATCGCGCGGCTGTGGGCGTTGCAACCCGGACAACTCGGACGGGTTTTTTCCGGTTGTAAGCGTATCGGCGAGTGGCTCAAGAAGCCATTCCAGGTGCATTTTGTTTTTGCAGCAGCATGTGTACTAAACACATAAACAGCTCAACGAAGAGGTACAGGGTGTACCTCTCCTCGACTAGGAACGCGTCTAAGAACGACTGAATCGGACTCACATGAAAGTCAGAACGTCGCCAATTCCGGGCCGACGTGTACCCCATGGAGTCAGCCAGACGAAGTCTCTACGCCACCATCGCGCGTCCGATCCCTCAAGCGTCGGCAGCATCGAGTCTCCGGTGACGACGGCTGGATGGCCTACAACATCGAACGCGGTCATCGCGATGCAGACACTCGATGTGACCCGTACGGTGAATCGCAGCATCGCCGGTCTTCCTGAAACAGTCGCTAATGCGAGGGAGACCAGCAACGGTCACGATTTGTTGTGCAAGCGGAACTCGCAACACGGAGACCGGGAGAGCATAGACACCTCTGCTAATCCTCGAACTAGTGAAACGGCAGCTGCACCTTGCAGAACAGTTGAATTGAAAGGTCTCTCTACATCAAGTGAGACCTCTGCATGTGCCATTGGGAGACTAAAACATTCTGGTTCACCCAAGTCGTTTCAGTTTCTCACGAAAAACATCAAAGTAGGCAAGTATACAGGCAAGGGTGATGTCACAGTGCCCTAATCAACGAGGTAATGCAATAGTGCGAACTCCAGCCGGTAAAGGGAGGGAATAGCCTGTTAGTCAAAAGGCGTCTACTGGGATGACGTGACCTCTCGTGCCGTCTCAAGAAACCGCGGGTAGAGTGAACCATTTCCCCTCGGGCCTAAATGACGTCAGTGGCCCATCTCTCAGCCGGAGCTGTCGCGCTCCACTGCTACTGTCTCTCGCGTGCGGTTTCAACGCGGTCCCACCTTGGGTGGGACGCGCTTTGGATTTTCGGATTCGGTTAAAGCTGGTTCGTTAGGGTTCGAGGTGTTCCATGAAGGGCTGCGCTCTACTTCGAAGAACACTCGCTGCGCTTATCTCTTTTCCATGTCAATACCCGGCGACTGGATTTCTTTCGGCGGAGGTGCTTCTGTTGGGTTATTTGCAAAGATGCATCGCTACGCGTCTGGTGGTCGTAGCTTCTTCAACTCGTGTAATGGTTTCTCCTTCCATTTTCCTTGCAAAAATGCTAGGACTGACCGGCACCTGCTTGGTTTGAACAGTGGGAGCACCCCTAGTTGGTGGAGACCACCCTTAAAACGATTTCCCGAGGCTGGACTACGCCAACATGGCTGATCGGGTAGACCCAGTTTTCAACTTCGTAGTCGGGAGAGGGAAACCTAAAAAGGACCATTCCCGGTGCAGACCTAGTAAGCGAGGACCCTCTTACCAGATCTATTCCAAGAACGGATCATCTTCAAGCATTTGAAACAGATAACATCAGTAAAATAGAATAAAAATAAGCCACGACGCAACCAATCATCGTTTTGGCAATACAATGTACTTCACATCCTAATCATTTGCAAACTTCCCGACCTAGCTCAGAAGTTTATTTGTCATGTACTCTCATGTTTTCTGTGTTATTTGATTTCGTTACATAGTGCAGTTGTATTCTCAGGAAAAAGTGAGGTCGATGAATTTCAATACTAAGCACTTTTAATTTTAATGAAGTCATTTAAAAGTGACCACCACCAACTAGGATTGCACCGAACGGTGTCCCATTGCCTCGTTCGTTTTGCCTTTCCTCGAAAAAGCGCTTTGCATTCTATTTCTAGATATCCTGAAGGCAATTTGACTTCGCATTCGGGCCCACATTTAGCTTCGGCGACCAACCAGTAGACAAAACAGTGTTTTATCTGCTTGTAATACCTCTGCGTAGCGACGTAGTAAGGTGCGACTTTTATTGGGTGACGTTTTAACCGTGTCGTAAGCTATGCTTAAGAGCTTCTCGAGGCTTTATGTTTGCGGCTTATGCGATTGAGCGCCCCATACGGCTCTAGCGTTCTCCGAACTGAAGCCGATGTAAAAGAGAAAAGTGAAAAACTCCAAGAATAAAGGATAAAGGATAAAGGACAGCGTTACTCAATCCCTTCTGGGGTGCGCCAGCGCATTCTACTTCTACGGGATGTCGTGGATGCGACATGAATGCGTGTTTGGCCATACAATGACTTGCGGTGGCCAGCCGATGAACAAGTCAGCGCTCTATCCTTCCCAGACAAGTCTGGTACCAATTCACCGACCCCGGAGGGATGGAAGGCTTGGTTGGCCTGGGCGGGTAATCCGAACCAGGAACCTGGTATCGGGTGCACGCGACAGTCGCGCCTCCTCCGACTGCGCTACACGCGCCCAAACTCCAAGAATACCGGGTCTAAACGTGAGTCTAGCACCGACATCATCATAGGTTTCGATCCTTTTGAACTGTATAGCGAATTCTAACCGTTGGGTAGTCCTGAATAGCATTAATTTATGACGACCTAATACTATGAATCAGTCGCTACTGTCCTGTCTAAGGCTGAGTTGCTTCAATAAAGGTGAACTTCCTCTCAGCGTCGTATGACTTCACCTTCATAATGGAGGCTCTTTGCATAGTGTTTCCTGATGTATGTCAAACGTCTAAGCCTCAGAAGACGAGACGTTCGAAACTTCGATCCACTAGGAGTTCCTCCTAACTAGGCCATGATACAGAAACGCCATAGAAGTTATCAACAACAATGTCGAGGTTTCAAGATGAAAAGACATGGAGTGTTTCGTCACTTCTGGCCGTGTGTGGCACCAATTTCCTCGATCGTGGACAGGGGGGGGGGGTTATAACGCCTGGTTGGCTTTGGCGGAATGCGAACCTCGACTGGGCTCAGGATGCATGGCACCGTCCGCGCCTCCACAGACTCTACACGCTAAGTGTAGATCGCAAAAAAAATTGGTACTAAACGGGCTGGTGCGCGATGCACACCGCCAATACCTATCGGCTAGTAGCTGGAGCTGATGGTATAGGTCATACACGCATTCGGAAATGTCCCGCAGAAGTGGGATACGTGGCGCATCCCAAATAGGGCCTTCATACTTTGCAAGGAAGCAGCGACTGCTGCACCCGGGGAGTGGGTAGCGAATGGAGCGACTGCGGCCAATTCAGTTTATTTAAGCCTCAAGTAACTGGTACCGAGGATGTAAGCTGTTGCAACAATGGGAGAACAGCCGGACTTAATGCACCTTCCTGCTAACTATACTTCTTTTCCAGACCTCAATTGCTCCCGTCGCGAAGTGTGAGCAGGCCCATAGGCTGGTTTATCGGGTTATCATCCCCTATTCCGTTATTGTGGAAACAGTTTGGATGCGCATTTCCGCTGGCGAGTAGAACGCCTGGGCGCTTAACAAGCTGATGATAGCTTCATTGTAGCACTTGAGGTCAGACCTCTTGTCAACTTCTAGCTGTTACTTTTGGGTAAAGTTTCCCGCAGCAGAATGTCTTGCGATTCTGTGATTTTTTCGGAAATGAATGCAAATAAATAAATAAATATATATATATATATATATCGTTTTCATCTCATATTGGATACTTTTCATATCAAAGTGGACACTCCTTTACACAAATCTGACGGTTTTGATATCAAACTGAACATCTTCTAAATTAAAACGAGCTTCATACATACTCTCCATATCCGTAGAGAATATTTTTTGTTCAAGGAGAATTTAGTGTGGCTTTCTTTGAAATTTTTTTACTCACCTACCCTAACAAGTTAACACACTGTTTGAAATTTTATAAAATTTTAGTTTTTCTAGAAAAACCAGTGAATTCAAATTTGTTTTAAAGCGCTCGAAGACTGAAATGTTTTAGCGTGTTAAAAGAAGAGATTGCGCCATGCACTCGACAGATCGTTGCGATTTTTGTTTGATTGATAGCAAAAATTTTGTTCACGTGAAGTTATATACCTGTGAACGGGTAAGAGAAACAATTGTACAAAAACATATTTTCATTTATCACTTATTTTGTTTGAAGTAGACCACATTTACACCATCAATCAAGTTGGAATCGTTGTGAGCTAGAGTGAGCATGGCGCGATCCCTTCTTTCAGCACGCTGAAAAACTGCCGTAAGCTGTGCCCAATCAAATAGTTTTCGCGTGTGTTTAACACCACGTGCAAGCTCCTAGCGATCAATTTCGGGTAATAGTTATGAGACTCACCCTGGAAGATTGGGATCCTCATCTCTCAGTCCATTGCCTTCGGAACTTATTGCAGAGTTCGTCCTCTAACTGTCGCCGCTCCGTTACATTGGCGTACTCGTCCTTAAAGCGTCGGCTTCACGGAGCCTAGTAATTTATTATCTCTTGTGAAAAACAGGCATCCTTGTCTTTGAATCCTTCCCGAGTCGATTTGTCGTCATTTTCCCCAATGTGGTATTTATTTAGAAGGAAATAGATCCGTTGAAAGTCCTTGCGCACCTGCTTGGCTTGAGATGCCTTATTCTAGCTCTGTCATTCTTGAGAAATGCTTTCAGCTCCAGTCATGACGTCTATGGATATGTCACTCGATGAGATCATAGCGAAGAGCAGGCGGGAAAAACGAGGGGGAGCAAGAGGTATAGTAATTTCCTGAAGTTAAGCTAAGAATGCCTTCTCATTCCCTCTAAGCAACATAACCTTTAATGCCTCTTAGGAGCCCTTGTTGAAGGTTCTCGAAAAGGGTTTCTCGGACGAAGCCGTCCAGGTGCAGCGTCAGGTGGACGTTTCGCGAGGGGCAAGCCGTTCAGGAGCTACACTGATTTCGATGCTCCTGTGCCAGTTCGCGTGCCGAAAATCGGAGGTGAATTTCAGTAAACGAGAGAGCCAAGAGCTTTAGTGGATTCACTGTTCTGTTCAGGATCAACCAATCCGAATAAGACCGTGCGCATTAATATCTCGAACCTGGCACCGTCGGTCGTATCTTCTGATCTCGAGGAACTTTTTGTGAATTACCGAATTGAAGCTGCGACTGTCAACTACAACGAATCAGGTTAGAATGCGTCATTTTTCTGTCTTTATTCCTTCCTTAGCCGTCTATTTTGTGTTGTTTACCCACACATTTGCATTTCGTTCTCTGATAAGTTATTTTTGAACTAGAATAGAATTTCCATATCACACTTCATAAAACTTGTAGCAGTTTCAGTAGTTTTTTTTTGTTGAAAATTGTTGTTCACGCAATTGTGCTACCCGGTTTCTAGATCTCAGTTGTACTATTGAATATTGGTGCATAATGAAAAACAGAATTCTGGTTAGAAAACCACCTCATCCCATATGCTATCAAACATTCAGATAGGGCTCTCGCATAGAGTATTAAGTTTAAGTTGCTAAAGTAGAGGGACCACAAGGCGGAGAATATGTTTCCATGTTGTTGACAAAGTTGAAGCCCATTATGCAGTTCACTATTGGAATTCCTAGTCCAGATATTGCTGGTAGGATGCGTTTCGAAGCTCGAGCACTAACCGGAGGAACGAACGCCCTAGACATTGCTGTTTCCATTTGGCGTTTGGGCACATGATCTGCACTCATGTGGGATCTGAATGTGGAATGAATTTCGAGTCGCCACCATAGTTGATCTGTGAAACCATATTGTTGTTGTTTGAGTTTTTGCAACCCATCGTTAGAGCAGAAATTTGTATGTTCCCCTGAAACGATTTCGTTCAAAGGTTGTTTGGGGTGCCCATAGTTTAGCTATGTACGTTACAAACTGGACGCGTAGTACCGCAGTCGAGAATGTGCCGACTGTCGTTTCAGCCCTGAATCTAGACTTCCGGTTCGAGTCGTGCTTAGCTCAATCAAGGAGAGATATATCAAGGTTATAGGAGATATACCAATACACTTTCTTCTGCATAACTTCTTAATTTCCCTATGGTCTATTTATAGGCACGTGGTAGCGCTGTAGGATCAGGTGCGGTTGCCGCGTGCACAGTGACTCCAGGATCCTGGTTCAGATTTCCCGTAAAGGGCAACCAAGCCTTCCATTTCTCTGTGGTCGGCAAATTGGTGATAGACTTGTCTGGAGGCGATAAAACATTGTCTATTGAACGTCACCGAATCACCGTATAGTCCAAATACGCTTTCAAACTGCCTTCACAGTATATGTAGAAGTAGAATGCGTGGCGCATCCCAAAAAAAAACAGGATGAAGGTCGTGATTAGTCGATTCTTGTTTGGGACGCTACACAATGGAGGAGCAAACATCGCGTAAGCGATTTGAGTGCACATTTGGCCTATACAATGACCTTCTGTAGCCGGCCGATGGACAACCAAGTATTTTACCCTTCCTAGACAACCTTTGTAGTAATTCACAGGCCCTGAAGGGATAGAGGGCTGGGTTGGTTTGGGGAGAACCCGAACCAAAAACCATGATTCGGTGTGCTCACGTCAGCTGAAGCGTCCACTGGCGATATTTAACATTCGATAAATTTACAGGTTTGCGCACGAGATCCTCCATAGATTTTCGTGTCTGCCCAGGAGCACGCTGAATGCGTTTAGAACTAGATATGTTGCGAAGTCAGATCTTATTCGCGATTTAACAAAGAGACTTGAAGTTTCAATTTTTCTCTCACGGACCTCACCAATATCTCGACAATGAGCTTCATGGGTTGATGGATGGCTTAGTTGCAAGAATTTCATCCTTCATCTCGAAATCAGCGAAT
>OX377201.1:81255094-81357594 GCA_947396885.1 Heligmosomoides polygyrus polygyrus
ATTTCTGGTTATATAACTGGATATCGATCGTCATCAATCTTATCTAAAACCTGACCGCTAATCCGTAGTTTCAGAATCCTTATATTGTGTTGTCTGCATAAATCTTACTATTGTACCCAAATTAGTGTAACGCTTTGGAAGTTCGTTTGTGAATATCCTTCCATATTTATCTCATGTATTTAAATCTAAGTTCTGTCCACGTTTGTTGATGTCCACTATTCTAGGAGTTTCTGTGGGCACAGGTGACATATATCTGCGTAGAAGTGATGCTGAGAACGTTATCAATGACTTCAAGGGCGTCGCACTGGATGGACAGGTGAGCTGCTTGTTCTGACCTGTAATCGCGATGCTTTTTCCAAGAATTCGTGCAAAATGTGTAATTGTATGTGCTGCTTTTGGATGTTGCATCCTTCCTTTAAATAACCGAGAAATTTCCAGGTTATGAGGATGGTGTTAGTAGATGGCAGCGAAGTGTTGAGCTCACGGGTTCAAATTCCCACTATAAATGGAGGTGGTCCGATTAGAAGCATCAGGAACGGAGGTAATTTTGCTGCACATTTATTGACTCATCCTACTCACTGTATTACCACATATTTTCGTTTTAATTTTCTATTTGCGAATTTCTTGTTCAGTATTAAGAACTGCATCGCCAAGTGGCATGGAAAATGTTACGATCACCTGATCAGCTCGGAGTTTTCCTTCGTTGCGTGCAATTTTTCGTTACCTCATTTTTTTTTTGTGGCCGAAATGGTACGATTGGGAGTGGGAAGCTGACCAAGTTATGCCATGCGAAAAACATTGGGGCGCCAGCGGTCAAGGTCTATTGTCATTGAACCAAAACAGCAGAAAAGTGGGACTTAGTGTTTCGCGCCGGGTTGAAGCGTTGTATTGAGTTTGTACCATGCTTATATTTCCCTGATCGTTGCTAACTTCTATGCGATTCTTCGCTCCTATTTCTGCCAACTTAATTGTGTTTTTTAAAGTCACTGCTTCGATTTTTAAGCTCATGGTGAAATAGCAGTCAGACTTATAGCTGTAATAATAAAATTTGTTCAGGTGAACGACGGGAATCCTACAATAGAGGAGGTAGAGGCGGGGGCTTCGGTCGCAGAAGGCCGGAGAGGAGGTGAGCTTTAAAAGATTTCGCTTCTTTTTTTTTCGATTGGAGGTTGGGAGAGGTAGGAGCAGCGGTCCATTGGTTGGTTTTTGAGAGGTGTTTCCTAGCCCAGCAACGTGGTTTACGTTATCGAATCACGATATATTCATATCGTGTTGAAATTCGTGTAACAACTGCGACGAATCTGCGGGGAAGAGCAGTTTTCGCGACCCACGCCGCACCCACTCCCTGCCAAATATGTAGCAGAAGTTCCGTGTGCCGTGTTCGCGCTGAGGGCTTCACGATGTGATTTTTTTGGAACTGTTTGTGTCCTGGAAACACTGTCCATGCCCGACATGCCGGAAATCGTGTTCACCAAGATTGGTATTTAGCAAAATGTTAACATTGTTCCCTTGATTATAGCTGATAAAAATCGTATACAAGGGGGCTAATTGTTAGGAGTGCAAGGGGTCAAAAGTCCATGTCCTGGAAATCAGCAACGTTAACCTTACCCTCATAATCGAGTTTGTGTTTATGTTTATTACGTCACAAAAGGCAGATTCGAGATTGAACAAGATAAATACAACAAAAAAGCAACGAACATCTGTAAAGAGCACGATTGTAACAAAAATTGCATATAGTCGATCTTCAGGCCTAGATTCCGTCAAACTAATAAAATTTTCGATGCGTCGCGCTTAAACTGAGGAGTGGAGTACGCTCGTGAAAGTTTTTTTTTAAGTTTGTGTTTGAGTTTTATGTAAGCGCTTCTTTCTGAGTTGCACCGTTGGTCATTCAGCTGGAGGTCCGTTAACCTAGATGGGTCAATAGGCATATCCTAGTGGACCATTTGTGGCAGGGCAAAGATATGAAGTCTGCCAGCTCTTCCGTTTCTGCGATGCACTCATTTTTAATTTTTGATGTTCAAACCACGATCGAAAATTTTGTATTCTGTATGGTGATATGTCGCATTTGCGTGGCAAGAGGCCACAGTGTTTTCTGAAAGTCTTGAAAGCGAGCAAGGTTAGTCGATATTGTTGATTAGTTTCAAAGCCAGGCAAAAAGACGTGAAACCGCTTTTCGCACGACTGCTTCTGAACGAAGTTTGCGCGATCGCATAGACACGGTGATACAGTGGATGAGTGCATATTACAGTTGGTATCTTTAGCGCACCCAAAATCGCTAGCCTTTTTCAAACTAGAATATGCTCGATGATTGCTAACAGGATGAAAATCTTGTTGAGTTGAAATTCAGTTCATCTCTAAAGGGATATTCTATGTATATATTAAGACAGGACATCTTTGCCGCAGTCCTTCCCACTTGGATTGCACGACCTTTGATTGCATACCATTTAGAGGGCGAGCAAGTGGAGAAAGAGGGACCCCGATCCGTACAGTGTAATTGAACATTGTAGAATATCTATCACTTCTTAAATACCGTTGTTTGACTTGAATACAAACGTTTATAATCTGAATTATGTGAGCCGAACAATATCCTTCAAATTTAGTGATTCGAAGATGAAACGAGAAGTTTCTAGGGCGAAGATGACAGAGGCCGAGTTGGACGCTGAACTGGAGGCATACATGTCCAAACCGCGAGGGAAATGAGGAGCTTCCGTCTCTAGTCCACTTCGTTGATATTAACTGTAACAAGTACGAGGACGCGCATTATAGCCACCATCGTTGGACTTTTACTTAGTTTGTCGTGGGTTGTTCATCATTTGTACCGTCCGATCTTTTTCTTCGACGCAACGTTTCGAGAGTCGAGGTTCGCTTAAAGCTGGTTTTGAGTTCTTATGGAACAAGTCCTCTCAAGTATTCATACATCACGTGATGTTGTTGTTATTTGAATAAATTATGTACTATCGGTGTATGTTTGTTCGTGCTGCAATAGCGCTTGAAAGGTCAGAGTAGCCATGCTTGTTAGCTTTCTGTGGTGTTTACTGCATGTATTTGCTAGGTGTTTGGCTTTCTAATCAAACACTTGTGCACCAATGGCTTCATTGTAGATCTCTTCAGACATATATGACTGGCTTAACCAATGGGACACACTAGATCGGAGTCGCGGAAAATGAGGAAACAAGAAGTGACAAGGTCGCGATTAGATAGACTGCTTTGCTTTCTAGGTAAGTAAGATGTTCGCCGAGTTCTCTGACCTTTTGGGGAAGCACTTGTTATTTAGATTCCAGAAAAAAATGACAAATTTGTGGTTGATCGAAATAGATTGCTGCACTGCCTCTTTCACTGATACCTTTACCGTTTAGGCGTTAAGCTCCGATGATGCTTGTAGCCTTCTGGAGTTTGTGTTTATTTCCTCGTAGGCGAACTTGTTCCACAGTGTGGTGTTTGGTACGACGTTCACTACTGGTCCTTAAATGTAGAAGAGATCGCCTTTTGCTGCGGCTCTCATGCACGAGGAAAATTCCTGGAACGACTTTCTAAGGAAAATCGCGTCGTACTCGCGATGAAAGTGCTTTTTACTTGTCGTTCCACCATAGGGTATCCTGACGACGGGGACGCGAAAAAATGACTTCTAGGTGGTCCTGGAACCTATAGCGAAAATATGTGAAAACGGACAAAATTCTGATCTACATGCGAGATCACATCCAAGACAAAGCACTATTGTGCGTGAAAGCTGGACTTTGGTAGTTCAGGAATGAACTACAGTCAGACTGTGCTGTTTGGCTGTTTTAAGAAATCTAAATCTTAGTCAGCGAAGATCTATTTGTGGCCAGATTACCGCGGCAACAGTCGTTTTCATTGAAAGATATTCTCGCGTGCCCATAGATATTCGCTTTGTGTAAAATTGTAATTGATTCCACTGTTGTCTCCTTTATCTAACGCTTAAAAGGTTAGATGCATAAACAAATAGGGTGATGGAAGGTGCCATAGGATTAATTTGTGCTCAATCATTTCATTTGGTGCTGCATGCAAAAGCCCCTTACTGTTGTAACATTGGATTTCCAGTGAGTTGGAGCTCCTGTTTTGTTTTCATCCGCACATTTTCCACTCTTCGGTGATTGCTAACGTTAACCAGCATAATTACTCTGCTTCAAGAAAAATGTGGATCAAAAGACCGAATCGGGTAGTGGTACCTGCTTTCACTTCTTTTGCTTCGCTGTGACATAATCGTTTGACTCCCTTTTCCTATCCTTTTTCCACACAGAGTGTAAACGTTCGTAGAGGAAACTTTCCGCGGCGATGGTTTTACACGAGTTTGTAGCCATGAAGAGTTTAAGTTGCTGGTATGAGAGGACTTTTCTACTTTAAGTCGTATTCTGCCATGGCCCACAGCAATTTTGGTGGCGGTGCTCGTGAAAAATTAGCAATGGATGTATGTTGGATCATGAACCAGGACTGAGGACGATAACTTCTAGGATTTCGCAAAAATCTGGAGGACGAGCCGATGGTAATTGAAGTTACTGAAGCGCCAGGATGGAATGCCAACCTGAGTGGAAAGTTCGAACCAGCTGTTCTTCCTAGAAACAAGCTTCTGCACTGGGGACCTATTTTCGCCCTTTCGATCACTTTCTACGTAGGTTTCCTGGCTAAGATTACTCGATTCTCTAAAATATTTGGCACCTTAGCGTTTGCTATGTGCTTTCTGTTTCAGATTGGATGTGTTTCATCCTACTTTGCAGTGATGTGGTGGTCGATAAGTACTGTAGGCGGATTCATAAACCTGATGCTGTTCCTATTCTTCAATTACTGCGTAATGGTAAATTTGTCGAGGGCCTCGTTCGTCGGCCCTGGTCACGTTCCGCTGCAGTGGCGTCCGGACGAGGATGAGGTATGGGTTTGTTTTGTTGGATAACATGTTCTGTACTCTAGGCCTTGTCACTTCTACTTTCATAAAGGCCGTCGACATCTGGGACTCGCTTTGTCCCTTTAGTCCACCCGCTGCTGTTTTGAAGTCTCGGTCGTTATCTGGGTATTCCTTACCCACGGAACGTGCTTATTTACGTTACCCTTTGCTCTTTCCCGTTTCAATAGGTAACTGAACTAAAGAAGGGCCGCCTTGATTCTGCTGTTAACTCGTAGCTATTGTTCAAAAGCTTCCATCGTATTTCATGCATTCTCTCCCATTAGTTTCCCTTTCAGCAAATATGATTCAGAGCATTCCTGGAAAGAAATCCGTCGATGAATTCCTGCAATGGTGTGAACCCTGTTCGGGATACAAGGTGCCTCGTTCTCACCACTGCTCCCACTGTGGTCGATGCTCAATGAAGATGGATCACCACTGTCGTGAGTTAGCACATTTTATCGATGACAAAATTTCTTCAGAGGCCGACATTTATCCATTTGCACTCGCCATATCGTCTGAAAAATGTTTTTGTTTTGTGATTTGTGGTTTTGCTTCTTACAGCTTACTAGACACGACAGAAATTGATCGACCGGTTGGGTAGTTCATAGGTAGTCGTTGTCGGTTTTTGGTATAGTTGTGTTTATCAGTTTCACAAATAACAGCCATCTTATGATTGAGAAAAGGAGCCGGCCGTTGCGTCCATATTGAGATAACAAATAGGCGAAGTTTTTCTGTGCATTGCCGAGAACCATATTGCCTAAGGGATCAAATATGCCCTGATTTGTCGTTTGCCGATGTCTGCAATGTTTCAGCGTGGATAAACAACTGTGTTGGTCACCGAAATCATGCGCATTTCGTTAGATTTCTGGTCTCTGCAGTAGTTGGATGTCTACATGCGTTAGTTATTCTTGTGGCGTCATTCTATCACGCTATTCATGTGGTAAGTGTTTAGTTTAGAGTTCCATTCTCGATTCGGTGGTCCTCACGATAGTGCCTTGATCCCTTGTCTGCTGTGAAATATATTCTGATTTCAGAACTACTACGTCCGATATGGTGACGGCAGTGAGCCTCTTGTGATGCTAACGTTTTGGACTCTCATAGCTATGGTCGTTGCTAGCGCTTTTGCGTTTGGTGTGGTTATCGGCGTTGGAGGGCTTCTCTACCTTCAACTCAAATACATAAAAAACAACAAGACTGGTATCGAGGAGTACATAGGTGAGCTGCTTGCACACTTATTGACCTAGATTTCAACATGATTCCAAAAGTAATGCTTCTATTGGATTTATGTTCAAACTTAAAGCGTACTAGATATCTGCTCCTGAATTTGGAACTATTGTACTACATTTAAAGTCAAAGAAAATGAACGTTGGGAAAAGAATTGGCTTTGGGCGGTGGATAAAGGTTTCTCTATCCCATTTAAGGGCCGGTACTCCTCCATGTGCGTCAGATCCAGGCGAACCCTTTATTTAAGTTGAAGCAGTGCTGAGCAGCCGGCATAGACGTGCCTTCAGGTCCTTCTTTCGCTATCCCAAGAAGGTGTCGGGCTTACATGAACTAAAGGGCAATCATGCCATCATAATTCGAACGCTTCGCGCGCGCAGTCAGAGTATGGAGTGTCGGCACAAGTTCGATTTCGTTTTACCATTTCCTCTGTTTTGAAGTGACAGAGGCCGAAGTTAAACTTTGTGTTTCATAACTATACTGGCGTTGGGAGCATCGAGTGATCATCTCTCACAATATAGTATTAGGTTGGTGCATAAGTTCCCGGACGTTTGGGGCATGAAATATTTATTATCACAACATGCGAACAGCAATATCAAATCATTTGAAGTAACCACCCTTTACATCAATTGTTTTTCGCCTACGTGCTGGTAAGTCATGGATGCCTTTTCTCCAAAACGTGGCCGGTTGTGATTCGAAAAATGTGAGCAGTGCCTCCTTGACATCCTCTCGGTTCCTAAATTGCGGGCCGTCCAAATAGCGTTGAAGGCTTGAAAGCAAATGATAACCAGAAGGAGCGAGATCTGGTGAGTAAGGTGGATGTGGAAGAACGGTCCATCCGTAGTCCGCCAACTCAGCCGCCGTCGCTCTAGCAATATGCGGTCTAGCGTTGTCGTGTTGAAAATACACCTTCACTTGCTCTCCTCGCGTGGTTTGAAGGTGGGCCCTCAACTTCCTCAGTTGGTTAACGTAAGCCTCTGCCGTCACTGCTATCCCTTCGTCCAGCAGCTCCTATTCTACGCCAAGAACAATGCATAGCATCACCTTTTTCACGTGAAGGTCGGGTTTCGGAACGTCCTCTGCCTCGCTAGTTGCGTCAACCCACTTGCACGCCGGTGATAATTAGAGTAGAGTATCGACTTCTCATCCCCTGTGAACAAGGTTGTCCAGCCATCCGTGGGTACGTCTGAGGGTAAGGAGAGGGAGCGACATCGGCTCTGCGATCCATGTCATGTTGTGTCAAGTCGTGAGGTACCCAGCGACCCAATTTTTGCACCTTGCCAATCGACTTCAATCCTTGAACGACTGTTGAGTGACTAACACCAAGAGTGCTTGATAGTTCGCGAGTGGTTTGGTATGGGTCCGCTTCCACTCTGCTTCGGAGGCCATCCAAATCCAGTGTCATCGGGCGCCCTTTTCGTTCATTATCTTCAACGGAGAATTCACCAGCTGCAAACTTCGAGAACCACTGGTACACAGTACTTCGAGCAGGAGCACTCTCGTTGTAAACATCCTTCAGGCGACGATACGATTCGTTGGCATTGAGGCCAGATTGATGTAGGAATAACATGACGTGCGGAATATGCGTCTCAGTTGGGATGAATTGCTTAGCCATAATAGCTGACGTTAACAATGCAGAAGTAAATGTTAGGAACAGTTTTGTGGCCCTTTCCTTTCTTTATCGATCGATCATTTACGCGTTGATACATGTGAAAAAATGGCAGGAAAATGCGCTTTCAATTCAAGAGAGATCAAATGTCCGAGAACTTATGCACCAACCTAATGTTATACCTATACCAGTCGTTCGGCGGCCTAGCGGCCGCCTACGACTGGTTGGGGGCTTCGCCCCCAAACCCCGAAAGTAGGACGCCATGGCCGCTACGGGTTTCCTATTCTTTCCTAGGCCTTCTGACCATTATGTTAATCGAGATGGATTGGCTGATCTTCCTCAACGTGATCCTCAACAATCGATAATATCGATCGATATCGATTGTTCAGACTTCAGATTCGTGTTCAGCGACCTAGATTACCACCAAGGCGGAAGTTTCGCGCCACTTGAACACCATCCTCAAAAAATCGATAAAGATTTTGGTATTGCATATCTATAGAGGGGTAGGAAGAATTGGTTGAGCTGCCCAAGTTTCAGTATGTGGATTCGTGACCAGCTCTTCTATAATAGTAACCCCTCTCTATCACGCTGCCTTAGCAAAAGAATACGTTTTCGAGTCCAATAATGCCATTCACAGTGGTCAAAAATAGGGAACTTTGAACTCATGCCAAAATTCGCTCTATCAATGAAGCAAAAGGTGAGTGCAATAAGTATAGAAAGAAGTGACTGCCAGTTGCTCTAGAGACCTCCCAGAGTGTCCGTGCAGTGCATGATAACCACATGATAAGGCAACATACTCATTTGCTAAAGCTCGCTGTAAAGAACCGAATGGTAGGTAGTGGAATAGATTTATGCTGCCAAGCGCATTTGCAGTGTTTCAGAACAGAAGGCTATTTCTTATCGTCAAGAAGAGGATTGTGATTGGGAAGCCTTTACATACCCATACGACCTAGGATGGAAACGAAATTTCCGAGAAGTCTTGTTCTCTTGGTCTGGAGAGTAAGTGAGCTATATCTTTGTGAAGCTTCCGCGGCTCTCACCAGCACTGTTGAGAGATTCTCCATGGATTTTTTTAGGACAAATGGAAATGGAGTCTGGTGGCCTGTACGGAAGGGATGTGATCAGTTCTCTTTGTCGGTGAGTTCTACTTACATGAGTTGAGATGCACTGAATGTCTTGAGGAGTCGTGCAGAAAATATTTTCTTGCATGGAGCTACGGACTTTCACCTGATTGAGGCAATGGAGGGCGTCGGTGGCTTTAGGATCTGTATCAGATTAGAAGCACATTTCCACAGAGCCTATTTGGAAATGGTTGACCTTTTAAATATTTCAATATCGTGACTACCAGCGTGTTCTCCCTAGGCATGTGCAAGAGAGCGATAGACCGACCATCCGCCTCTCCAACTTTCACCGAGCCGTGCGATTAGCTGGTCCCTCCCCATTCCCCACCCTTGTATACGACCAGGGGAAATTCGCAGCTGATTCTACTTCACAGGGGGCATGGTATCTGCAGTGAGAGAGCTTCATAAAAGTGCGAAACATACGAATACTATTTTGTTGGCACCTAAATGAGCACCTACTGGTTAAGAAACTGGTCTTCGGGTGTTTCTGGTGGAAGGAGATCGTTTGCTGTAATTGCGCGAATTACTGCACCGTGTCATTTAGCGCGAACAGCTGCGTCAGAAGGCGCTGAAGCGATACCTGGCGCGTGTCGTTGTCGTGGAGAAGGGCTTCCGCGGAGGCTACTTCGGTTCAATTGGCTACGGCTGCCGAATGTTCTTCTGCCAGCCGTTCAGCGAGGAACCGCGACTCAAGGTGACTCATATCTCATCCATCGTTTTACATCTCTATTTCCTTCGATCCACTTCTAGGTCACTGCTGGTGAGGAGTATGTTATCACGAGAGGACAGCGAGGATGGCTCTATGGATACAAGCTGGACAACGAGAAGCTGAAGGGGTGGTTCCCGCGAGTGTGCGTCCGGTTCACGGATAAGTACCCATTCCAAACAGAGGCATCGAAGGAGAGTTCCGATGACACCAGCACCTCCAAGTCGCAATGATATGTGGCCCTTCTTAGGTTGTTCCTGCGGAGCTTTCAAATCTCATTAAACGTAAACGGTTCGTTTATGCTAGCAATGCCGCTCTAATTCACTTATTTGTGATTGTTTCTGTAGAATTTACGTATGTCACTTGTATATGTGTAACGGGGAATTTACTTATTGAAATATAGGAAGACGTCTGCGTTATTATTTAGGTCCATTTTTAAACAGTATTCCTTGCAATTTTGTAAGGAGTCGAAGAATCTGTGAAGAAAGAAACTTTAGCTGTACGTCATCTAAATGTCTGTCGCTTGGTCCTGAAGAGGGGTGACTATTTGGCGCGATGCATGTAACAAATAAGTGGAGAGGTTTCTCTCGTTAAGGTCTCATTCATTTTCCGCTATTCAAACAGTTCGGTTTCCATGGGTTCACTACATGGTGTCAGTAGGCATTGCTTATTGAGCGCCAGTCGTACTTGGTTTGGCTGCGATGCCAAACACTCCCATTCCCAAACAGGGACTTCGTCGGCAGTGCTGCACAGGTTCTTCAGCTCCCTTAATAAGATACGATTGTTGAATTGTTATGGCTATCTGTGAATTCTATAGCTATGAATGATGCATTTAAGCGCTTAATAAATCAGATTCGATTTTGTGGCTGTTCGAGGACAAAAGAAGAACGAGTCTGAATCTGCAACAAACATCCATCCGATCCTTCCAGCCCTTTACAGTCTCGTAGAACATGTCAATGAAGTTCTTGTTCTATGTCTAACCGGAGACACCAAAGTGTTATTCCCGTTGGCTTCCAGCATGGTGTTTTCATGCCTGTCTCTTACCAATATCAATGCAGATCACAAGGCAAGCGCAGACATACCTACCTGCGCAAGTCTCCTCTCGTGCCCTTCATACATCGTGAAGCAGAGCGCAGTCGCAGTAGGTGCAGGTTGTCGCGTGCATCCGATAAAGAGTTCTTAACTTGGATTTTCATTCCAGGCCAACCGAGCATTCCATCCCTCCGGGGTCGATGGATTGGTACCAGACTTGTCTGGGAAGGATAGAGCGCTGGCTTGGTCATCGCCCGACGACCGCAAGTCGCTATTGGCCAAATTCGCATTCAAATCGCCTCCACGACATTTCCTAGAAGAATGCCTGGCGCATCCCAGAGTGATTGAGTAACATCGTCGTTGATCCTCATACTTTCTCAAGGAAACGAGGAGATGTATCTAAGCATAAGATAAAGCAAAATTTATGGTGATGATGTTAGCTACAGAAGAATTGACGACGCGAAGCTTTGGAGTCGCTTTGGTTAGCCAATCGGTCTTTTGTCTGCAGGACAGAAAACTATGAGTAATGTATTACAACTGACAACTCAGAAGGCACATTTCTCTGAAGATTATACCGCAAAATCAGGCTTGGTCACCATATGAAAAATTGAAGATTAGGTTGTGAAAGGGGTTGATGAAGTTCGAGATCTGGGTTACGCTGTAATGAAGAACTTAAGTTTTTCTTAGCACTTTATCCCTGGTGAGAAAGCTTCAAAAAGTTTGGTTTATAAGACCCCTTTAGGATCTTGTTAACCAAGCTTTTTGAAGAAAGGCCCTTTCCGGAGAAGATTTGATACAACCTCAAAGTCTTCGATACACCTTTGTTTCTTATGTGTTTGATTTTTAGCGTTTTAGGTGATTTTTGGTTTTCCGGGTATTATTTTGGGAGACTCTCGGTGGCAATGTCTGTTCCCCCACGCGGTGCCACTGGAAACTGCTCGGTCTGCGAGCTAAGCCAAACGCGAATACTCGAATGAATGCAGGCGACAGGCCTTGGTGACAGGCCGGCCTAAGAACAACCCAATGTCACATCGTATGAGTGTATGTCAGTTCATGTTTGTCGAGATTGTGCTACGGCGTCCGCGAGAGCCGACGCGCATTCGCAGAGCCCGGCGAGTGTGAAAAGTATGCGAGGGTCCCTGATGCGAGGACGGCATCGGGGGCAACTGAGTTAGTCCGAAAGTCCCGTAACGTAAGCAGGGCCCGCGTGGCAACGCTGAATGTGGATACGTTGACGGGCCGCTTGCACGAGTTGGGAGAAGCACTGGAGCATAGAAGAGTTGATCTCTGTGCGGTGCAGGAGACGAGGTGGTCCTACTGCAAGTCAAGGGACATAGTACGAGGATTTAAGGCCGATTTAAGTCCCAGGACCACCAGCAGTGCTGGTATAATTGTTTCCGAGCGTTTCCGAGACTCGCTTGTAAGAGTGTCGAGGGCTTTGACGATCGATTGATGAAGATCGTTGTCGTCGCTAAGGAGCGACTCTTCCACTTCTCTGCGTATGCTTCGCAGACTGGCTGTTCAGATCAAATAAAATAAAACTTAAAGTTTAAATGAATAATATGAAAAAATGTCAACTATATGTTATGTTCGTTTCGCCACCTTTCTTTAGACGAACCTTTTTTGTTATACCACCACCCCGGTGGCTCATCAGTGAAGAGGGAGGTGCTATAACTTTTTTTGATTTGTAAAATCACATAATTGATTAAACAAAGTGTTTTAATTAATTTTTTATTATTAAATTTTCAAGGAAACAATGCATTAAAACATTAAGTTTAATTTTAGTTTGTTTTAATATTGTATTTATTATATTGTATTTATTAGTTTCTATTGCTACTTTTTTCAATTTTTTTTATTCATTTATATATTAAATTTATAAAATATATTTATCCATTTAATATTATTTTTTAAAAATAAGTTTAATTACTACTAAAGAATTGAACTTACATACAAATTGGTGATCAGCTGACGGTGATCAGCTGATTGCAGCCCTCGTTTTCCATCAAATAACCCAACTGTAGTATACAGTTCGTTATCAGAAAGGATGATTCATATCATACTGGAACTGTAGTATACCGTTCGTTATCGGAAAGGATAACTCTTATCATACTATAGCACAAGTCATTTGTATATCCAGAATTTTTGTTCGGTGGCATCATGTACTTTCTACTGTTCAGCTACTTTAGGAACGTGCAAGACGTTTTGCTAAGTCCGTCACACCTCCTATCCACTACAGTTCAAAAAAAACTAAGCCAACACATCCGCTTGGCAAAAGAACCGATCCTGTTATCAATTTTCTAAAATGAAATAACACCATACACTATCCACCACCAGAATCAACAACTTGGCACAGGGGATCACATTTAATGCAATTTTTTCGCATTGTTGCAAGAGTGGTGTTACTATTTTACGTAATTGTATTGATATATTTCGAATTCCAGTAAGAAATAGTTCACGAAGATGTACTTTTAAGTACTCACAAATAGAAACAAAATAGGAAATTATACATCCACAAACACTTAAGGAGTGTATCATACAATTCAGTAGAATTGAACCATCAACACTATTGAAATGTTTTTATAAATTCTATTGCTTCTTCACTGTTATCCAACATGCCGTATTTGTAAAATATTTGCCTGTTTTTATAAAAGCATTTTTTATGTTATTAATAATGATTTCTTTACTAAATCCATTGCCTATAAACAAATTATACATCTCTTTTATTTTGCAGTAAAAGTGTTCAAATTTGGAGCAAACATTGGCTATTCTTAAGGTTTCTGTGTAAGTCACATTACGTTTGATTTTTATAGAAACCTCAGAACCAGCATGTGAAAATCTGTTAACTTTGAAGTTAAAGAAATCTGTCTTGTTATACAGCTTGCTCTCTATTTTATTATTAATAACGTTTAAGTATAGGTCTAAATAGCTGCAAGTGTATTCACTGTTATGTGTTTTCTTAAAATCAAGGGTGTCTTTGTATACTAAGCCAAGTGTGTAATCAACAAAACTTTCGTCGTAATTATGTTCTATGAGAATATCATCCATGTATCTAAATGGTTTGAATAATTGATAATTGTTTAAACTTACATTTTTAGAGTATTCATATTCGAACATAGACATTGTTAAATCAGCAAGTAATGGGCTAAAGTTGCCACCTTGTGGAACACCTTCATTTTGCAAATAAATCATTTCGGCAAATGAACAGTAGCTGTTCTTGAGTAAATAATCTATAAGATGTAGGATATCCGTCAGGTTATAGTATCTATACCCAATACTCTCACCACGGTAATCTGTATAGTAAGTTCTAGATCCATTACAAGCAATAAAGTTTTTTCCAGAGTTTTTAAAGCAGATATTAATGATGTTTCTCATTTTTCTATTATAACAGCATGAGGTAGGTTGGTAAATATATCGGTAAAATCTGCAGAGTACAATTTAACATTATCTGTGTTTATACTTGTAATTTCTTGCATTATGTTAGAATTTGTAATGGCCCAGTAGGATTTAACAGTTCTAGAAATATTGGTTAGATTACTTGTATAGTTAATAAAATGTTTTTTCAAGTGATTGAATATACAACAAAGTTCTAAGGCAAGGGATTTTACGCTGCTATTGTATGCTCCTGTAATGAATCTAAATTTAATTGGGTTTTTATGAAGTTTGGGCAATGAGTAAATAATTGGCAAATCGCCATCCATATTTACTTTAAGTTTATTGTTAACTAAGAAGTGTTGATGCTTTTGTATGATTGCCATTTTATTAGTTATACGTAAATTAATGTATGTGTTATTTGTATTGCTATTAATAAACCGTTCTTCTTGTCTTTCGTATCTGACTCCCATTTCTTCCATTAAATTAAGAAGGTAGACTTTTTTTGCAAATGATTCCATAGTTGTTACTGGCTTTGTCTAAAGGGCAGAATATAAAATCATTTTGTAGCTTTCGAATTATTCCACTGGTTATGTAAACATTATTATTAAAGTTGTTATTATCTGGCAATGGTTTTATTTTATCTATATATTGTAAACTAAAATAATGGTTAAGTTCATTCATATGGTTCTGTGAAATTCCATAAAATCTACTTATATGGTTAACTACTTTTTCGACCGCAACTTTATATGCGTTGTATTAGATCTCTGTTATAACTAATAGCTGGCCTATATTTAGTGCCTTTTCTTAATATTTCTTTAACCTTTTGATTTTCTATAATATTTAAGTCACCTGATGATGTGATTGTGGGTAGAGTCAAAAAACTGGTTGTATTTTGAACGTTCCCTGTTACAAATGCATTCGCTGTTGAAGATTTCTTGGCAGTTTTCGAGGTTAGCATTTTTAAGGAATTTATTGTAGTTAAAAATAATACTAGATATGGGTCGGTCATGCGTAAAAACGACTCTATATGGAATGAATTTCTTACTTGAATTATTGTTAATAAAGTCTTTAACTTCAGTATGATTAAATATTTTATTAAAGTTAACACGATCAGAAATGTTGCTTTTATATTCCATGCATATCTATTTAAACGACTTGTTATTCATGTTGTTACAATTATTGTTTGTTTTGTATTTTACATGTGCCAGTAAACAAAGAACTGTTAGCTTGATTTTTTGGTTAACGTTGGTGAGAAATTCTGCACTTAAGCTAAGATTGAGAAGTGCTATCAGATCTTCTTTACTCAACATCTTAATTTTGTTATACAAATCCATAATATTTACATTTTCTTCAGTGTAAATGTAGTTTATAAAATCATCTATATTATAACGGATTCTGTTTAAGTTTCTTTTTTTGCTTCCTCTATTGGTTCTTTCCTTTATAATTTGAAGAGAATAAAAAGGGTGATTTGTTTTGTAGTCAAGCGGGTTAACAATATTAGATATATTTTCATATCCTTTTATGTTGTCATTTAAACCAAATGGATATGCGCTATTCAAAAGTTTAATCCAAAACAATTCCTTGCTGAATAGTATATTTTTGTCTGTATTTTCTTCCATTGAGTCGAGAACTGTAAATTGTGGGATTGATTTACATTTGTGAAAGTGTTGATACAAAGGAGTAAATTTCTTCTTGTTTTAATATAGTAAATGTGTTCTCTAATCCTCTCTTTAAGACACCTTGTGGTGACTCCCACGTATTGTACTTTACAAGTATTGCTGTCTATGCTGTAAACTACAGACTTGCACTTACAGTTAGTTAGTTTTTTGCTTTGTTTAGTGCAAATATTTGTAACAGATGAAATTATATAATGTCTGAAGTTGAGTTTTTCGCAGTAGTTACAAATATCACCACAGGAAGACCCTTTATTTGAATTACCAAAGTCTTTCATGGTATATTGATTGCTCCGATCTCTGCATTTAATGAATTTGTTACGGGTAAGCACGGCCGACCACATACACACCATTACGAAGCTCATCGAAGTGTCGCGAGAGTACAAGCTGCCGCTGTGCTTTACGTTCATCGACGTGAAGAAGGCATTCGACTCCCTCGAGACTGAAGCGGTCCTCGAAGCCCTGCTCACTCAGGGCGTTCCTACTCAGCACATCAGAGTCTTTCGAGAGCTGTACAGTAGATTCACGGCCAAGATCTCTCCATTCTCAACGAACCCGTCATCGACGTGAAGAGAGGGTTTCAAAAAGGGGATACCAGATCCCCGAAGCTCTTCGAGCGCCACCCTCGAAAACGTTTTGCGCGAACAAGAATAAAATAAAATAAAACTTAAAGTTTAAATGAATAATATGAATAAATGTCAACTATATGTTAGGTTCGTTTCGCCACCTTTCTTCAGACGAACCTTTTTTGTTGTACCACCTCCCCGGTGGCTCATCAGTGAAGAGGGAGGTGCTATAACTTTTTTTGATTTGTGAAATCACATAATTCATTAAACAAAGTGTTTTAATTAATTTTTTATTATTAAATTTTCCAGGAAACAATGCATTAAAACATTAAATTTAATTTTAGTTTGTTTTAATATTGTATTTATTAGTTTCTATTGCTACTTTTTTTTCAAGCCAAAGATGAGTTTTGGAGCCTGCTTGACGAGAAGACAGCAGAGGTACCGTCGAGAGGCGCCATCTTTGTCGCTGTTGACCTTAATGGGCACGTAGGCGCTGCGAAAAACGGGTACAGCTGTCATGGAGCAGGTTACGGGTCGCGTAACACAGATGGTGAACTTATCCTTGAGCATGCGGACTCGTGTAACTTCACCATAATGTACACCGTGCTTCGTAAACGCGACTCGCACCTCATCCCGTTCTATGGTGGGAACACCGAGACGCAGACCAACTTCGCCCTTGTGAAGGATCGCGACCGAAGTCTCATCACATACGCGAAGATTATACCGTATGAAACAGTCGCCCCACAGCATCGTTCACTGATATGCACTTTTAAGATTGCGCCACCAAGGCAGAAGCTTGGTGCGACCGCTTGAAAATGTTCGGGCTCAGGCTGAACGTCAAGAAGACCGAGTATCTAACGACTGACGTAAACGGGTTCGGTTCCATTTAGATTACTGGCACTGAGCTTGCACGCACTTCGGTGTTTAAACACTTGGGATCAGCATTAGTGTCTGACGTTGGTTGAAGTGAGCTCACGCGTGAGTGCAGCTTGGTCCAAGCTGCGTTCGCTGACTGGCGTGCTCTGCGACAAGAAGATGCCAGAGCGCTTAAAGTCAAAGATCTATAAAACCGTCGTCCGGCCGGTAGCGATGTACGGAGCTGACTAGGGAATGCCGTCAGCTTCCCATGGAACTTCGAAATGAGACCTATATCACGTGAAAGAGCTCGAGACTCTGATCACAGATATGCAGACCAAATTTGCTAAATGGATCTTCTAAGCGAGTTATAGCCGGCAGAAGCCGCGATGTCTTCCATGTGTTAGGCGCGCTCAATCAGCGTTGGGCGCAGTATTGCGTGGAAATCAGCGGCTCGGCTATTAGCGCCGTCAGCAGCGGCGGCGCTGATAGCCCAACCGCTAATTTCCGCGCAATACTGCGCCTAACGCTGATTGAGCGCGCCTAACACATGGAAGACATCGCGGCTTCCGCCGGCCATAACTCGCTTAGGAGATCCATTTAGCAAATTTGGTCTACATATCTGTGATCAGCGTCTCGTGCTCTTTCACGTGATATAGGTCTCATTCCGAAGTTCCATGGGAAGCTGACGGCATTCCCTGGTGAGTGTTGGCCTGCGACTAAGGAAACAGAATGGCCTCAGCGTAATGGAAACGAAGATGCTGCGCTGGATGGCTGGAGTTACGCGCCTGGATCGCATCCGAAACGAGGGTATTCGGCAGAAGTTTGGTGTCGCGCCGATAGCTGATAAGATGTGCGAAGCTCGCTTGCGATGGTATGTACGGCCACGTTCAGCGTGGAAACGAAGACAGCGTAGAGATAGGCCTCAACTTCGAAGTGTCTGGAAAACGGCCTAGAGGGCGTCCGAAGCAGCACTGGGCTGATACGTTACACAAGGACTTTAAAGTAGCTGGTGTCCACCCTGATCTAGCACGGGATCGGGAAAGATGGCGACATGGCATCAGGAAAGCGGACCCCGCTATGAAACGGGACAAACACTGAAGAAGAAGAAGAAGAAGAAGAAGAAGAAGAAGAAGAAGAAGAAGACGATTTTGCGAGGCTCTCGCTTCGCTTTGTTCGCTGGATGGGATATTTTATGAATACGCCATTGAATTCTATGAAGTTTTAAATAATCACTGTTTTGTAAACAAAGTCGGAAAGATTTCCTTAGAAATTCGGAGTCCATTTTTTCGCCGATTTTAGTAGAATATGAGCACGACGTATTTATAGACCTAATGGAGGGACATATGGATCTAAAATTGTGCTCCACAAAATGCCGATCTGATTACTAATAATTTAAGTGCCATTTTTGAAGATTTGCACTGTTTTTAACATATTTTTTTTGCAATGATTTTTCGGAGCGCGAGTTAGAATCGATAATGAGTTTGTCACCGAAAGCTTAATCTTCAATAGAATTAAACTTTCCATGCGAAGGAGACGTCGCAATATTTAGATGAAATTGTATCCCATATAAATAATTTCGATCTCTGCTCATTAGCAGTAAAAAGCAAGTCTTGCTGCGATATTAGATATGATTAGGAGGCTTTAATGGGGTTTAGTATCGTTTTTAATACAAATGTTTTTTATCTGATGCAGGCGACATATAGAGGTGAAATTTTACCACACAAAATTTCGATCCCTGATTATTAATGCACAGCGAAAAATCGAGTTTTCTGCAACTATTTTCTATATGACCAGGGAGGAATTCGTGCTCGCATCCATTGCGAGAAAGAACGATCAAAAAGCGAGCTCCTCAAATCAAATAGAAGATCGCTGCAGGAAGGCTTCGGCCCACGTGGAAGCTGCTACTTTTCTTTGCTTTTCATATAGAAGAACCTGCTCTTTGAGTCTATTTTCTGTATGCTATTAGCTATTGAGGTACTCTGCATATTCCACGTTTTATGGCTGTTTAAGTCCAGACAACTGCTAAATCTCTCTGCCGCACTGACGGCTTCTTGACGGCCTCGCCGTGGCAATAACATCTCATCATCGATTGTAGCTGCCACCTTTGTCATGGTTTCCTCAGGAAGAACATCCTAAATACGTCGATTGGAGCAAGTAAGAAAAAAATCGAAAAAATGGACCACAAAAAACGATTATTTGACCAATATCGATGGATGGAGATCGATATTTTAAAAACGAACTTCAGATTCGTGTTTAGCTACCTCGATTACCCTAGGGCTGAAGTTTCAGACCGTTAGAACGATTGCCTCAACTGCTGTGAACGCCTCCCGTTGATGATCGTCTAAATGCCCACGTGCGGTTGCAGACGTGTTAGGCTCTCCTACGACTCGCCATGCATGATTGCCGACATGTTCGGCACGTCTATTTCTCGCCATGCATGGCTATTGACGTGTTCGGCACGTCTACGGCTCGCCATGCACGCTTGCCGACGTGTTCGGCACGTCTACTGAATCGCCAGGCACGATGTCGATGTTCAACAATCGTTTCCAATACACAGTGCCCCCACTCCGTTGTGACGGACGGACACACGCACGCACACACGCTTGCTCTTTTATATATAGCAGGATGAGATCAAGCTCTGGTGATTTTCAGATACATATATCTGGAGCAACCGGAGATGTTCGTTCCGTTGAGCGAAAATGGTGCATCAGAAACCTGTCCGTTCCTCATGAACATCGTCTTCGTAAGCTGCAGTCCAACGTTCCCACATACACGATCGAAGTCGGCCAGCATTCGCTCCGCCTGGCTGATGCTCGGTGTTATGAGCACGATATCGTCAGCGAAGCGAAGATGGTGCAGTTGCCGGCCGTCGACCTTCACTCCCAGTCTTCCCATTCTAGTTCGCGCATGTCGTTCTCGAAGATGGCGCTGAAGAGCTTCGGGGATATAGTATCCCCCTGCCGAACCCCTCTCGTTACGTCAATGACGACGTCGTTGTAGAATGGTGAGATCTTGGCCGTGAATCCACTGTACAGCTCTCGAAGTACTCTGATGTGCTGAGTAGGAACGCCCTGAGTGAGCAGAGCTTCGAGGACCGCTTCAGTCTCGAGGGAGTCGAGTGCCTTCTTCAGGTCGATGAACGTAAAGCAAAGCGGCAGCTTGTACTCTCGCGACACTTCGATGAGCTTCGTAATGGTGTGTATGTGGTCGGTCGTGCTGAATCCTCTCCGAAATCCTGTTTTTTCGCATGGCTGTCCTTCGTCCAGCGTTTTGCTGACCTGCTCCTCTCCCACTGAGATGAAACTTTGTACTCAGGACTTAGCATGTGAGGAGCAGCACCAGGGTGATGAAGAGTACTGGCGGGGGTTCTTTCTTCACCGACGAGATGGCGTGTCGGATCTCGGAAGATAGAGCAGAAGGGACGACGCATCCATCCTGCGGACGATGGCATGGGGGCAGGTGGACGTGGCTGTCGAAGAGATCGGAGTAGAAGTCGTGGATGACTTTCTCCATGGTCCTTCTGGAAGAGGTGATGGTTCCGTCAGGACGTCGGAGAGCGGTCATCTTGGTCTTGAAGTTGGCGAAGTTCCGGCGTGCATTGCGAATGCTCAGCCCTGCCTCTGCTGCTTCAGCCAACACTTCCGCCCTTCTCTCCTTGAGATCTTCCTTTATCGCCGCTCTGCATAGCTTCGCAAGATTGGACGTCAGTAGGTAGTTGCCTAACGCTCGTCTTGCTCCACGCTGGTGGATCAGCTCGAGAGTTTCCGAAGACAGACGCCATTTGGTGGTCTTCAAGCTCTCGGCTCCATCAGCACTGTCGCAGAGATGATGTACGATGCGGTCGTGTTCCTCGTCGATGTTGTCTATGAAGGTATATTCCCCGAGGCCGGCAAGAGATGTGTAAAAGTCCCACTGATAGTAGCTCCTTCCCCGACGAGCGACAATAGTGGTCGGACACAAGATGATATGTAGGAGCGAAAAAATACAACCTTTTGGTTTCTCCTTTGCTTGCTGGAGCGCAGAAGAATATGGCAAGCATGCTTCCTTACATGCTTTAGAATAAACTCGTTAGAAATGCTCAAAGTTGGAAGTTATACAAGTAAGCTTTGGATTGCATTTCCGGTTAGAGGGAAATGTGTGTCATGAGGAGCTTCTGCAACGCTGGAAGGCTCATATAGTAAACAGAATCGGTTAGCCTTCATCTTCCATCGTTTTCACATTACTGACTGAATGGCATCCATTTGGCATCAACACATTAGCGGCTAAATCGTAAGGACAGCAACCAAATGCATTGAATAACCAATTCTTGGGAAAAACTGTGCTCGTTAGAGGGCGATGAAACGCCTGCTATCTTTGTTAGCTTTTTGTGTGTCCTTTTTCAATAATTGCTGAAATTCTTATCTTATTCTTACCTTATATATATATGTTTATTAATGTAAACAGTGGATACGAGCAACAGGGATACCAGAATTTCAACAGACGAAGTTGTTAGGTGACCCAAGTTTCATGGTTGTTCACAAATTCCAAAACCGTAGTGAGACCACTCTGGACTCCTCGACTTCCAGATTCCTCCGATCGGCTTGCGTTTGTCTTCCTTCTAAAATTGATGCATGAGTGTTCTTATTCTTTTGACTGCATTTTTATCGATTTTTGACTGAGTTTTTTTGTGTTAGTTTTCTGGCTTTGACACTTTGCTAGTGCATGTCTACTATGTTTGCTACTGTGTTGAGCGCGTCCTACGACCCATGCATATAATAAATAAATAAATATCCACTCATCGTTGTATATATCTCTGCCTCCTATCAAGGTTCAAAAGAAGATAGCTTTGATATCTATCATGAACTTAAATGCCCTGCGTTTCCTCGCAGCGCTTCAGTGTTCAGTTCTAGAATTTTCCTAGAAGTCATTTTCGCGATGTGAGCGGCTCGATTTGTTGTGCAGCAAGCGAGACTTGTTGAGCATGGAGTGTTGCTTGCGGATCTTGTCGGCCAGCGTTGCATTTGAGCAGACCTTGGAGGTAACCGTCGTGTTGTCAGGCAGCAGTTCGAAATGGAAGATTCCATGAATTCCAACCAATGCTTGGCATGCCTTCTTCTCATGGATTTCGTATTTCGCCAAAGGTTTCGGCGTTCCATCGCCCTCTCACCAGGCACGTTTTCTAGCTTAGTGCAAGGGCGACGGCTGATGTAAGCGACCCATTCTTCAACTCCAGTGACGATCTCCAGTCGGTGGAACGAGCAGCACCATGAGAGTAGATGTCCGGGCGTCTTTGACGATTGCTGCCGGTCTTTCCACGTGAGAGCAGCTGACCGAGCTTTTTCCGAGGGATCGCAGTCCATTGTCCACCATGGTCTGGAAGCAATTGATAGCTGCAGCAACTGAGAGCAAACATAAGAACACCTTCGAATGAGTGCCGTTGCGCCAGTTTCGTCATTTCGTCCAACGATATCGCTGTCGATCAACAATATCAGAGCAAGACACATCTTCGAAATTCTTGTTGCCAGTTTTGAAGCGCAACCAGGTGCACACAAAAAAGGGGCTTCAGGCTTCCGAATACATGACATGAGTTCGATAGGCTTCAGCAACGGGCTGGCGTTTCGAGATCGAAAAGAGTACGTGTCGGGTACGCGTAGAGAGTTCACCATTGTACGCTGAAATAAGCAAGGAAGATGGAGATGGATATGTTGTGCGCATACAAGTGGGTAGATACCTTGTATATTATCCATGAAACTTCCAGAAAAAAATCTGGAGTGTTGCGAAATTTTCGGCAGATACTTTCCGAACGCCCTAATACAGATACCTTCAATGCATCGAGCGTCTAGAGCGTTAAACATAACGGAGAACGCGGGTCATATTGCTCATTAGCTCGACTCAGAATCATTCGTCAAGTGATTATTTGGGAGCGGATAGCGACGCGCCAGATCCTGGGCAACGTCTGATCATCGCGGTCGTCACTATGTATGTTCCCTGTTTCAACTCCACGATTTGATCCGCTTAAAGGCCAGCGGTTCTATTCCTGGGCCAGGAGCCAATGGACTCAATTGAACATTGGTGAACAATGTCTGTGACGGTTATACGAAGTGATATGTTGGCAGTTTCATTCCGAACGATAGAAAAGATTTGAAGCAGTCTAATGGAGTAGTAGTAGCTTCGTTTTTCTCTAAAAGAGTTGGTAATCCTGAACGTTGAACTAAAAGAGTGGCGACTGCGCTTCCTAAGTCATGCGACCTCCTCCCGTGCTTGACTTCTACGTGGCAATCACTTCTCCATTTTGCTGGGAACCCTAAGAGGAAGGTAGGATATTCTAGCACATTTGCATAAGCCAGGAGCGGCTGGTAGAGAGGCTATATATTGTCACAGGACGTTTTATTGCGATCAAAACTCGAGAAGGTGGGATATTTTTATGGTTGCATAAATGGAGCCGTAAGCACGTGTTAATTTAAGGCCTTGTCAACTTCTCTGTTCCAACGATTTTTTTATTGTTTTCTTTTTCTTTTCTTTCTTCAATTCTCTTCGTTTTTCCTATATTTCCAGAATTCATAAAGACCGTTCGCCAGTGTCCTAACTATAAGATTAACAAGTATTGTGTGGAAATATTGGGCTGAAGTGATTCTTTGTGACGTAACTTTCCGCTATCAGTCCAAGAATGGAATACAATTGTTGCGTACTTTAATTACCTCCACTAAGTTATTTTTTGATTTTTGCAAGGAACTTAGGGATATGACCATCTAACTCAGGGATACGCCTGTGTTAAACTTGGTTAGATCATGCAGTTCCTCTCGCTGCCCATAATCTAACCAAGGTGTTCCTTATACATACATGCACGGGCAATTTCCTGACAAGCACCTTCTTTCTCAAAAAAAAGAGGACCCTTGAGCGCCGCAATGTGTTAGGGCAGCCGACTCTGTTGTTCGAAGACATTTCGGTTGTTAGGAAGAAAAGTGTAAAAGGGACTAGAAGATCCTTTATCGGGATGCGCCACGCCACGTATTACTTCTACTGAGTGTCGTGAGCGCAATTTCAATATGTATTTAGCCTACACAATCACTTACGGTACCGGCCGATGACGAATTGTTTTAAGATTCATGTCAAAAAGTCATTTAACACAAAAATCGGGGTTTCGGGCTCTTACTAAACGTGGATTAAACTTTTTCTGTTTTTTCTTTGCTAGATATCTCTAGTATTTTGCACAAATTTAAAGCAAGTGTTTCTGTGTGCGTCAGAAATTTCTTTGAAAGATAAAATGTGGAACATTGAAGACACTACGACAATAGAAACTTTCGGTCCGATCTAATAAAATGGCGGTCGGTACGCTCAGCGTACCCTGCAGACCTCCACCAGTTACAACGTTGTAAACGAGCTCTATATCCTTTCCTCTTGAAAACTCGGCATCGGTACGAATTCCACCACTCAATTTAACAGTGTAATCTTTCTGGACGGGGTTTTGGGCTCTAATATGTATGGTAACATCGGATAGTAGCAACGTTACTAGACTCCCCAGTGGGAGCCGAGGCCTCTGAAGAGCAGGAAACCGTCGAAGCATGAGCCTTAGTAAATTACCACTTACGAACCTGGTCGGTTCAAAACTGGCAGAACACAGTTGTAAAAAGGATCGTTAGTATGTGGTATGTACAGTCTTCGTGAAGGAAATAAGCATTAGAATATGACATATGAGCATTAGGATAAGATAGTCTACAACTTCATTGAAATGCGTGGAAACCCTACATGTTCGGTATGTGTCCGCTCCTTCGGTAAGGTGCGGACCAACCTACAGGATAAACTTCACGGATGCTTCCTCACTCAAAAAGTTCCTCGTTATCTGTATTGATGAGGTCGAAAATTCTTGGTGGGTCGTCAACAGTATTGACAATGCATTGATTTACCATAAGGTCGGATACTGTAAAACTTGTAAATCAAAAGAAAAGGGACTGCTTTAACTTTTCGTTAAAATGATGCTTTAACTAGTCCTCATTGGAGAAAGATCGTATTGGAGCAGATCCTCTCATAAAGCCGCGTTGATTTCTTATTACTGAAATTGTTCTCTCACCTCTCCCCATCTTCTTGTTATTAGAGTGCCAATTGTTGGTTGAATGTCAGGAAGTGCAGAGTTCTATTACCTTATTCTTTCCAAATTCTACCTAAACTTTGACAAGCGGGCCATTCCTTCAGAATTGACTAAAGGTTGTTTGTACTTACAGGTTAGAAACCGGGCTCATCTTCACACGGGTGCGACCACGGTAAGGTAGTGGTTGAAAAGCGGTTCGGTAATGGTTGAGGATTACGAGGTTGCTATAGGTCATGTTAACCGTCAATTCTTGTTATAGGAAAGAACCACCTGTGGATAATATAGTATTGCCCGAATGACTTCTTCAAATAGGAATTTTTATTCCAAGCTGAATATTTGATTTCCAATATTCAAAAAAAAATCGAGTTTTTCGAACGTGTTCAAATTCAAGTGATCAGAAAAATCGCTTTTATCGAATATATCGAACTTAGATATTCGAAATTTGTGAGCATTCGAAACTATATGAATATTCGAAGAAATTTCGAGAGCGCAGCGATAGTTGATATTCATTCTTGGGCAAACATGTTTTGTGCTACAATACATACATATTTCAGGGAATATTGAAATAGACAACACTATATTGGAGCTAAAAGTACACCTATAAATAAATAAATAAATAAAAGTACACGCCCTAAGAAGGCGCTGGAAACCACGGGTATGCCTGCCATCTGCAACATTCCGAAGCAGCAAAGCTGAGCACTGCTAAAGGGACAGTTATGATTATCGCGCTTAACAAGCTGAGGCATTGGAAGAGCTGGTAAATTTCGTATTGGCGTTGTCTAAGAGAACCTACATAAAGAGCATGACGTTGAGTACACATGCCGAGGTGTCTATTCTCGAACAACGAACGCACTAACGTCGTAGGCTTCTTAAGGTGACGTCGGTGAATGTAATGAGCGGGAAAATATCACCTCAAGGATCTACAGTGTTGAGAGACTGGTCAAGGTGATATTCCGGGATAATCCTGAGAGCATGTGAGGTTAATCTGCTAGATAACGCGCACCGTTTTTAATAATTGAAAAAGCCATGACAGATGTCCTGGAGCCGGATGGAAATGGTGTAGACCATCTACGAAAATCTATTTAACTTCTTTGGCATTGCTTCTGAACGCTCGCCCTTTAAGAGATGAAACGGCGTGTATTTAAGTGGTCACAAGGGCCCTAGTAAGGCTTTGCTTACGGACACAGGAGCGTCGGAGCGCTTAGAGCAGTGCAGATTCTTCATACTGATGCAACGAGTAGGAGTTCGGTGTAGCCCTCACAGCCCCAGCCTTGGTAGGGTAGGCATCCGAGGAACGCATCCGATGGAATCTCCGATTCGTGCTCGGTGGGAGGGCGACCACTGCAATTTTCGTCTGTCACCTGAGCGGCGAGGACGGCCGGGACGGCGCCGAGCGCCCGTCTCGCCGCTGGGGGTCCTCCGACGGGCGTGGCCTGTCATTCGCCCCGCCCAGCCTTGTGAATTGTCGGCTTCCACCTACGGGAGCTCGGAACTCTCGCTCGATTTTCACTGTTATTGAGTAGAAGTGATTCAGTCGACTATTGTCCTTGTTCAACTACTCGTCCCCTATCCGCCTCCACCGTCATCAGCTTCTATTTTCTTCAGTTGAGAATGAACCACGTCGATGTGGATCAGCTGCTGGAAGACTACGCGTGGTCGCATTTTAAGGACATCCAGTCGCTTCGGAAGACACGGCTGGACGACTTCAAGTCGCTCGAACGAGACGACTGCGAGTTCATCATTGTAAGTGCCGTAGCGCTGCGTCTGCTGGCTTGTCTGAAAACTAATTCCTCACTAATTCCTCCCGAATTGCTCGTGCTATATTTGGTCGCTTGACATCGATCAGTGTTTGCTTTGTGTTCGCAAGGCTCTCGTCGACCAATCTGACGAAAACACGCTGATAACTGACACCTACTCCTTATCTACTCGGTGAGGCAGACGACTTAGTCGGGCTCTTAGACGCGTCAGGGTGAACCTTGCAGCGAAGAGAAGGAATGTGAAAGGACCGTGGTGGTCCTAACTCGAAATGTTTAAAGTTGGTGAACGTTAAGACTATCTTTCTTACACGTATTGTTTGAAGCACTTTTTATAGGCAAGTTGGTCATCAGGCTTACCGCAGCGCTCCTTAATAGCTTCGAAGGTTACTGAAGAATCACGTCACAAATCGTCATATCTCAATATGTATCGTCAAAATAGCCATTCAAGTCCAAACTCACTTCGAACATGTGTGGCGTACTTTGAGTGTGTACATGAGGACCCGTTTGACAGCTGTATAGTAATTCAGAGGCAGAAGTTGCTGAGGATGAGTGCTATTTCCTCGTAGCAGAACATCATTCTGAGCACCCATCCATTGCTCTTTTTCCACCGCCAAACGCCTCAGAACACAGCTGTTATCAATTTTTGCCCGCTCTTCGGCCTGAGTCACACGTAGATATCAATTAGCTCCGCTGACTTTAACGATTTTGTATTGATTAGTCAGCCTGATCGATAACGTAAAAATAAGTACTCTTGTTGCATCTAGGATGGTCGCAGAGCTCAGCGGAATACGACATTTTTGTTGTCGAAGCACTTTCCATTGTTTTTTTCAACGACAGCCAGCAAAAATTCAAAAATTAGAGAACCTAAAAATGGGGCATCTTGATCATTTTCGCGGCAAACACAAAAGCTTTTGAAAATCCAAACCTTAAAAACACTGAATATCGTTAAAGAACTAAAATCGGATCCCCAATAACTTGGGACTACATCAATGTTCGTTTCAAGACCTTTCCCTTCCAGGAAAGTGAAGCTGTAATACTACGTTTTGAGGTATCTTGTCCGCGCGGTAATGTAAAAGTCGTTAATAGAAGCGATATCGAAACGTTTCTGCCGACGTACGGGCACCTCGCTTCCTCGTCGTCTTCCGTTCATCCTCTCCATTGAAAAGCAAATTATCATTTTGGGTTAGGTCGTTGCTATATTTTTTGTTGAGGCAGAAGGGTTAAACGCAAAAAACATTTGACTAAATGAAAGCTACCAAGAATTGTTTGCACCGCAAGGCAAGCGTCCTATTTTATGCTATGAGTCAAATCTCGATTAGAGTTCATTTGGTTTTCAAAATCAATTTTCACCTTCATTTTGTTAAGATTCTTATAATATTTATTAGAGAGAGAAAAGGTGGCACACTTTTATGCAGAGCTATATGACTTGTCCTGTAAACAACGAATAAGGTACTCGATCACTCCAGGGCAAAAAAGAAGAATATTTGTGAACTCATTTTCAGTATTTACCGTAGTGCTTCCTTCTAGTTGTTTTCGAATTTTGATCTGACCGCCGAGTGTAGACCAATTCTGTGCTTAGATGCCTTTATCCATGTGGTTCGGAGTATTTTTTCTCAATCTCAAGCCGATTTCTAGGCTACCTGATATGTTGACAAAGGAATTCAGCTTCAGCCTCTCAATTTGACTGTAAGCTAGAAAATCTGATCCGCTACCATTGTATAGTTCCCTTCTATTATAATCTTGGTGGTCTATAATCTCACAGCTCTACATTTTCGCGAAGTTAATGCTGAAGCTGCAGTGACTTAGATTGTGTTTCATACATTGGTGGAGAGGTCGAAGGCAAACTGTGTAAGAATAAAACCGTCTGCAAGTCTCTTACTCAGTGCCTTCCGCAAAACAGTCCGCAGATCTCCAACTGAGATGGAGCTGATTTTAGCTGAGTTCGACCTTGTTCCGAAGAGTTGTCGATGCCGGTTGACACGGCTGCCGCTTAGGCCGCAATCTTTTCATCTGGTGCGGTAACGGTCGTCATCTGAAGATCAGCGGCACCGATACCGACGAAGTGAGTTTGCGTGGCGATTGATCGCTCGCGTGCGGCTTCCCGCTGGGCTACCCCACTCTCCGTCGGGTTCTCCACCTGCCTGCCTCAACTCCATTCCGGGACAGATCCATCTCTCCCATGGCATCCGCTGCGGCCGACGGCGGCAGTCCGGTCGCCCCCATGGACACATTGTGTAATGGCCGCTTAAGCATGATTCATCATGAATGAGCCATTGTGCTCGTGTTCTCGCCGCGCTTTCCCCCGGGTGCAATCAGTGGCTCTTGATCGGCGGCTGTGTGTTTCGCACTGTTTGGATAACTCTTGACGTTGACAACCGTGGAGGCTTGAACAGCCGGCCGTGTCGAGCACGCAGTCGGGCTTGTCAAGCTCGGCCAGCGGTCCGTCAACTCTGCTCGATGAATGCAGCCTAATTGCCGCACCGCTATAGGCACGTTCGACAGCAACTCGCACCCGCGCCCGTACTGCAGTAAATCCCGAGCTATTAGCAGTAAAACGCCGATTTCGCCGAGCAATCGCATTTCAGCTGCTGGGAATATCGAATTACACATTGGAGTCATATGCGCACGTTCGGCGGCCAGCAATTTCTTACGTCGCCAGGACAATGTCCGACGCCTGGTGGGCTTCTTTCCCGGGGCTCGGAAGCCTCGCGGGCAGTGGCAGCGCTCCCGGGCAGCGCATTTAATGAGTGGAGAATCCCCACGGGAGATCCGATTAGCACGTGAAGATAACACCTCTCCACTGGACGGGCAGTTTATGCCGCTCCTCGTCGCTCAAGGACCCACTCATCGATCGAGGGGAGTACTGGTAGTCGGCAGAAGTGCGCGGCCGCAGTTGGTTTTCGCTGGCTGCAGCGAAACGGGCAGCCGCTACTGGTTACCGGCTATATTTGTTCCCGCGGAGGGCAACGGGCATACGGTAGGTGCGATGAGTCATCGGGTTGTTGAGGCACTACTTGCCCGCGAGGCACCGTAGCCCTCTGAACGAGTTCTCCTCCCCACCAGGAGGCACTGCCGTCACGGAAGACCCCTTAGAACGGGGTGAGTCAGAACTTAACAAAAATAATCGAACGGTGAAAATCAGATTTTATCTATTGCTATTGCTACCTTGGGACCTATTCGCTGCAGTACGTATTGTTTATGTAGACGTGGAAATCCACGCAAAAAAAACAACACAACACGAAAAACTAATTAGAACACTGAGAACATCAAGGACAGAACCAATGCTAGCATGAAGTTTGTAGAACAATGTGATAAAAAAAAACAACGTACTAAGGGATCCTTGCAGAAGGAGTTTGGAAGCACAAATTTCTTTGTTAATTTCAGGAAATTAGTGGCTGCTCTGTTTGTGAAGAAGGTAGATCTGATATTACTACTAGATCTAGGAGTTCGGATTTTTTATGGTCAGCTGAGCTTTCGTCGAAACCATCCACCCGTGAAGCTGTAAAACAATTGTGAGGAATGAGCGCTCACAGGAGCAAAAGAAGAAGAAATGATCATAGGTGAACTCTATTTAGCCACACATAGTACTGACTCGGAAACTGAAATAAATCTTGAGGAATAGTTTTTAAAATTTGACTAGATTTTCCCAGGAACTGAAGAAGGTGGCAACTCCAGAGCGTAAACTATAACAGTGCTATATAAAAATCTTGGCTGAAGCTAAACACCGCAAATCAATTCAGTGCCATATCTGCACAACCTCATGCTGATTTTAAACAAATCCCTAAGCATTTTTACGGCACAATTTCAGAAGGGTGATATTGCTCGCATTTTCACCGACTTCAACAAATTCAATGTTTTATCGTGGACGATTTTCAAGGAACCCAAACGGTTACAGATGCGATCTGAAATTTTGACTGACTGTTTTTAAGTAAGTACTCTTACAAGCATACACCGTCCTGGGATAGGGTAGAACTTAATCTTTAGAAGCGAATCTAAGGGACGTTACATTCAGGTTTTAGAACACCACATTTAGTGCAATGGTCGATATAGAGCATTGCATGTATGCATGTCAGTCATGTGGGACAATAAGCTAAACAACAAGAGCAATTGATTTAAAAAGGCAGTCGAAGCAAATGTAGAACGCGTGGTATGAAACCGTTTTCCTATCCCTTTTAGTCACTGTGACAAATTTTTCACCGAAAATGTGCTCAGCGACTGGGGCTATGTGGAGAAAAGAAGTATGTTCATTACATTTTTGTCTCAAATCATTTGTTACCTTATCTTACTATATTTCGACTTAAGCACTCTGTAGCGATGTTGCGTGTTCGAAAGACCTCATAATACGGTTATTCTGGAGACTCAAGCGAGAAATTGGATAACCGTATAGTATTACAAGCATGAAGAGTATGAAGCGATAATGGAACTTTTAGTATTCAGCTTCATGCCGTTCCTAAATGATTTAAAATTGGATTTTTAGGGTTTTCAGAAACAAGAACCTCACCGTACACCCAATGAATAAGGGTTTTGCAAGTTCTTAAACTTCACCACAGTTTTCATCCCGTATCTTGCAATTCTTTTCGATTTATTTATTTATTTATCCATAAACAATAGTGAAAACAGAAACAAAAAAAAACAAAAAAGTGAAATCAAAGCCCTTGAAACCTAAGAATAAAACCGAGCAGATTAACGGAATCGAATAAGCTAGTTGTTTAACAGGCGTGTGAGAAGGTCCATTTTCCAGGACGTATTTCAAAAGAAAAGCACAAGAAACGTTTAGCTGAGCATTGTCGAGAGATAAAGAAATGAAGAAGTAGAGCCGGATGGCGATAGAGAAAGTGTCACTACCTATTAGGTGCATCAGAATGCACATGGAGGCAAAAACCTAGATTTTCGGTTGTTAGGGACATATTCTCTATCGAAAACAATTTTTGGTCTCTGTGAGCAATTTCGAACTCGAACAAGGTTTCTTCAACCAGCCAATGTAAAAGATAAAATGAAAGATTGAATTAGAACACAATTAGAACACGTTGGAAATACACTTAAAAGTTATCTGTAGCTGTGAAACCTATCTTAAAATCAGCCAGAGCATACCTGCCCTCTTTTGTTTTTGTGCTACATGTGATAGTTTCCTCCCAAATATAACTAAAAAAATCTCTTTATCACCGGAATAATTAAGGTGATAGCCCCCATCAATTTTTTCGTTCCACTAACCCCGACAAGTGTTTGAGGCTGTTCTTACTCTTTTAAGAACGAAACCCTTTATCTGGATAATGCATCAGTTTTCAAGCTCCAGCTCTCATCGATTGTTTCCACTTTTATCTTCCTTCACATAATAACATGTGTTTTGTCGCTGTTCCATTAAAGGCAAGGTGTCGAGGCGATCGATTTCGAATTGATTCGCTATCGATTCCTTATCTGAGCAATCAGTAGGACCTTGTGCTCACTCAGGTGTTAACGTTGGGTCGCACTGATGACAGATAGCTGACGGGGTGACTGTGCCGCGCCGCCGACCGACTCCTCGCCAGAATGTAATCCTTAAGGGAATGCGATATCGGTGGGAGCAGGGAGAGGAGAGGAGGTGGGAGACGGGGAAGTGGTTGGGAAGATTAAGGCGAAGGGGGAGCACTGGAGTGCAGTCCTATCGCGCTTAGATGGACAGCATCGAAGAAGTGGGTTTCGAGGTCTTTTGCCTACAAGGTGTGCCTAGTTGGACTACTGATAACCACAGATTTTTTTCCGAAGACCCTTTCATCACGTACCTTTCTAGAATCGAAAGAACCTCGTGTGCGTCAATGAGGACCCACAGTACAATGAGTTCGTGCCGGTCGGAGCAAAGCCGTACACGCTGTTCAAGTCCATCTACACGAACAACACCAACAGGTCAGCGGTGACACCCTCGGCCGTCCTCATTGCGGTTCTTCTCATTAACTCCTAATGACACCATGCAATTACGTGTCGTTTAGGCCATTGAAGCCGCCGTTGTTTCAGGCCGCAGGAGTACTCGTTCAAAACGGAGCGAACGACCGAGTCACTGTGCTCAATCAGCAGGGAGCAGGGCTACACCATGGGAGCCGAGGCCGAGCTCACGTTGAAGACGCCGTGTGAGTTGCCCCGCCGTCGTCGCTTTCCCTTTTGGCGCTAATCCAATCAGCCCGTAGTTGCGATCTTCGGAGCGATTCTGGCGCTAGGTGTTAGAATGTTGCGGAGTACACTGCTATGGGTGCTATGAGTTGGAGCTCCCTTATTGGGTTGGCAAAAAGATTTCTTGCTGCTGTTGTTTTCGAATTCGTTTGTCTTCTTCAGTACAGTCAACATTTAAATAATATATGAAACACCATTGTAGACAACATATTGCCGTTTACCAGGTAATTTTCGTATACCGCTTCTATGGAAATTGGAGGGTTTTGATGAGAAAAAGTCGGTGATGCACTTTTTTTGAGTTGTTCGATATCAAACTTCCTCTCCTATAATTGTTAAACAGCGAAAAAAAACAAAAGGTGGCCCGTCGGCGCCAAGTGAATACGGTGGGTGGGCCAGCAGATGCCATCCCAGGCTTTGGGGTTTTTTCTGTGCCAGTGTTTTCAGTGTGTAGACGAATGTTGTCATGGAGAAAGAAGACCTTGTTCTGTTTTTCACGTAGAGCCGCAGCGACACAGTTCAATTTCTTGTTGTATCAGTAGAGTTTGCTGGAAGCAATTTCCAGTGACTGATTCCTCTGCAGTTCCATCAAGCATTGAGTTTTCTCTCCTAGGTATGGAGTTTCGGATCTGGCGTTATGGCGTTAGTATTTCATATTCTTTACGTCCAAACCACTACCGTCTCCGTGTGTGACACAAGTAGAACCCTCATTTTGTCACCAGTAACCAAGCTGACGAGCAAGAGATCCCGACGAGAAGTCAAAAAGTTTATACACTCACCTCTTCGCACCAAAAGCTGGCTACCTTTCAAATCGTGGGGCATCCGTGCTCAATATCTCCACGTCTCCCTGAGATGATGCAGATGGGAAGCTATGGTCATGATGACACTGGAGTGACTGCGTCAGCTCGTGGGTGCCACGCCGGGGATTGTCTTCAATCAGCTGCAGAAGCCACTCGTCATACACCGCAACTTGCCGTTCAGATCATGATTTATCGCTCACGTTAATGTCGCCGTATTGAACTTGCTCAACCTAACCCTTGCCGTCTCGTAGGAAGCCGTTGAAGGGTCCATCGGGTCACATATGTTTCTTACCGCATCACTTGCTTTGCTGCGCTTGCCGAATTCTTAAAGGTGGAGCAGTCGTAGTTGCATGGAGTCAAGGACAAGTTTTCAGCCATATTCGCAGCGGAATGCAAGGAAAATTTGGGTACTCGTAGACTAACGGTCAACTTTTATACAGTTTTTGGGCGAAAAGTTCCAGAAGAATTTTCAAAAATTTAGCAAGTTGCGGGACTGAGAAACGAGAAAGTTTTCCGCTAACCGAGTATATAAAATCTGGAAAAGAGCTGCAGAGGTATCGCTTTGAATAGAGCCCAGATGAGAAATAGTCTGTGTCCTCCACTGCTTCGCTGTCTATGTTTATACGCAAGTAATTCATAGTGCTGTGGGCGAATTCTGTCTAACCAGGCTTCGCGAACGTTTGCTGATTGCAATCTTTGTCGTTCCGGTCATAGCTGTCCGCTCTTCAGCGTGTGCAAATTGCCTTATTCCACGTGAGAAACTCCAACAAATCCTACGCCCAGTGGAAATTTCACGCTTCTTGACGAGTATTTGCTCAGTCACAAGGTCATCCTTAGGCAAAGGGAGACTTTTCAACATAGCTCGTATCTTTAAAATGACCGAATTAAGCTGAGCGAACCGAACTTAAACTGGATTTAGCAATGACTTTATTGTTAAAAACATATTAATATGTACTTATAAAGACAAAGAAATTTTAAATAAATATGCTGTAATAGATAACAATATAAATAGCAAAGCGAGTGTTATTTAAGAGTTAGGAGCAATCTAAATTGTTTGCTTATACTATAGCCGGACTACAGTGGATTGATTTGATAGTGATATGATGATAATGATGATAATGATGGGTTGAGTAGAGGAAGTACACGTCTTAGCGTTTACTTCTTGGATGCAACCGAGCACTAAAGATATGTGAGCTTATTTTGAATTTTTTAAAATGCATTAAACCTTGTAGCATTTTACCGCTTCACTGATGAGCCACCGGGGAGATGCTATACCAAAAAGGGTTGGTATGAAGGCTGTGGCAAAACGGTCCTTTTCGTATTTCTATAATAATTTGACAGTCATAATTCTAATAGTTTATTGTTCATTGTTTGACTGTATTTTAGAATATTCATGATGTCTTTTCTACCTTGCTTCCTCGCGCTTCTGCAGAACTAAAAAAGAATCTTCACAGTGAGATCACTTCTACCGCAGATAAAAGAGAAAAAGTAGGCGTTATAAGGTCATCACTCCGCGCATACATAAAGATTATAGGCGTAGTCCATGCGTGACTTCTCGGTGAGCATGGAAAGGACATCAACAGAAAAACAAGAGGGAGTGGAACGCCTCCACAAAAATCAAGCCGCTTCAGCTAGAGGGAAGAGGAAATTGCCAAGTTGTCCTAAGCCGTACTGTAGCACACATTAGTCGACCGCTGCAGATTAATCCTTTATCGATGTAATGGTTCCAGGATTTCCTGCACGGATATATGAAAGCCTAGAGAAATTTGGTGCTTATAGGTATTATACCTCTCTGATAAGCTTTCCTCACGTTTACCAAAGTAGAAGTTCGAAAATTTTTATTCAATTCTTGACGTTCAGGGATGGTGCGCTGGTAGAAACAAAAACCAAACAAAACGGGGGTAAACATTACCACTCCTGAAGCTTGTATTTAGTAGCCCCTGACTGCATGAAGGGTACTTCCTACTTCCTAGCCGCTTAGTAGTTGATCCATCAAGCGCTTGCTATGAGACTATTAGATTTTGCTTATTAATCAAACTTGTTGCGATATCCAGGGTTCCTGCCCATTCCTTGAAATAAATTAATTGGAAAACCGATCTTGTATAATGTAGTGCCTTTATAAATAGAAGTACTTTGGGTGTTTCTACATCAAGTTTTAGGAAGTCAAGGCATAAAAATAATGAGCAGATGACAAAACGCTCATTGGAGGATGGGTGAGGATAATGGGTGGATGACCAAGAAACGAAAACTATGGCACCATTTTAAGGGTTCACTCGTTCTAGTGTTGAGGGCATTCATGAGTTGTGGAGTGTGCGCATCGCATCAGATTCTCCTCCGACGTGGACCATTTGTTTGTTATGAGAAGGCAAAAAGTCTGATTGTATTGCCTCCGCGAGGTCCTGTAGGCAGCGCGACGACAGACAACGCGCAGTCAAGGGCACCGTCGCAGGAACGAACAAATTGGATGAAATTCTCAAGGTTGGCCGGCGATTCCAATCAACACGAGCCGGTCGACAGGGGTTTCCATTTCCATGTTCGTCATGAACAGCCAGCGGTACTCAGGACTGGTACCTAGCCCGCTGTCCTATTAGATGTGGAACTTCCTCCGAAATGGATGCCGAGCGAGTGCGACGGGTGTCGGCAGTCATTATTCCGTCTCGGTTCGTTGCGTCCCAAAGGCGCGTGAGATTCGACGCCTCCGACAACGCCGATGGCTTTCTCTAGCAGCAGAGGGAGAAGCTCCAACCCGGGACGATGTCGCGAGGGCGAGTGCTTCGCTTGGACGAATTTTCCGCCATCACGGAATTTCTCACCCCTGTTCGTACTGAAGTTCTACTAATGATCTAAGTGGCACTACTACCGGTACTATTACGTAACTAATGTTATAAGACTGACCTGAAGCCTTTCAATGCAATAAAAAATGAAGGTTGGCGTTATCCAACGCGTTGTGTCACGTGTTACTTATTATGCTTCCCTTATACGTATAATCCTGGACGCGTGTAGTGCAGTCGGAGGAGGTACCTGCTGCCGCGTACACCTGATATCAAGTTGTTCCTAACTCGTATTTCCCGACAAGGTCAACCAAGCCTCCATCCCGCTGGGGTCAGTGGACTGGTACCGGACTTGTTGGGAAGGGTAAAGCGCTGACTTGTCCATTGTCTCCACAAGCCATTTCATGGCCAAAGACGCATTCACATCACTTCCATTACATCCCTAGAATACGTGACACATCCCCAAAAAGGATTGAGTAACGCCGTCCATTATCCTTTTATCCTATATAATCATGAAGCAATATAAATATTAGATTTGTTCGAACGGTGCGTTGACTCGCGATCGTAAGACAATGAAAAAGTCAGCGTTTTAGCCGTTCTGGATAAAGTCTGGTACTTCTAAGATGGACGAAAAGTCTTCTGCCACTTCAATCAGCACATTGACTAATTTTGGAGAATTATTTCAGAGCCTTCCGTACAAAGTGTATTCAAAGATTGGCCAGTAGTCCACATATACCCAAACCTTCCTAGTATTCCGTTGAAAAACGGGTGAAAAAATCTTCCTTGACTCCATGCAAGTTCGTCTGCTCCAGCTTTATGAATTCAGAAAGAACAAGTGATGCATAAGCAATATATGCACACGACACCGTAGACCCTAAAACAGTCTCTTGCGACACTGCAAACGTTTTGTTCCGCATGTTAGAAACGAACTTTGACTTTGGAAGGAATTTTTGGAGAATCTGGCGTACTACGTTCCTCTCTCATGGGCAGAAGACAATGTTCAGTTCTTTAATCCTTTTGCTTGGGCCTACGGTTGGTATAGAAGGTAGAAGTTGTCAGATGGATGTCTAGTTACGAGCAAAACTCGTGCGCCAGGCGAGACTCGAACCCACACCTGCTTTCCGGGCAACGATGCTCGATGCTACGTCTTACACCACCGGCACTGTTTGATCGAAGAGAGCATCTTTCGATCAAGTACACACCTATCAGCACTCAATCGTTATACCGGAGTGAGCCACTCGCTGATATCATATAAAACTGGTTAAGCGAAGGCATTCGTAGGACAGCTTTCTATACCCAGCTCTATTGTTTATGTTTATGTTTATTTAAGCCAAGAGCAAACAACAAAGCCGACAAGTGAAACACGCAACAACTCTATGATTGGCTATACAACTAAAAAAGAAGGCATGTTATACAGAAACAAATCTTCTGTTAGCTGAGAAAAGCCCTTGATTTGGATTCTTCCATATAATTGTTAAGCCATTGTTTCCGTAGGAATCATTTTATCCAAATTTATGAAAAGGTATATTATCTTTCTTCCTCATACTTAGGCTAACTACAATTTGACAGCGTACGAACGTATTGCTGGAGGGCAAATAAGAGCTTTAAAAAAAACTATAAAAAAACTGCATAGCATGAAGCGGTTTTGCAAAAACCAGCCAAGTTATAGCGTGGTATGTATGAAATTCGCCAATTTCGCAACCACTCTCGAGCAACTTTCTTGGCGCGTCAACACCTAAGCGTAAGGATATAGCCTTTTGAACTTAGGCGAAGCAATGCTACTTTCAGTGAGCGCCTTTGTTGCTTCTATAACTTCAGACTGGTTGACCATAAAAACCGCAAGAACTGGAAGAGTGACAAGAGTTTCCGGAAAGTTTTTTTGTTGATGTCTTGTCTTCTTGCCATCCAGCTTACCATTCGGTACGCAGTAAATTCCACGATACCACTGAGAAAAAGAGATGTCTTCACATATCAAGAGAGGAAGATGAAAAATAACTGGGTTCAGTATGTGTGCTCTTAATAATAAATACAATCCATGGGCTTGTCTCAGACTAGGCAGAATCTTGAAACAAGTGTGAAGAAAACACAAAAAAAAAACAATCTACATAACCCAAGGTAGTAGAGAACTACTATACTTGCAGTATGAGCACGGTAAAAGATCCATCGTGGAAAGTTTGTATATAGGCCTGTTGAAAGCGGAACATCCGACAAGGCAGTGATCTAGGCGGTTCCTGGAACACTTGGGCTCAGCTGCAAGTAAATTCGTGAAAATGCATTAAAAAATGCATTAAAAAAACCCTTTTGTCTTAGATATGATTCCAGTCTTTGGTTGAAAACAGCTGCTGTTGGCGATGCGACTACATCATTCGGCAAGCTATTCCACATTCTTGGAGCACGTACAAGAAACGATTCCAGAAATTGCTGCGTCCGAACTCTTCCAGTAGAAATTCGCAGTGGATGGCCCCTTGTTCTATCGCTAAATTCCGAGAAGTTGAAAAGTTCATGACTGTCAATGTCTACAGCACCAAAGACTATTTTAAATATTAAATTTTCATCATATATTACTCTTCTCAGCTGTAGGGATGTACTGCCAAGAACATTCAGTCTTTCTCGATAGCTGATATCGAACAAACCGTTTCTCATAAATATCTGGCTCGTGAATCTTTTTTGCACCCTTTCAATTTTGTCGATGTAGGTCCTCTTAGATGGAGACCAGATAGGTGTACAGTACTCAAGCAGCGGCCTTACATATACAGTGAAAAGACGAAATAAAGTAGAACTATCACGTGTTCGGAAAGCACGCAGAATGAAATTACATTTCCTGTATGCCTTAGCAACTACATCATCAATATACTTTTCAAAGGAAAGGGAGCTAGAGTAAAGTACACCTAGGTCTCGCACCTCAGTCGTGATGCGCAAATCAATATTGTCCATGTGAAAAACTATCCCTCTTGGGTGGGCGCTTCCAATACACATTACAGTAGTTTTATCACGTGAAATATCCAACATCCACTTCTGTGACCAAGCATGAACGGAGTCGAGACCATGTTGCAAAATATCCGTATTATTAAACGAATATATCTTCGAATCATCAGCGTAAAAGGAGCAATGAACCCCAGAAGGAAGACAATCTGGAAGGTCATTGACATAAAGTAGAAACATGAGTGGTCCCAAGCACGTTCCCTGGGGAACCCCGCTTGGAGTTTCGTACGTATCGGACAATGCATGGTTAACAAGAACAGTCTGCGATCGTCCACTTAGAAAGGATTCCAAAAATTTAAGAAGACACCCTTCAATGCCATAAGCTCGCAGCTTTAGACACAAAAGGTGCAGACTAATAGAATCAAAGGCTTTGGCGTAATCAAGGAAGCATACGGTGACGTACCCACGAGTATCCATTATTTTTTGCCAAAGTGGAACAGTGGAAACGAGAGCTGTTGCAGTAGACTTTCGTTCAAGAAAACCATGCTGTGTCCTTGCGAGAAGATTATTTTCCCGTAAATAACTATAGATCTGAGTGCGCACTATCCTCTCCAAGACCTTACTTGTGGAGGACGTGAGGCAGATAGGTCTATAGTTTCTGTAATCAGTCCTGTCACCTTTTTTAAATATTGGTCTTACAAAGCTTTTCTTCCAAATCGAGGGAACCTCTCCATGAAGAAGGCACCAGTTGAACAAAAATGTGAGCGCTGGAACTAGACCAATAGCTGCCTTCTTTAGGAAGATGTATGGTATATAATCAGGCGATATAGAACACCGCTCTGGCAAACTAGTCAAAGTTTTGTAGACCAGTTCATTGTTGATATCAAGGAAGTCTATTTTAGAGGAAGTAAAAGACGGACAATCATGATCCACATTTGGATGTGCCTTGTAAACGGACTTGAAGAAGGAGGCAAACACCCTAGCCTTATCCATATCAGACTCACAGAGCTCACCATTATCATTAAATATAGATCCAATGTTATTTTTTAACTTAAGCCGGCTGTTCACGAACTTATAAAAGAGTTTAGGGCTCTTAGAGAGAGCTATTTTCTCTTCTATTTGAAGGTTAAATTTAGCCAACTCTCTTTTGAGTTTCCTAGAAAATCGGATGTATTTCTGTAAACCTATACGTGCTTGAGCGTAGTATAAATTCTTTACCTTGGTAGCAAGCTTTCTTAGTTTTACAGGATAGCGCATTTCCTTTCGAGCCATCTTTTTTAACGGAACAAATTCTCTAATCATCCGATAACAATTCTCTAAATAAACAGAATAACATTGGTCTGCAGAGCTACAATGGGACATCACGTTGCGCCAGTTAATTTTCAACAGGTTTTCACAAATCGCAGAGTAATCACCTTTGAAAAAGTCAAATTCAGAATATTCATACGTCCGTTTTGCTTTCCGTCGTTTGAAATAAAAAGACACCATTCTGTGGTCCGAGGTGGAAAATGGAGGCAAGATTTTAACATCATGAATAATGTCCTCGCTATTCGTTAAAACTAGGTCTAGAATATTAGACCCCAGCGTTGGAATGGTAACAAGTTGATTCAAGGCGTATTCATTACAGAAGTTGTAGAATTCAGAAGCTGATCCATAAATTCTGTATGATTCCCGTGCACGTGTCCAATCAATTGTAGGAAAATTCATGTCACCTAAAATTACGCAGTCTGATGCGCCATCGAGTATCTCGGAAATGTAAGTTAACGCGTCATGAAAGAACGAAGACTCGCAAGCAGGACTTCGGTAAAGTAAGATGAAGTATGTGGCCCGCTGATCTGAAATAATGCGTAAGACCAGACATTGACAGTAAGGGGAAAAGTTACGCGAACCGAACAGGAGGTGAGGCAGTCGTTCCAACACGAGGGCCAATATTCCACCTCCTGTTATATTATTCTCTCTATCACATCTATAAACGGTGTATAATGGATGTGGACATAATGTTGCATCATGAATGAGTCCAGGCTTACACCATGTTTCAGTGACAAACAGCATGAGTGGACTACTATTATATAGGAGATACTGAAGATCCGGGATTTTATTACAAATCGAGCGCGCATTAAAAAGAAAAACATCTCCAGAAACATTATCGTCATCATCGTGTTCATCTGTTATTCTAGGGGTCGCAAATTCCAGGGATAAAAATGCTCCATTTGAACTCGTTAAAATGTCCACGGCCTAGGCAGGCAAGGGTGACAGCATGTAGGAAGAAACCGGCGTTCGCGAGCTGTTGAGAGCATTGGAAGCTTCTCCCCCGTCAACTGGACTGAACGCGGAAGCCGCCGCCGAAACGTTCGAGGCAACCCGGCGTCTGGGCAGTTCACGTGGGGACCTAAGCTTCACAATGTCAAAGTCACGAACGACATAAGCCAGCCTACCTTCTCTGGCATTAAGGTCCCCCGCTTCCTTACGCAGCGCCCTGTCCAATTCGAGCTCTTCGGTCGTGTAATCCCTTCGAGCAAACGAGTGGACAAAGCGCTGCGTAAGGCTCTTTCTGCCACAACGCATGTGGGCTAGTAGGGAGTCCCTGAGGCTTTGATTAGGTAGGGATATTTTGATAATCCGCCCTCGGCCACCATTATTACGAGGTTTACCAGGAGGGTGACGGTGGGCAGATATGTGACCAGCCTCAAACTCCCGAATTAGCTCCTCGTTGCCTGATGTGAGCACTTCCTCCTTAAGGATCTCACGATCAAAACGACGGGTGGCCTCCTCGTTTGACTGCTCGTCAATACCCACCCAAGTGATCATCCGTTGCTTGTCATCGATTTTTTGCCGGTCGGCATTTAACTTCACCATAGTTGAATAAAGAAGGCTCTTCTGAACAGAAGGCCTGCTATTAAGAGAGCTAAATTTAGCCTCTAGTTCCGACAGTCTAGCTAGAATACTATTTTGTGTAGACTGAATGTCGCCAATAAGAGCAAAAAAACGATCGAACGACGATGTCAGCACACTTTGCAGACTACTCGAGTACAAATCGAAACGTTCAATTAACTTACTGGCCCATAAGGGCATATCAGCCTCTACATCGTCGGATCCTGTCCTTTTCTTCGTGGCCTGTTTGCCCATTATCAAATCCAAAGACGAAGTGAGCACAGAGTACCACTGCCGCCGCCGCTCACGGTGCGTGAATGTAGACGAATGATTCTTAAGCAAAATGTTAAAAATCGTTTCTACGAATGCCTTCAGTCCTGTTTCATGCTGATATCAGCGGCCGGCTCATCCTAATATTAAGGGTGAGTTCTTAAAGGTATGTACTTGAAAGAAAGAATATCATGGATGTAGGTTTGATGAAGCAGCGCCGGTGGTGTAACGCGTAACATCGTTGCCCGGAACGCAGAGACTGCGGGTTCGAGTCCTGCCTGGCGCAAAAAGTTTTGGTGGTGACTAGACATCCATCTAACAACAATGCTCAGTATTTGGTGGAACTGCAAAGAAATCAGTCACTGGGAGGTGCCTCCAACAAGCTCTACTTTTACTGCCGAAGTCTATTACAAGCAACTAGATCACTTGGCTGCGGCTCTGTTTGGTAAACAGGAGCCGATCTGACCTTCTTTCTCTACGACAGCGCTCGCCCACGCATTGCGAAAGAGACAAGAAGAACTCCAAAGCTTGGGATGACATATCCTGTTCCACAAAACGCATTTAACAGACCTGGGGCCAGACTCGTCAACCGCTTATCGCCCTCTAACATTGAAAATACGCCAAGCGGTACTTTCTCCTTTAGAGGGCAGTAAGCGGTTGATGAATCTGACCCCTGGAGCGAACAGACTACCATTTGTTTCTTTCATTATCCAACCATTTATAAGACCGGAGGTTTGACGATACTGAAGAACTCAAAAGGGGTATCTCTAATTTCTTATCCTCCAAACCTAGGATTTTCGTAGAAGCGTTGCCCAGAAATTGTCTAAGTGGCAATACGTTGTGGATAATAACGGTTCATGTATTTGTTAATTGTTGATTGTGTTGAAGAGGATGAATACATGTGAAAAAGAATTGAAAAAAACAGTGGGAAACGTTTTTGCCAGCCTTGATAGATCTCGAAGAAATGGAGGACTTGTTCGGCCGGGACGGGAGCCAAGGATCGAATAGGGGTGTTAGCGCGATAATCGACACCTATCTCGACTGCGCTTGACACACTTTCCTTTGGGGGTAGGGAAAATAAAAACACGTGCTTGTTTTGCACATTATGGTGACCATGAATCTGCGTTCAAAAACTGACCGAAAGAAAACGCGCCGTTTTACCAAGCTAAAAGTCTTCTTACCGCCGGTTCAATATCTCGTGGTTTCAGGCGAAATCGCTGAACTGAAGGCCGGCTTCAAACACGAAATGCACTTCAACAGTCTGAACGAGAATTGCCAGACGGAGATGCTCACGTGGGGAGTCGATAGTAACGTTCAGGCAAGATTTTGATTCTTATTTATCTAGTGCAGAAACGTGCACTTGAGAATAGCTCTCCGAAGGTCTACGTTCTAGGATATTTCTGCATGAAAACCAGGCAGAAAAACGTGACATTGCAAACGAGATGAAAAGAGCGAGTGAAAAATCTACAAGATTGTGAAAAAACCAGTTACTTTCTACTTAACATAAAGACAGCGATCAGGGTTCACTTATCTTTATAAACACAGAAAAGCTATAAACAAATAATAAAATAAAATAAGTATACCACCAAGATAACCAAGTTGTTCAGGTTCCTCCTCACTATAGCACCGAAGCTTCTATTATCATCGAAGAGATGAACTACAAAGGGTCGTATACGGTTGTCACGAAGTTGTCTGGAAATGTTACGATCTCAGTAAGAAGGTAAGTTCTCGTCTACTTTTTTTGGCTTTATGACTCAGTTAGACGTTTTAACCTTTCATAATTGATTATAATTGATTTTTCTTGTTATTTTTTCTTGTTTTTTTTACGTGAATTCTATAGCTTTCGCATTCAGCCTTTTTTTTTTGCAAAATACATTCTATGCTCCTAGGAAACCGCAACAAGCTCCTTTATTTCGAAATTCCTAATATTAGGGTGCAACGCGAACAGAGTGTGCACGCAGTTACGGATTTCAATTTCAAATAGCCGTAATAATATGAAGTTCTTTTCGTGTCGAAGAATTTCAACCACGTCTTTATTCTTTCGTCTGGGATGACAACCTATCAAAGATTTCAACTGTGAAAACTACTGGGAATCCTAGATGTAAATAATTGCAGTTCGTGAAGTGACGGATTTTTTTAGGATTCTCTTTGTTTCGGCGCATGCATGTTCCCCAAAAATCCAACAATAATATTGTCGAGTTATCGATATGCTTTGAAATGATGCCGCAAGAATTAGTTCTCCATTCTCCAAACGTTACCACCGTTATACGGTCAACTTCGAGATGTGCTATTTTGGATTTATACTTAAATAAAAACATTTTACAAACCATGGCGGAAAAATTTTTCAAAGATTTCCGCAATTTGTCCCTAAATTCTCATCAAGGGGCTTGCTGCAGTGGGTTTGTCTTCTAAATTTCATTGTCAGCCACTCGTGCAACGAGGCCTTTTAAAAACAGCACTAATCTTTTGAGAAAGACTGGTAGTTTGCTGTGATTCGAGAAAGAGTGGAGAAGATTGGAGCGTTTGCTGTGCTTCGCAATTTTCGAGAAGGCAAATTTTCGTCGGAATTTCGCTAGCTTTTTTGTGATGGCCCACTGCATTTTTTATTTACATCACAAAAGCGTCTTTTAAAAAAGGTGCGAAATAAAAGAAACTGCAGAATTCCGTTTGTCATCGCATCTCTAGCAAGATGTCAAACCAAGAAGTGTAGAATAAATGGACCTCCACGCTTGCACGCAGGCGATTATTCTGTGGATCGAGATACAGTAAAACTCGTGATCAGCTGATCAAGTGAGCCAGCGGGCAGTCTTCCATTAGAGGAGTTGGTTTTGACTAGTGTATAGTAAGACGTGTTTAAAATTCGGCATGTAAGGACTCGAACAACTAGTTCGAGTCCTTACATGCCGAAAGCAATAATTTGTTTCCCTGGGAAGAGCGACACCGCTCTGTCCAAAAGCCAGCCTTTTGTCCTTCCCATGCGGTGTTTCATGTTTTCCAAGCATTGTAGATAACAAATATCCATTCAGATTGCCTCCGCAATATGCCTCAGAAATAGAAAGCTTAGCGCATCCTAAATCAACCTTATGCGTTGTTCCTTACTTTCCAAATTTTGGTTGATTCTGAATTTTTGTTGTTATCCTAATACTCCCTTGTGCATCCAAGTAGGATAAAGCATGGCAAAAAATATCGGAACGGAATGCGTGGCGTAATCTAAGAGTCAGCTAGAGTTGTATTATGGTGCGCTTCCATTTCACTACTTTGCATCACGATTCTTCCTGTAGTTGGTCCAAGTCCACTTCTCTATAATCGATGTTACTAACTGAGTCAATGTTTGCTCAGCCGAAAACACGTCTCCAGGTGTCTGAAGTGTTATCTCGTCATCTCTACCACCTCGTCTTAAGTGCCTCATAAGAACTAGGTGAACTGGTGTGACTGATTTGAAAGTAAAGAAACTGCACGGGGAAACATTGATCCTGACGCATAGTTGTGAAAGCAAATGTAAATGTGTTTCAGGGCTTTTCTGCTGACGACAAGTCTTTCATTCCTGGCCAGAAAAGCGTTTCTTCTGTACACAAATCAATCAGATATCATATCAGTCAAGCTACCTGTTCTTATAATATCCTGTGCCAGTCGTCAGTAAAGCTGCTGCGCTAAGCCACATTTTTCTTGACTGTGTTTTTAAACTAGCTTTCCACGGTAGACATGTAGTTTTTCAAGTGAAACCTAATCCTGTTTCAAGCGGAAGAGTTGGAGCTTCCTCGGATAAAGCCGTGTAATGTCCGTGCGTTGTGAATTGTGAGTCAACAGTTCAACGGTGTTTCCCTAGTCATAGTCATTGCCATGAATATTCATCAGCTCTGAAGAAGTCTCTTCGTGGAAACCAGCTTTCAGAGAAATCTGCATACAGAAGCCGAAGAGACTCGTAGGGAACACTTTCGCTGGCTGTTTTCTTTAACTAAATTATTTTCGTAAAAATGTCGGGATTTTCTTCCTATCGTTTTTGGTTGATTAGCTGATTGAATTTAAATAGCTATCTGTAGCGCTAGAGTACTAGGGGTGCAAATTTAAAGGTTACTATTTAAAGATTTTAACTATTTAACGGGCTCTTCAGTCAAAAACCGGTATAACAAGGCAACGGACTTTTTAAAGGTTTCTCCCTTAATGGGGTTATCGTTTTCCTTATAGGTGCTTATTGCAAATTACTTTTTGTAGTCTCCTGGGTCATCTTTCTGAGATGAGTTTTTATGTTCCACTTAGGACATTTTACTATTTCTATTTGTTGTTTTGCATGACGATGGCGAACCCGTACGATTCTGCATCATGCTTTAGGCTTTAGGCTTTAGGCCCTAGACATGTCTGGTAGGGTTGGAACCAGTGATTTGTCCATAGTTTGGCCACTGGAAGTAATTGTGTACGCCAAATACGCAAGCAAGTCCTTGACACCCCGAACAGAAATAGTGGAAGGTCTGGCGCAGGCCAAAAGGGATTGATCAAGCCGTCCTTTACCCCTTGTCCTTTATAGATTCTACAAGAATGTAGGAACAATACGATGAGCGGCCATATAAAAGCTCGCAGCGTTTTTGGATCCACCCTAGTCGGGAGGGGAATCGTAAGGTGTGTTGCGCAGGTCCTATGCCACACAACCATTTCCACCAAATTTAAATAAAGGGCCTCGCACTATGGGACAGCAACTATATCTCTCGTAGAAATTCAAGGAAGAGGATGGAGAAGCAATTCACTACATGTCCCACTCCCCTCGCACCCCTCCGATTAGGATAGATCCGCATTTTTTTACAAAAATTAACTGTTTCTCCGAAACGCGACAGTTCTCTAGAAGACGTGAGTTGCAGTGAAAATTATAATGATAGCAGCTGAGTATAGCTCTCGTACCAAGACTGTCAACCACATTTTATCTGGTTGACGGCTTGGGGCCAGATTCATCAACGACTTACAGAGATTTAAGCGCGAAGTTACAGCCAAAATTCCTGATAACGCCAACATTTCACTATATCGCCTGTTGATAGGCCGCGTTAATTTGCGTTTTTTTTTTCAGGAAGTTCGGCTATAATTTCTCCGCTAAATCTCTGTAAGCCATTGATGAATCCGACCCCTGCTGTTGTAGCCTTCTTCATAGTGAGACTCCTGTTTCGGGTCTCATTCAGTCAATCTTGCCCCCCCCCCTTCAAAATTCTAAATGCTGTCGCCCTCCGGTGTTAAACCCGCAGAAGTCAGCAAAACAGACTACATACTATCACAACCCTGACGAGCTATGAGGACATGCCAAAATTGAGCGACTGTCGAGCGTGGAATGTATTGCGTGACTCGCAGCTTCTCGTGATCCACTTCCACCTGGTAGAACCTTTCTGATTTTTGCAAGTTCGAGGTGCACGTTTAACGCTGTGCGGTCGCGAATTTCGACCATTCCGGCAACGGTGCTGATTTCTATTGAATGGAAGTACTTCAAAGAGAGTGACAATTGACGGCAGACGGAGGTTATGGCGGCCGAGCCCATTCATCAGCAAACTGGCGGATCGCGCGTAATCGCCTGTGTCCCGCCACGACTAAACGGAGTTCTCCAGTCAGTCGCCAGCGGTCCCCTCAATACGGATAGAGGTCAGTGTTTGCACAAGCGGCAAGCGCTCTCCTCACAGCGATTCTCGGTCGGTTCTGACTTGAATAGCCTAATTGAGCCTCCACGACAAGGACAGCCAGTCACTGTTCCATCGACCTCCATCGATGAGGGAAAGAATGAGCGCCGTTTAGTTCGCGCGGTGGGATCGCTGAGTCCAATTGGATGAGAAGGTGAACGGTGGCAAAAGGAGAGGGCTGCCCATTCGCCGAGGACAGAGTATACCTGCTAGTCGTATAATGCGAAGGAACGAAACACCATCTTCCGACGCTCCAAAATTCGCTTCCCATTGCGGCGACCAATTAAGGCTGATCAAGCGTGGCTTTTCTGTGACAACACCACGTATCCGACTACTTCAAGTGTCGATAAGAGACCTAAGACCCGAGCTGGTGCCGTTAAGCATGAGTGTCAGGGTTGTGCGTTAAATTTTTTTCGGTAGATTTTTAACGATCATTTTTAACGAAAATTTTTTGCAGTAAAATCGGTAAATTTGTTAAGTAAAATTTTCCTTAGCTGCTGTCAATTTGGTAAATAGAAAGTCAGATCTTTTTTATTATTGTTTTTCGATTCCATCTACAATTATGTAATTGCAATTATATGAATACGTCTTCAACTTTACAAGAAATAACAACGGTCCATCTATCATCTACAAAATTGCTAAACGAGAAAAATTGTTAAGATTCCAAAACCAAATAGCAACAACAGTACTTATAAATTAATAGATATTTTACTGCGCCTAGTTCGCTTAGCTTGGGGAAAGTCGTCCAGCATCTGGAGAGATCTATAAAAATGCTACACACCACAGCACAGCTGTACTTTATCGAACTCCTTTTTCCTTTTCATTTGTGCTCACAAATCTTTTCACCGAATTTGCTCTCACTAAACAGACGACATTTACAGCCGAGCATCCTCCTATGCTGTGACAATTGCTTCGGAAAACTACAGAATGTTTTAGTGAAGAATTCAGTCAGGTAGTGACCACAGCGACTTCTGGATTTATCCTGTTTGGAGGGGAACCCTAAAGTGCCAATTCCCCAGGGTCATCCCACGCAACACAACCGTATCAACTGAAGATAAATAAAATTCCTCTCATTATGGACGACAGCAGCTAAGCTCTCGCAGAATCTCAAGGTAGGGAACGTAGATGCAAAAACAACGTACATATGTCGCCCTCCTATTAGGATAGATCCCGATACTTTTGTGCAGTTCGTTTTGGGAAGATATTTACGAAGTCAGTAGATCTGCTTGTTTTAAAAAAACTTGTTCCAAAGGTCCTGTTCTTACTGCAGACGACAGCAGAGAATCAAATAAACGACCACGGACCGTTGACCAAATTTTAATCGAATCGAATTCTATTGCACTGAGTATTTCTGCCTTTGCCACCCAAGTAACGTTTTTCAGTTGTTAAGCCTTTTCTTTCCTGCTTTCCACAGGAAATGCCTAGGAAACACGCGTATCTAAAGTTAGTTTCTTCCCAATTGGCAGTGTTCTAACTTGCGCTTATCCCTTCTAGTTCGCAACTATCTCTCACTCTCTTACAACTCTCCAGCAGTTGACCACTCTGATTTTTTGAAGCATCTTGTGCATTATTTTGCAGCACATTTGCTTGAGGTTCGAATGTGCTTTGGCTTTCTCAATTTCTTCCTATTTTTGTAGAACGCATTTTGGATTGATGAACGGTGCAGCTGCTCATCCAAAAAATCGTCCAGAATGCATCCACATGAAGAAAAAGTGAAACTTCGAAATGATGCGTAAAATGTCGTTAATGCACTTTAACGGAAGTTCTCGTCGTTAAATTTCGTTGAAGAATTTTAAAGAAAAATGTCTGTAAATCCGGTAAATCGGTAAATTGTTAATCGTCAAACGCACCCTCCTGATGAGTGTGACGTGTTTAAAGGTTGAAGGACGGCACTACCCAATCCGTTTTGGGATTCTCCACGCATTCTACTTTTAAGGGATATCGTGGAGACGATATGAATGCGTATTTGGTCACATAGTGACGAGAAGAACAAGTCAGCGCTTTATCCTTCCGAGACAAGACTGCTACGAATTCACCGACCCCGGCGGGATGGAATTCTTCGTTGGTCTGCGCTGGTAAATAGAACTAAGAACCTGGAGTGCATGCGACAGCTGTCACCTCCTCCAACTGCGCCACTCTGCCAATATTAGTTGTAGACGTTTCTTCTTTACTCCTGGGAAACTCTCATTATTTGAGAAGCTTCGGAAAAAAAACATATTTGCCATAAAGTTTTAATGCCTTCAGGAAATTCCTTCTTGAGTACATGGGTTACTAGCGTGAGATGTTTTTTTCTACTCGCAAAGCGTTCGTTACTCTCATTTTTTGTTGTTTCTCGTGTCAATCAATGTTGAGTAGTTGTTAGCAATTACTTTTACCAGAATATTGAATTGCTTTACATTTCTGTTGTAGTCGATTACAATGCCACAGGAACGTAGTCGTGTAATAGATAATTAGATAAATAAATAAATAAATAAGTAAATAAATAAATAAATAAAAACAGCCAAAAGCGTCTTCGGTGTGCTTCGTTCCATTCGAATTTTGTGTAAATCCACACTTCATCCTCCAATGGAAGCCTTCGTTAGTGAACATGACTACCTATCAAAGGTTGGATGGTGTGCTAGACGATGGCAGTCCCGGCTTAGCGTCCAGAAGCCATTCGTCGCGGAATATGAAGTTTGTGGCGTACTCTGTAGGATAATGATCATATATCTATATAGAAAATATCGACAGCAATGCTGCGCTATCGGATGGTAGGTGTTCGCCTCATGACACCAAATGCCTTATTAAATTATTATAAGATCTGACTTCTATGAATGTAAAAGGTGCGAAAGGTTGTTTGGAAATGGAGATTGAACATTTTTTAGTTCCTCAGGCTTTCCACTAATTATCAACTTCAATCAGCGGCTCACTTCGAGCGTCATAGCCTTGGAACTTTTTAGAAAAATATGTTTTACCGACAGAGAGATCGAACCCACCTATCGTGCTATCGTGATAAATGATCTTACCGAGCAGCAGTATAAGAAGTGTGCCAAAAATTTTTCAAATATCAATCCAATGGTAAGTACTCCAATTTTTTTCTACAAATCTAGCTGACAACCGCTCTCGTTGAAATTGCTACTATACCGTGAAAGCCTAGAGGATGTCTCCAATAATTTTTCTTAGAAGTATCACTTAGGGCCTCTAAACACGATTCTTCAGCTTTTCTGGATTTTGCCTACAGGTATAAAAATATAGAATGTGTTCTTGTCTGCAGTTTTGTATACAATTTCTTGAAGCTGCAATAGAGATACTCACATGCACATAGTTCAGGCGTAGTGGATACTTCATGAAAATAAAAGGAAGTAAACGTCAAATTTTTATTCCAACTTTAATATCACCTAATTTGTGCTGAATTGTTTTTATGATTTCCGACATTTCTCGCTTTTTATTTATTCCCTCTATTAAGAATAAAAAACCTTTCACGTAAACGTTGAAAAAGGTCATCTTATAGGTGAACTATGATAACACATTGTGAACGGATTCTTTTTTGCAAAGTTAGAGTAAAAGTTTTCCTCCTACGGATCTGAGATTTTCAGGCGGAAAGACGGAGCTTTGGTGCTGCCAATTCGAGTGAATATCGCCGAAGTCTTCGCTGCACATCTCGATAGCCCTCATTGCCGGAAAGAGGTTTGTTCTATTCAACTCAAGAAAGCTGAAGAATTGCTCGGAGAATCGTCAGCTCAAGTGGCCTGGTTAGCCAGTTAGCACGTATATGTAGTTGGCTAAGAGTTTGCTGCATTTGGAATCGGGATTAATTTCGATCCTACCCTTCATGCTCATCGGATCAGTGGTGATAGGCGCTTCCTGCCTTTCGCACTAATTTAACTAACAAGGGAAGGATACTAGGTGAACATGACACTTTGAGATGAGACGTATATCACTGGATGCGGCTTCGTACGATGACTCCAAATATGTGTTCCGTTTCTGCTGCAAGCATTTGTGAACGGAGTTATGGACCATTTTCGTGGCAGGCTCCTTTGCCACCTAGGTCCACGCAGGGCGGGCCGGTCACAAGAGAGCGAGCTCAAGCAACGTTGAAACTGCCCTGCCGGTCGAGTAGTAGTGGCGCAGGGGATAGAGGAGCGGCGTGGTGAGACGGAGTGGTTTGTGGTTCGACTCCTCTGTGGTGCAGGCACTTTTTCCTAAAAAAGATCTACCACGATCGACCAATGCTCTCTATGTCAAATCGCAACGGAAAAGGTCACCAGAAATGATTTGTCTTCATACTGACAACTCCATACTGGCACGAAGATACATTTATCATGAATAGTTGCTAAAAGTCTGGCGAGAAGACAAACAATGCGTTACACTATCAACTGTGAAATAACACTACGAAATCTTCAAAACACAACAGCTGTTGGCAATGACCGCAGCGGATAAAAATACATCAGTGCAGCCGCTGTAAGAGCAGTGCTCTACGATGTCAGTAGGAAACAATATTGAATTGGTGTATCATACATCACGGGGTGACTCTGCAGGTATTCTGCAGCATACCATGAATACGTGAGAAAAGTTCTGAATTTTGGGGCAGAAAATTGAGTGCAAATCTGCGATACAATTCGAAGAAATGAGTGCGCGGGAGTGAAGTGAGAACTTTATATCGTGTGTTAATACATGAGAGGTGAAACGTCTGCACATGCTTTTGAATGGCAAGAAGAAATGCACGTCTAATGGTTGTATTTGTGATGTTGTTCCCACCGGAATGTTCATCACTTTCTCATTAGTAGGATCTACAAAAATTGATAAAATGATTTTGTGATCCTTGAATGGCTTCCAGCTGTCGACCAAGAGCAACGTTTGGGTGCCGCTGATACCTTCTTCTCTTCTGATCCTCTTCTAATTCTGCACTGATATCTTCTTCATCCTCTACCTCGATGCTCCCGCACTGCGCATCTCTCAAGTGGATGCGAAACTGCTGTCCATATCCTTCTCTTGCCTTGTAGGAACGCGTGAAGTATCAGAAGGACCGGACTCCTCCAAAAGGCACGCCAACACAACAGCTGGTCAGAACATAGTTAGGAAGATAAGTCAGCAGTATTGTTCTAACCGACCCTGTCTGTCGAAAAAGAATTCGCCGAAGGGGGTTATTTAAGGCACTGATCACCCACTTGTAAGTATGGGTGGTGGAATCATGGTAATCGATTTCGGCCAAACTTTGCCATTTGGCACAGAGAGCTTTGGTTCATCGTGGCAGATTTTTTTTAGGAAGTGCAAAAAACTCGCACCATAGGGTCTCTAGCAATAAACCACCCGTCTCACCACGCCGCCCCTCTACCTCCTGCGCCACCGCTGCTGGACCGGCAGCGCAGTTTCAACCCTACTTGAGCTCGCTCTCCTGTGACTGGCCCGCTCTGCGTGGACCTAGAGGGCAAAGGAGCCTGCTACGAAAATGGTCCATAACTCCGTTTACAGATGCGCGCAGCAGAAACGGAACATACATTTGGAATCAGCCGCATCCAGTGATATACATCTCATCTCAAAGTCCCATGTTCACCTGCTATCCTTCCCTTGTCCACCCCTTCCTTTAGAGGTTGACTCGTTAGTCATTCTTCTTTTTGTAGTGTAGAGCCTATCGTTTAACGCATTTTGATTGCAGTGTGAAGGAGGACACATATTTAAAGCATTTGCGTGGCTGTCCGATCCAAACCAAGCCGACTACTGAACTAATAGGTCGGACCGTTGCTTGCGACCTCCGATGGCAATTTATCATTATTTCGGTCGGAGTCAACTATTATGTACAATGAAGTAAAAAACATTACACTCGGCATATCTCTGCCGAAGATACGTATGCGCCAGCAGCAATTTTCTAGTTTTGAACGGAGAGAGGGGTCATCCTTCCTACTCAAAACAATACGTGAAAGATGTGTGTTTGCAGATTAAGCTGCAGCGATCAAATTCATATTCTACAGGTTTTGAACGGAAGAATTTGGCGACGTAAAGGAAGTATCCCGCCACTTGTCCATTTTTCAATTTTTTTCTCTCATTCCATACACACAGCAACTAACAAACATATGCACTACTATTATCTACAACATATTGCGATTTGTCCGGCTATTTGTAGATCCCGCTTCTATAGAATGGGTTTTTTCAACAAAAAAAAAACTCAGCGAGGCGCTTTTCAAGTTGCTCAATGTCGACAAATTGTTTCTCATGCAAATAGTTCGACAACGAAAGAAACAGATGGTAGTCTGTTGGAGCAGGTGAATACGGTGCCTGGGCCAGAACATGCTATTCGAAGCACTGGAGCTTCTTCTGAGCCTCCTTGCAACGTGTGGGCGCGCATTATCGTGAGGGAATCTCGTCTTGTTTCTCGCAGAGTTTTCCTCTTGTTTCCCATCTCTCCGGGGTCGGTGAATTGGTACTGGACGTATCGGGAAGGTATAAAGCGCTGAGTTGTTCATCGGGTGACCTCCGCAAGTCATTGTATGGTCCAGTAGCATTCAAATCGCTTCGATGACATCCCGTAAAAGTAGAATGCTTGGAGCATCTCAAAAGGGATTGGATAACGCATTTATACTATTCATTTTGTTTACGTTTAAAAATAACGTAAAATGCGTTATTATCTGAAGTAATACCAGCAACTACCAACAAATCGTGGAGTATGTTAAACAAAGGCGGGAGTTTTCTAAGCACTAATATAGCAAAAACTTTCGGACAGACCTAGGAATTGTAAGCAACACACATATCCTCATTTAAATGCTTCATTTGAGCAACATTCACACTATCAATCAAAAGTCGCGAACAGCTTTTCGAGTGCATGGCGCGATCTGATCGTTTAATGAGCTATTTGGTTGCTTATTGAAGTCCTTTTGGACAAAATTTAGGATAACGGGTATAGGACGGCGTTACTGAATCCCTTTTAGGATGCGTCACACATTCTACTTGTACGGGATGCCGTGGAAGCGATTTCAAGGCGTAGTTGGTCATACAATGATTTGTGATGGTCAGCCGATGAAAAAGCGCTTTATCCTTCCCAGGCACGTCTGATACCAATTCACCGACCCCGAAGGGAACTCATGTAAATGAACTCATTCAGCCTTAAGTCAAGCTTTCTACTGAAATTTTTTCGCCCTTTTTGCAAAATGATCAACAAGTTCTTCCTCGCTTTGCCCTTTTGAAGAGAAAATTATCTATTTAGAAATAATTAGGATTTAGTAAAATACGTAGTGCTATATGACGCGTAGACGCACCGCATAGGGAGGTCGGAACGCACCTGCCAGTCAGACCGCATAGAGTGGGCGTCCCATTCACAGAGTGCGTGCACGGTCACTACCCTGAGCTAGCGTGAGTACGGTCGATGCCGTGCTTGACTATGATTGGCTGGCGCGCTGCTACCTCCCAGCGCGGTTCGTCTTCGCGACATGTACCGATATAATTATCTGCAGCTCATGCGTAACACTGGCGGGAATACGTAAGGAACGCTGCATTCGACTTTAAACAATTTCATTCCTTGCTTCTCAATCAGTAATGCCTTACCCTGAATATAGTGCATTACTTTATTCTTTCTTCTTTTCATTTGTTGAGTAGGTGTCCGGTCGAAGCAAATTGTATCAATCATCCCCAGAAGGCGTGATTATTGCTCCAGAGAGCGTCGTTTACTTACAGGCTTCTGAATTTCCCTGCACTTTTGAATGCAACTTTAAAATTCCCAAAACTGACCACAAAATTTTAAAGCGTATTGCTACGTGCTTGACACTACCTCCCATTTCTTCCAGGTGAAGCAGGTGGTCTCAATCGACCAGCGCAAGGTGGTACGATTAGTCAGTAAAGGAAGCTGTCATTTCCAGGTATCAGTTTCTCCATTACGAATTTATACGGCATGTATTTTTCTATTATCTGATGTTTGCGGTTTTATATGCTGCTTATTCGTGGTAGTTTCTGATGGCATTAGATTTCTTTTAAGAAACAACAAACACCGTGACCTTATTTCAGTTCGCAATGAAGCAACGTATCGATCTCAAGGAAAATCCGATCAATATGGGCAAGGAAATTATGATTGATTGAGAATCTCCGTTGGAAGTTCCGCTGCTTTTCTATGTGACCTACAGCCTATGATGCGCTCTCTGGATATTGATGAATGCACACATTCCTATGAACATAATATATAAGGAAGTCTTCAGTACATACGTTTCTGTTTAACAGAGAATGAGAAGATTTCATCGGACAATGCATATCTCCATGAAGCAACGATTCTTGGGGGTGTACTCTACATAAGAAGTTTCCCACTGCACTGCCCTATTAATAAGCTGGAGTTCTGTTAGTTTGATCAAACGTTCATAGCTTTGAACATTCAGATACCACGGGTGAGTGCTGATATGTGATTGCATCTGGGAAGATATTGTGCATGTTCTGTGGTGTCAAACAGCGCTGGTGGTGTGAGGCGTAGCATTGCTGCCCGAAAAGCAGAAGGTGCGGGTTCGAGTCCCGCCTGGCGCAAGAGTTTTGATCGCAACTAAACATTCCTCTAATAGCTTTGAACATCGATGCGTAGTGAAACCATCGATCTTGAGTGATGGCTATTAGATTCTCGACCGTTCTCCGTCCCACAGCAGTATCTGCCACACTGGCCTGCTCTGGTTTATATGAACGGAGAGAGTTAGAGGTTATCTACTAGGTTGTAACGAATTAAATGGCACTGGCTCGCGCTATTCTTTGGCGCGTCTTTACGCGTTTGATCAAGAACAAACCGTAACATGGGGCATATCATTTAGAAGCGCAAACTTTGCTCTACCGGTGAGTACCAAATTTTCTATGCAAAAGTGGGAAAACTTTAGAGTCTTATTGACTTTTTTGCAGATGGACAAAAGGGTAATCCGAGGCATTTACTTGTATGAATTTAAGCCGGGCACTACAGCTAAGGAGGCGGACGAAAAGATCAACGCCGCATTCGGTCAAGGATGTTCCACAATTCGGACGGCGTATCGTTGGTATCAGAAGTTCTTGAATGAAGATGAGAGCTTGGAAAAACATGAAGGTCGTGGGAGGCATAGTGATGTTGATGAGGACAAGCTGAGAGATGTGGTAGAGGAGGATCCACACAAAGGTACCAGGCAGATAGCGAAGGTTCTTGGCGTCAGTCACAACACAGCTGCCCGGCATCTGAAGGAAATTGGAAAGACCAAAAAGCTGGAAAGATGGGTGCCTCACGAGCTGTCTGAGGAGCAAAGAAACCGAGACATGAGATCTCGTTCGCACTGCTTCTACGGAACGAAACGGACCCATTCCTTGATCGCATCGTAACCTATGACGAGAAATGGATAATGTACGACAACAGGCGACGATGAGCACAGTGGGTGGACAGCGATGAGAGCCCCAAGGTTTTTGCGAAGGCGGAATTGCACCAAAAGAAAGTAATGGTGACAGTATGGTGGTGTTCGCTGGGAATTATTCACCTCAGCTTCCTCCCTCCCGGTGAATCCATCACGGCAGAGAAGTACTGCATTGAAATTGAAGAAATGATGAAAAAGTTGAAGGATATCCGGCCGGCCTTGGTAAACCAAAGGCGAGTTCTCCTTCTGCACGACAATACTCGCCCCCATGTAGCACGAATGATGTTGCAGAAATCGAATGAGCTGAACATTGAAACTCTACCACATCCTCCGTTTTCTCCCGACCTCTCCCCAACAGACTACCATTTCTTCAAGCATCTTGGCGACTTCTTGGTAGGGAAAATATTCAAATACCAACACGATGCCGAAAGTGCCTTCGAAGATTTCGTCAATTCCAGAACTTCTGATTTTTATGCTACTGGGATAAAAAAGCTTGTGTCACGTTGGCAAAGATGAGTAGAATCAGAAGGTTTTTACTTCGATTAATAAACTTGCTACAAGCCGAGATATTAACTGTTTAAATTTACAGTGGTTCAGTGCCATTTATTTCGTTACAACCTAATAGATCTAAAATAAATAAAAAAACACCTTGGGGATGACAGAACATTTAATCAAAAGATTACGAGATAAGGATGCACAGAGGGTAGGTCAGTTTGATAACTGAGAGGGTGATTCGAAGAAATATAGAAGACGCTCCAGTTTCGAATTATACTTACTTACTTTACTTTGATACTTTGATGGTCCTTTGTCGGCTGGAGGTCTTCTCAGCGGGGACCACAACTCTTCCAGACCGCTCGATCTCTGGCTGCTTGCATCCAGTGAGGCAGACTCCGCTCTCTGAAAGATCTTGAGAATGAGTCTGCCCATCGCGTTGGCGGTCGTCCCAGTGGTCTCTTATGGTCTCTCGGGAGCCATTCTGTGACACGGAGACTCCATCTATCGTCCTTTCGTCGAAGCAGGGGTCTGGCCCAGCGATATTTGGACTTCTTTTTTCGAATTATGAGTAGTAAAATTTCGAATACGATTGAAATTGTCATGAATGTTTAACGCCTCAGATGACATTTATGTACCAAAGCATTGGAATCTATCCTTTTTGAAGGATGGGTGGGGACACTCTATTCTGTCTATTTGACAGCGGCGTACATTGAAAGTGAACTGCAATACAATAACGGCACGCTCAAACGTCCTATGAGAGGTCAATGCTTCGGAATCTCTCACTCTAAACTAAGCACCACGTCAACAGTTCGAATTACCTTCCACCAGTGGCTACCAACTAGGAATCAAAATATCCAAACATATAATGAGTGATTAAAATCCAGCGTCAATTCGTTCGTCAAGCATCAAGCGTCGTTCCATTCTGAATTTTGATCAAATTTGGACACATGAGGAGCATCTAAAAAGAAGGAAATATGAATGTCACCAATTAGCTTTCTCCCTCTCTTTGGTTATGAAGACCTACGTCTCAATGTTTTCAAGATGGAAATGCTCTCGTCTGTCCTGAATATCAAGTGTACCATGCGCAAGAGGTGGCCTGCTATCAGGTCCCTTCCAACACATTCAGTGAGCACATGTATTGGAAAGGATCTGTGTCTACAAGACACCATTTGACAGCTCACCTGAATCACTGCCACGCGACCTCGACGTAGGAGATGTTGTTCAGTGAAGAGGGCTCTTACGTAAATACCAACTATGTTAGCGAAGTATTGCAATATTTTTAATGCGTCGATTAAGCCGAAGCTGTATTCTTCTAAGCTGACGGCGCATCCAAAATACTAGAACAACACTCATGTGTGTTGTGTGTATCAGGCAAGTAATATTAGGTTGTCCCATAAGCCCCCCCCCCGTTTTTTTTTCAACGATTCACTGCAGATTTCGCCGGCGGTCTCTTGCATAGCGCTGCATAGCTTTCGCAAGAAAATGAATTGCTCTATCAGATCACCCACTGCATTTCTTTTTTCATTATGAGTTCTGTCAATTTTTAGGTCGTTGAAGTGAAAAGTGAAAAAGTGAAAAAGTAGCCATTTGCGCACTTGTTCTCTCCGCTTAGGTTTGTAATTTTTTGCGCAGTTTTTTCATAGCACTTCGAAGACAATGTTCTGTACTTCAAGAATATGTGTTAGTGCTATTTGCTCATTTGTCCTTTATTGATTTTTAGGCCATCAAATTGGGACGTCCGAAGGAGGATGGTTGTTTTTGCCGACAGCTCCTGCACTGGGGTTGGACTTTTTCGGATGGTGTTATATGACATTCAAAAGAGAATTCCTTGCTCTATAAGAATGTGGTCACGTTTATTGATTTCTATTGAAAGTCAACAAAATGCCAAAAAGAGAAAAATCGTCTTCACCAACAACTCCTTCAACTTCTTCAGTTGTTGATATTCGACAGAAATCAGCGGGAGCCAATAAACGCGACACAAATTCTCACTGAGCAAGACATCTTCTTCCAAACGACATATAACACCATGCAAAAAAGTTCATCCACAAACCAGAGTTAGCACTAACACATATTCTTGTAGCACAGAACATTGTCTTCCAAACGCTATAAAAAATTGTGCAAAAAATTACAAAACTAAGCGGAGAGAACAAGTGCGCAAATGGCTACCTTTTCACTTTTTCACTTTCCACTTCAACGACCTAAAAATTGACAATATTCATGATGAAAAAAGAAACGCAATACATGTTCCGATAGAGCAAATCATTCTCTTTCGAAGGCTATGCAGCGCTATGCAAGAGACCGCCGGCGAAATCTGCAGTGAATCGTTGAAAAAAGTGCAAGACTTATGGGACAACCTAATATATTGTTTTCCTTTGAAGGCCTCAAAAATTCAACCCCTGCTCCATATGTGAAAAGTGCGGACCTTACCTTGCTTTTGCTCTGGGAATTTGAATTTTCCATTGAGCACCTCTTGTAGGAGAAGAAGAGACCGAATAAAACTAGAGAGGCATCATACCATTTATCAACTTGTAAATCATTACTAAATCATATTTTTTCTAATATACGATGCGCAAGAGGACGTTAGTTAAGGATCATCTTCCTGGACAATGCCAAAGGTGCCGTGGTATTCTATTGTAATTGTAATATATCCGTGAACTCCTATCGAAAATTTCCCAGTGAAGCTGATCCGCACCAATTCAAGTCTAGCTACTTCTCTTTTGCATTAAGAGTAAACACAGTGGTACCGTAGTGCAGGTGTAGTAAAAGTGCTAGTTCAGTGCTAGTACATAGTGAAAGTGCTCAGTCACGCACTTGCGCGCGATGTTGCAGTATCACCAAGCCAAGGACAATCACTTCAAGCTGGTTGCTCTACCAGCTCAGCCTTCTTCACTCCCTAGCAGTACAGATGGCAATATTTGAGAACCTTATTGTGTTAATCTTACTGGGTGCGTGCAGCGCAGCCGGAGGAGGTGCCGCCTGTCGCGTGCACCCGATACCAGGTTCCCGGTTTAGATTTCCCGCCAGGCCATCCAAGCCTTCCATCTTTCCGGGGTAAGTGAATTGTTACCAGACTTATCTGGGAAGGATAGAGCGCTGATTTGTTCATCGGCTGGCCACGTCAAGTCACTGCATGGCCAGATACGCATTCAAATCGCCTCCATGATATCCCGTAGAAGTAGAATGCTTGGCGCATCCCAAAAGGGATTGAGTACCGCCGTCCTTTATCCTTATCCTTTATTGTATTCAAACCTTGATCAGGTGAGTAGTTTTGCGGTATGAAGCCATCCATCGCTCCACTCCCCGTCAGAGGTGGGCGGAATTTCTGTTTCTGTTTCTGTTTTCTGATTTTCTGGCCATTTTGGGCAAATTTTTTCTGTTTTCTGCTTTTTTGGGAAAATGGTCAGAAAATGGCCAGAAAACAGAAAATAGGGGCGGCGAAAGAATTTCTCGCGTGGTTTGAGCGGATAAGCTTCGACTGACGCCTTCTGTGGATCATTATCAACGGCTGCCGTGTGGTTCAACTTCGAGGCTGGTGTAGCCGGCACGAAACTTTTGGAACCATTTCGTACTGTGCATTCGTTGATGTTTCTCTGGCCCCATACGTCATTTATATTTTGAGCAGTCTGAGCGGAGGTCCGGCCTAGTTTCAACTCGCAGAAGTAAATTTGACGAAAATCGCGTTTAGGCATCTAAAAATAAAAACCAATTTATTTTTTAAATAAGCGATTTAAATTAAATTTCATAATCGTACATAGAAATTGCATATAATGAGCTTTCCAACAATGTATAACACCTTATGAAAAGTCGTAGTTTATTGAAAAATAGTGTTGAAACCAATAAGACAGAAAACGTGCATTTCTTTTGCACCAATCTAATAATGCTAAGTTGAACAGAAAATTTTTCCACACGGGACCGCTACGGCAGGGACGGACTGCCTAACTGTCACCGACGTACAAACAAAGAAACGTCACTTTCGAGCTACAATCAACAATATCGATCGATATTGACCTCTCGATCAAAACCTTTCACTCGCTATAAAGCACACGTTTTCTGCATTCCTCCATCATTGCTGAAGAAGGTTGTTGCATCATTAGCTATACTTACCAGTTGGTTAGTACATTTTTGTTTCCATTCGTGTAAAGAATATAATTTGTCTACAACACCCCTTCATCTTGAAACAGCTTGGCTGTTGTAAAATCAAAAAAGGCCTATGCACTGTACTACCGAGGTCAAATAAATAGTTATTCATACTTCGCTACGGATTGGGTTGCTCATCACGAATCTGACATCGGTTTCTGAATTTCCGGTTTCTTATAGCAGGTTAACCCTTTCACGACAAGCGTGTTTTTCTCGCGCGCCGAAAGAATACTTTTGGCTTGCTTGAGAAATGCTCACCTTTCCACTTACAAGGAGGTCGATGAACGTAAATGACATTTGTTGGGATGCTTTGGTTCAAAAATGTGTGGAAATGGCGATAAAAAGTCTCACTGACGATAAACCGCAAAACGCAATAAACTGGTGTGTGCGGGAATTGAACCCACGACCACTCTCTGTGAAGCGAGAACACTTCCACTGCGCCGCCGCCTAAGGTGGCTACGCCGCTAACGACAATGCTGATTACGCAACACTGCGTCCACGCTGCATCAACGCACGCGGCACACAGTCCGCAGACTTTGGCCACCTAGAACTTGCTTATGAAATCCATTTGGCAAATTTGGTCTAAATATTTGTAATCAGCGTTTCGATCTCTTTCACAAGACGTAGGTATCTGTCCGAAGTTCCATGGGAAGCTGAATGCATTCCGCGGTTAGTGGTTCCTCTTTTACGGGTCTCCCTTACTCTTCCAAATTGCCAAGCACGTTGGACGACGTCTTCGGCACGTCAGCTGAACTCCGATCACCTTTGGACGACGTCTTCGGCATGTCTGCTGAACCCAACCAACGTTGGATGACGTTTTCGGCATATCTGTTGAACCCCGACCCACGTTAGACGACGTCTCGGTTAAATGAAAAATCTCTCACCGTCCTTATTATGTGTGCAGTTTATTCGATTATTCGTTCGTTCGAATAACTGAAAAATTGGGTTATTCGATTATTCGGAAATTCGAGTAACCGAAAAACTGAGTTATTCGATTATTCGGAAATTCAAATAAGCGAAAAATGAGGTTATTCCATTATTCGGAAATTTGAATAAACGAAAAATGGGGTTATTCGATTATTCGAAAATTCGAATAACTGAAATATTGGGGTTATTCGATTATTCGCTCATTCGAATTTTCGAAAAATGGGTTATTCGATTATTCGGAAATTCGAATAACCAAAAAAATGAGGATATTCGATTATTCGCTCATTCGAAAATTTTTGGAAAAGCACAAGTATAGATATCAGCATGGAACCAGTTACGCTGATGGTCTTGATAGAAACAATTCAAATCAGTTTGTTTAAGCCTCAGTTGGCTGGTGTCGAGGTTGTAAGCTGTCACAATGATGTCCCACGATCGGTCCCACGAGGTGTGGATGTTGCGTTCGACCAAACGGCGCCGGTGGTGTAATGGCGTAGAGCATTCCCGCCCGGTCAGAGGGAGGTGCGGGTTCGAGTCCCCCTTGCGCTGGAAGTTTTGATCGCAACAAAACATCGTTGTGGCAGCGTACAACCTCGATACCAGCCAACTGAGGCTTAAAGAAGCTGATTTGAATTAATGTTCTGACACTTTTGCTTAAGCCTGGACCGGCTGGTAGAGAGGCTATATGTTGTTACAGGATGTTTAGTTGCGATCAAAACTCTTGCGCCAGGCGGGACTCGAACCCGCATCTTCTGCTTTCCGGGCGGCGATGTTCGCCTTACACCACCGGCGCTGTTTGATCGCACGTAACATCCGCGATATCCTCCAGGCCTGTCAGCACCCACCCGTGAAACGGGATGATTTGAATTAATTCTAAGTATGTTTCCAGGTCATTTGATTAACACCTGGAGCCGGATACATCAATCTCAGGTCGAAGTAAAGAAATCCTCGTGAGTATGCATAGATACCCACGGGAGTCATACTCTTCACTTAGCAGTATACTCGCGAATGACTGGGTAAGGCATATAATGAATGCAACATCGTAAGTATGTTTCTATCTTCTATCCCACACTGGGAGCATAATAGTGCAGTGGGAGGAGCTACCAGCTGTCGCGCGAACTTTGAAATAAGGGCTCTTGGCTTGTGTACCGCCCTGACCAACCAAGTCTTCAATTCCTCCGAGGTAGATGAAATGGTACAAGACTTGCCTGGGAAGGACAAAACACTGACTTGTTCATCAGCTGGCGGCCACAAGCCACTGTATAGGCTAACGCATATTCGAACAGCTTCCACCACACCCCCCTCCCCTCGATGGATGCGTGGCGCATCCCAATAGGGATTGATCAACGCTGCCCCTTTTGCTTTTATCCTTTCTGCGTATGCCTTCAGCTTTGCTCTTTAATGATCCGGCCCTGAAACCTGCACAGTCAATAGAGGGAAGAAATTGCCATCAAAGCATTCCAGAATAGAATAGACGGCCTGAAAATCGCTAAACGCCTTCTGCTGTTGCTTTTTTTACTTTGATTCGACTCACTTCTCCAAAAAATCTTTTATTCGGTTACATAGTTTGAGCATCGAAGCTATGCGCTAGAGATTGGATTCGGCAATGATTCCGATAATTCGAAACTTGTCATTTTTTCCAATACCGGTTAAAAAGAGCATGCGAATATTAACATTTTTGAAAAGCTCCGGATCTTCAAATGATTCGGATAAAAGTAGCCTCAACAGGAAAGAACTTCAAATCATCCAAATAACTGTTTGTTATTCGGATTTCACATTGTATGTTTGAATCGGATAGGATATCAGTTTTCCTATCAAAAATCAGTCATCCACATTTCCTGAAAATTCATCTGCTGAAAATGGCCCCTATCCGAATTGTCCTAGGATCAAGCTTTTCAGAGACGCCATTATTCGCGCAATTCTCGCAACCAGGTTTGGGAAAAAAATGGCGAATCCGAATTATCCGAATCGGCGTCGGATCCCATTTGTACTATGCACATAGTTGACTGTCTGAAATACTTGCATTATTGCAAGGGATAGGAGCAGGGTTCAGAGAAGCCTTTGGGAGCAAGAAATCAGTCATCAATGTGTAGAAATATTTTATAGCTCCAATATACATATTTACAGTCTAGTGATCTGAACCATAATAGTCTCAAAAACCAGAAAAGGCTGGCACGGTTTGTGTGGTCGCTGTAGGTATTACAAACTTCGGCGCTGAAGGATCAGTAACATTAGATTCAACCTGTCGTTCCAGTGGTCATCTAGCAGTTCAAGAGGACCCCAGAACCATCTCCATTCGTCCTTATCCCCTGGCAGGGTGGTCTAATGTGGCTTCCTCGCTGGAGACTCATGAATAGTGTCAATTTCTTCAGTGTACATAGGCTCGTAGAAAATTGTAGCGTTTTTGCTGTTTGTATTAAAGAAGCGACGCCTCTACTCAAAAATCGCCTAATTCACTGCTCTGTTTGTCACATCTCTACCAATGTAAACCAAACTAAATGAATTCACTGCACTAAATTTCTGGTGACTTCACTACCAGAAGCCACGAAGGGTAAATTCAGCATAGCGTTGCTTTATGTATCCTTTTTCTTAAGCGACGGAGTATAAGAACTACGTAGGCCTTGTGAGGGTAATGCGTGACGGAGATCTGCAGTGTAGAAAATTAGCAAGCCTTGCAATGGAGTATTAGACTTTAAAACCGTGATCCAATTAGAACTGCATAAGTTTAGGGTGCATATGCTCCTTGAACACAAGACAACTGTGCAATTGCAACTCCAACAGAATTGGTCAAGCAGGTAATGGGACGATCTAGAAGCGGATACTCAAACAATGGAGCATCTGCTCCTCCTGTGTAAAACAGGCTTTTCAAAGATTCTCATAGTCGTATGTGTCGTATGTACCGGTTAAAAGGCATTGTTTGATGTGCATACTCCTGACCTAAGGAGCTCACCATTGAAGTACATAGAGGTATCGCATGATCCTCAAGGCTGAGCTTTCACCGTCCACACATAGTGGCTGCTGCTCCCTGATTATCTGACGTGGCGTTCAAATTTTTTCCGTCCTTCAACTATGCTAGTTCTACAAAACAGCCTTCATTTTCTTCAGTGAATGCTGCTGACCATATTCAGTTTTGTTTGCCTTTTATTTGTTTCTTTACTATTCGATTGTCGGAGACGTACTGGGAGAAACCCTCTAATAGGAAAATCCATCAAAAACTCAATCACAATCTTGTCGCATATCTGAAAGAATAACTGAGGTGAGCTTTGTGGATGTCTCAGAAAATATTAACGATTCCACATACCTAGAACTAAACTAGGCAAATTCATACAGTAAGACTTCTAAGTGTACGTCATCTCTAGTAGACCGCCATCTTGATGATGACTTATTTGTTTTCACAGTCAGCTTTTCCTTGTTTCCCACATTCTCGCCTTGGTGGTGCAGCTTATATTTTTGCAAAAATCGCGACGGGTGCGAAAAAAGATAGAAGGCAGTGTCAGTTAATCCTATTTGAGGTCCGCCTCACATTCTACTTCTACGGGATGTCGAGGAGGCGACTTGAATGCATATTTGGTCTATACAATGATTTGCGGTAGAAAGGCAATGGACATGTCAGTGTTTTGCCCTTCCCATCAAGGTTCGGATCAAGTCAACCAAGATTTCCATCCATTCAAGGTTTATGACATGCTTGATAGCAGTTCATAAACCTTGAATGGATGGAAATCTTGGTTGACTTGATCCGAACCAGGAGCCTGGAATCGAGTCACACGACAGCCGGCAACTGTTCCGAGTGCACTATCACGCGACCACCACAGATGATAAGACATGCAAGTTATGAGACGTAATAAGCATAGTGGATATCGTGCGCCACTCGTTTGCATGGTTAACCAATCTTTGGCTCAATTTGTGCCCAAATAAGCAGTTTTTTTTACATCCCCTTCCTCTTATCGGTTTAGCCTTCCAGAAACCATTCCGGATGTTTTCTGGATGAGAAAGCCTTGAGTTGTTCTTTAGCAAGTCAGCGCAGTCACAATTTGTCCTAATGTATGTCCGTCAAGTTTGCCGCGATGAAATGATGTGATGTACCACAGAGGGAACGGTGCCGTCATTCTCTACTCTTTCTCGTTGCCTTTTCTTTCTTTCTGAATGTGCTCATCCACACATTCTATCAGAGAATATTCAGAGCGCATACCATGCCCTTTGACAATAGTTGTCCGGACAATTGATTGAGTCGCGTGCATGTCGCGAAGCGCAGCGAAATCTGTCCCCCGGGATTTTGATGGGGTCGAGGCACTCATTAAGTGTGCCGTGCTTTCGCATGCCCTGCTTGCTTTTCCACTCAATACTACGACGTCTGTGCCAACTAATTCCTCCAGTAAGGTACTGAGATCGTCTTGCTTCTCTTTAGATTCCCTGCCAAATAATTTACAGCTCTTCGAGCTCTACTTGCTTCTATAAAATTGCTGAGGTGTTATACAGTGTTTTCAACGAAACCGATCGTTTTAGAGGTGAAGCTTGGTGCACCATATGTATGAGTTTAGAGTTGTATCTCCTTTTTTCGGCATCTCTTTCATCGTGCTCGCAACGAGGCCCGTTTGTCTCACTTCTGAGCGAAGGACTGAAGGAACCTGATCACTGACCGACTAACCATTGCCTGGGAAATCGATTACATATCTGCTCGAGCAGCCTGATTTTCATATGTTCACATCATCGATAATCGGATTTCAAATAGCGTTAGCTGTACGAAAATAGAACAACAAGAATTACTTTCTGAAAACCTATGAAGTTTCGAAAAGTAATATGGAACTCACTTCTGCCGGTCTGCCAATACGGACAAAGTCCGATTATTCGAGTACCTGTATGAGTGACTGATTCGAATGTTCAATGGAAATTATCGTTTAAGAGAGAGTTGCATTTGCCAGCCTCTCCCCTCTTCCTGTTCCTATATGTTCTTCCCATTTCTTCTTTATTCATTTTTTTCAAATACATATTAAAGACCGTGGTTATAGTACAGCAGTGATCTCCACTTTTCTGAACATAGCAGACTCCGAAGTGGAAAAGCCAATATGTGAGCATTCTAAATCCCATATCCCCATTTTTTAAAGAACTTTAACAACACTTGAACAGCACAACGTCCTGGTTAGTGCCTTCCTATCTAGACCCTCCGGAGATATTTTAAAGGATGTTTTATTTATTTATTTATTTATTTAATACGCCGCTTGACGGCATGCACCACTAGACAGTCAACTAAAGGGAAAATTCTCTACGAATTGAATACAAAAAGCCAAGGATGCTGGATATAAACAGCTTCAGTAAGAAAAAGAGAAAGACGAAACAAAAAAAAAATAAAATCAGAAAAGGAAGTGAATGCCATTAGATGGGAACCACTGAGGCAGCTGGATAACGGAAAGAGCGCAGTGACAAAATCATTTGGACAGTAAGAAAAGCAGGTTTCGTAACAGATGTTTCACTCTCCCCAACAAAAATTTGGAACCACCTGAGGGGGCTTGAATAAAACGGCATTTTTCCATATAAGGAATAACTATAGTGAAATATCAATATTTAAATAAATTATATAATAAAAATAATTGTGCGTATCTTAGTAGAACCAACCTGGACGGTACCAGGGGTGAGAACCAGCTAACATTCAAGGTTGAACACGGTGTTATGTGCTCCAGTCCATATGGACACGCACCGCCGAGCGGGTCCCATCTTTCAGAGACCTAATTATACTGGTACTGGTATCCGGCGATTTTGGGCCGGATAACGAACAACAAATTAGCTGAATCTTAGCTTTGGACGTGGTAATGGGTGGACTATGTACAGGATCCTTCACGATCGTAAGAATGGTCGTCAGAAACAACAGAAGTATTCAAATCTAGAAGGGTTAATTGAAGTTTCCTCACTTCGGAACTGGTTTTAAAGATATCTAACTTCCAGCCTTCCAGAAGGCCCGCTAAGCTCGTACCATATTTATATGGGGGCCTACTTAGCACAGCATTGTTCAGTCATCTCAAGTCATGTGCTGACCAAGAAGGCATACAAACTGCTACTAGAACTCGTCAGGAGTGGAGAGCCGCATCCGGGGAAAAACTTTTTACCGCCTATCTTTCCATCGTATCAATTGTGGTTACACGATTGCAGTATGTTCGATTTGATTACAGGCGGTAATGGTGCCTTCTTAGCCATATGCTGTCGTGAATTATCAAAAAATACTGCAGTACAGCAATGAATACTAGCAAAAGAAATAGGATTAATCCAAATACATGGAGTAAGCAATTTCTCCATAAAAATTTCAGAGGAGCAATTAACTACTAAACAAACTTATCATCGTAGTACGGAAGACATGTAGATTTGTTTTAATTTGTGAGTTTTTTTTTTTGTGAAACTTATCTGCAACATAGGGAAAACCTCCGCTTTGGGGCTGGGTCGGATATTCTTCCTCTGCTCCATTAGGGTGGGTCGGATATTCTTCCTCAGATCCAAAAGGTCTGGATGTCATAATTCTTTGACTGTTGTTTTCGTACACAATTGCTTGCAGTTACCACCCAAAAGTTAGTATTTTATCCATCCCAGATAATTCCACGTTAAAGTACCTTGGATCTTGGGATGCTATCGAGCAGCAACAAGAATAACGGTTCATAGCATGTGTAGGACAAGATCGTTATGTGAAGTTTGTTTGGCTGGATGTCTCCTGCCTTCTTATTTCCAGAGACATCGGAAGATTTGCTCTTTTAAGGGCTATTCTATTTTTCAATTGCTCTAGCTGAAAAAAGAGTTAAGCGCAGAGTAAGGCTGATAAATAAGACAATTCAACCTACCCCTTTGAAACAGGTGAAACGCGGGTATTTTGTTGTGCGTTTGTCTTCTTGCGGATGGGCAGAAAACACCATAGAGCGTCGTTAATGTGGCGACTGCGAAACGATTAAAAACACTACTAAAATGTCCAGAAATGGTTCATAAATTAACAGTGCTTTAAATCCTGATCTGTTGTTAAAATTAGTGCAATTTAAAACGAGATTTAATTTTTGTTATTTGTTCGTTATCCATTTTTCGTTATCCGGCCATTTTCGGGCAAAATTGTCCGTTATCCGTTATCCGGTTTTCAAAATTTCATTATCCGCTCATCCCTGGTTCGCACCTCGGCGCCCCCCCCCCCCCCCCTCCCCGTGGCATGTTTTGCACAGCCGGAAGGCATAAGAAGCAGTCCAGGAAGGATACACAACAGAATTTATCCGTTGTTTTGCTAAACTAATATCGGTCAATCCTAACGGACGCGTATGGTAAACTGAAGCTTCTAAGAGCCTATAAACAACAGCATTTCAATGCTTTGCTTTCAAAGATTCCTGTTGACGACCCGTTTGCGCATGTTTCAAGGATCGTCATGGAAAGGTAAACGAACCCTAGATCAATCACCATCGTCATTCAATATGTTCACCAAATGTAGCCCTAATCGGGTGCGTTTTATCGAACATCTAGATGCCCTCATCAGGGAAACGATACATCCGAAACAGCATGACGTCCACTTCACCCCCTGTGATTTCACGCGCAATAATTCATTAGATTTCTAAGAAAATACGATCTCCTGACAAAACTCGCACTGTCAGAGGAAAGTAGCATACAACAGTCCTTAGCTTGAGCGGAAACATGTTCTTCGAGCTGAGTTATAGCTTCTTTAAAATACAGGCCTTGAAAACCACATCGTTCCTTAGAACCTGAATGTGTAGGGCCGATTTCTAACTTATGAATTTTTTGTGTTCTACAATAAACGATGAACTCCGCTTCACTGATTTGGCCACTGCGTCTTTAAATCGTTTTTGATGTTCAATGTTTGCACTATGGAAGTGTGGTGAATTTGTAACTTATGCAGTATTCGTCATGTCTCCAGCTGATTTCGGACTCCTTTTACATAGTTGGTTTATAAAGCTATGATAGGCACGGTCTGTCAACCTTCCATGTGGCTTCCTTATAGGGGATCGAGTACAGCTCAGATGTTTTCGTTCAGTATTTCTGCCAAGTTCACCCCACCCAGCGACCTACTTCAACCTCATGTCGGATTCTCCAAGGTAGTTTTATGAAAGCAACGTTGAGTAGACCTTTCGGAGTACGAGCACATTTCGTCGATGATATTAGTAGATTTCAAATCTAGTAGATTCCACGGATCTCCCTCGATAGAGAGCCTTCGGGCTCTCTTGTTAAGAGGGATCTCGGGCCGCTTGTCGCAGAGCCACGTGGCGCGTCCCCGGGTGGTGGATAGGGGAATTAAACGCGAACCAAATGCGACCGTGTACTGCCCAGAGACGCAGGTGGGATGCAGGGGATGGACTCCTTGCTCCTGCTGTGTCGGGTCGACGCGTTCCTTGTGCGTGGGAGCGGCATGTTCGTGCACAGTGTGCGTGGATGCGTCCGTGACTGTGCGGATTGTAACTGTGTCGGCTCGGCCAAAAGCTTGCACTCGGTAGACTGGGAGTACATGTAAGGCGATTCGAGGCCGCCTTAAGTCTCGCCCCGTCCCTTCGGGCAGTCTGGCTGGCTGCCCGGAGTACCCCGCCCGCACGACAGAGCCTGACTAGCTACCCGTGTTGTATTCCAGTCAAACACAGCAGCACTAAAGGGCCTCATTCCCCTGACCCCGAAAGAGCCCCCATTTCTGCAGCGATGGGAAGGACGAGTACGGAGAGGCTGCTAAAATCTCAGGGCCTAACCAGGCTGCGCAAACTGAGAAGGACTAGGATGACGATCTGTACTTACAACGCCCGCACGCTTGCGTCGGAAGCATCCGTCGAGGACCTGATGATGCAAGCCAGGAAGATCAAGTACGACGTCATCGGACTGACCGAGACGAGAAGACACCACCCTCTACACGCCGCCTACGACTCCGGAGAAGAACTGTTCCTCGGAACATGCGACAGCAGGGGAGTAGGCGGCGTTGGTGTTCTCGTCAACACGCACTTGGCCATGAACATCGATTCGTACGAGTCTCTGACAAGCCGAATCGGACGTCTGCGACTGAAGCGATGTGGCTCCGTGCCAGCTTTGACTGTGTTCGTCGCGTATGCCCCAACATCCGACTACGACGACGAAGACGTCGAGGCCTTCTACGTGGAGCTGGAGAAGTTCTATAAGGAAGATCACACCTTTTACAAGGTGATCGTCGGCGACTTCAACGCCAAGATCGGGCCACGAAGGTCGCCGGAAGAACTTCACATCGGAACCCACGGTTTGGAGTGGAACGAGCAAGGTGAAAGGCTGTCTGAGTTTATCATGTCGACCAAGACCATCCATGGAAACTCGCAGTTCCAGAAGCCTCCCTCCCTACGATGGACCTGGGAATCCCCCGGTGGCCAGTTCCACAACGAGATCGACCACATCATCTTCAATCGCAAGTATTGCCTGACCGATGTCTCCGTTGTCCCCAAGTTCTACACGGGATCGGACCACCGCCTCCTTCGCGCGAGGTTCCGCTTTTCGCGTCAAGGAGAGAAGGCCGCGAAGTTCAAGAAGAGGAATCCCAGAACGACCATCAACTGGGATCTCTACACCTCTCTTGTCGGCCTTTGGGAAGATGCCGTCGTGGACAACGTCGACGAGGAGTACGATCGCTTCGTGCACCATCTCCACGATAGTGATAAGGGAGCCGAGAGCTTGAAGACCACCAAGAGACGTCTGTCTCCGGAAACTCTCGAGCTGATACGCCAGCGTGGAGCAGCACGAGCGTCAGGCAACTACCAACTGACGTCCGAGCTTGCAAAGCTATGCAGAGCGGCGATAAAGGAAGATCTCAAGGAGAGAAGGGCGGAAGTGTTGGCTGAAGCAGCAGAGGCAGGGCTGAGCATCCGCAATGCCCGCCGGAACTTCGCCAACTTCAAGACCAAGATGACCGCTCTCCGACGTCCTGACGGAACCATCACCTCTTCCAGAAGGACCATGGAGAAAGTCATCCACAACTTCTACTCCGATCTCTTCGATAGCCACGTCCACCTGCTCCCATGCCATCTTCCGCAGGATGGATACGTCGTCCCCTCTGTTCTCCCTTCCGAGATCCGACACGCCATCTCGTCGGTGAAGAAACGTACAGCACCCGGTCCCGACAGGATCAGACCCGAACACCTGAAGTACCTCCCGCCAGCTCTCATCAACACCTTGGCGCGGCTCTTCACACGCTACCTGTCCGAATGCAAGGTTCCATCTCAGTGGAAGACCAGCAAGACCGTTTTGCTGTACAAGAAGGGAGACGTGCACGACATTGGCAACTATCGCCCGATCTGCCTGTTGTCCGTAGTCTACAAGCTGTTCACTCGAGTCATCCTGGATAGGATTAGTAGAACGCTGGACGAAGGACAGCCATGCGAACAAGCAGGATTTCGGAGAGGATTCAGCACGATCGACCACATACACACCATTACGAAGCTCATCGAAGTGTCGCGAGAGTACAAGCTGCCGCTGTGCCTTACGTTCATTGACCTGAAGAAGGCATTCGACTCCGTCGAGACTGAAGCGGTCATGGAAGCCCTGCTCACCCAGGGCGTTCCTACTCAGTACATCAGGGTCCTTCGAGAGCTGTACAGTGGATTCACGACCAAGATCTCACCATTCTACAACGACGTCGTCATTGACGTGAAGAGAGGGGTTCGACAAGGGGATACCATATCCCCGAAGCTCTTCAGCGCCACCCTCGAAAACGTCATGCGCGAACTAGAATGGGAAGACATGGGAGTGAAGGTCGACGGCAACTACATCATCTTCGCTTCGCTGACGACATCGTGCTCATAACACCGAGCATCAGTCAGGCGGAACGAATGCTGGCCGACTTCGATCGTGTATGTGGAAGCGTTGGACTGCAGCTGAATCTTACGAAGACGATGTTCATGAAGAACGGATGGGTTTCTGATGCCCCATTCTCGCTCAACGGAACGAACATCTCTGAATGCTCCAGCTATGTGTATCTGGGTCGCGAAGTCAACATGGCCAACGACCTAGCACCAGAGCTGAGCAGGAGGAAACGAGCGGCTTGGGGAGCTTTCAAGAGCGTCGAAGAAGTCGCGAAGAAGACGAAGAACGTCCGACTCCGTGCCCACCTATTCGACTCCACTGTTCTTCCTGCCCTAACATACGCCTCAGAGACCTGGGCTATACGAAAGCAGGATGAACACGCGATCAGCGTCGCGCAGCGTGGAATCGAGAGGACGATGCTCGGAGTGACACGACTCACGCAAGTGAGAGAAGGCCTCCGGAGTTCCGAGCTTCGCCGACGTTCGAAGATCAGAGACGCTGTCGCATGGGCCAAGTCGTCGAAAATTAGGTGGGCCGGCCACGTAATGCGATTCGCAGACACCCGCTGGACTAGAGTCGTCACAGATTGGATTCCGCGGGATGTCAAAAGAACACCAGGACGCCCACCAACGCGTTGGTCGGACTTCTTCGTGAAAGCCCTGAACGACCGATATGACGCTCTTCGTGTCCCTCGAGCGAGGAGGATCCATTGGACCACTCTGGCACGCGACAGGGACGAATGGAGACGCTGCTGGCGCCCGCTCGAGCAAGTCGATGATCAACGGGACGACAGGTGATACAGGTGATTAGTAGATTTTTCTGTCCTAGACTCTTGTCTCGAAATTATGGGAATGAAGTTTGCAAAGTTGCTGCTTCTACATACTTCTTCATTTCTTACCATCAAAACTCTCTTAACGTTTGACGCTGCAATAAGGCAAGGAAATGCTATAGATCGAAATCGCACTGATTTTTGAAAATATTAATAATATTTTTCAATTTTAATATTTTCGATATGTTTGCAAAGCTATCTGTACGTTCACTGCCTAAAACACTGAGTTCTGGGACCGGATTCGTCGACGACTTACAGCAATTTAAAAAAGAAACTACAGCAAAAATTCCTGGTAGCGCGGCTCGTTAAATTGCTGTTAGCCGTTGATGAATCTGGCCCCTGGCCGCTAAACAGGAGACTATCTCAACGGTAATACGGAACGACCCTAGGGTTGTGTATGGGCAGAATCGGCTCTCTCTGGGGAACAAAAAAATGCGAATACCCCGACCCCAATACAACTCTGCGCAGAGTTAGGAACGACAGAAGTTGAGCCGTTGGCGGCGCCAGCTCTCTTCCTGCGTCACGTCAGGCTCAAGTTGGGTGGGAACAGCGATGACGAGCGAGCGGCGTTGGCGTAATGGGTGGCCCCATGAACGCTGTTTTCAGCCAACTTGAGCCCGCCCTCCGCTGGCAGGTAGAGGGTTAACGCCATCAACGGCCCAATTTCCGTCGTCCCTAACTCTGCGCAGAGTCGGGTTGGGTTCGAGATATTTACCTTTTGTTGTTTCCCAAAAAGAGACAATTCTGTACATATACAACACTTGGGCTGTTCCGACCTACCGTTGGGATAATCTTCTGGCAAGTAGACGAGATAAGGAGGTTTGACCATCATTATGCTACTATTCACGATAAGTATGAACTGTGACTCTCAAGGAAAAAGGTCTGTTGAAGTGCTTGATTCAGAGTAACTCCTTCACCGGCTCAACGTAATTGATCTTCAGTAACCTACTATTGACGCATGGTAGCGCACTTGGGGGAGGCGTCGGGTGCCACTCGCACCCATTTTCAGGTACTTGGTTCGGATGTCTCGCCAAGGCTAATCAAGTCTTCCACCACGCCGAGGTCGATGAATTTGTTCCAGGCTTGTCTAGGAAAGGCAAAACACAGACGTGATCATCGGTTGGCCACCGCAAGGCATTATTGTATAGACCAAATCCGGATTGACATTCTGAAGAGCTAGAATGTGTGGCTAATCGAAAGAGATTGAATAGTGCCGTTTTCTATCCTATACCTTAGCCTACCGTTATTCGCCCTTCTTTCCAATCCTCAGAATTTTTTCTCAAATTATACGTTTAATACATAGCTCCTCCCGCCTCACCTTTGAGTTGCACAAGTTACCTGCACATAAATTCATAAATTCATAAATTTAGATGACTAGCAGTTGTCAGAGGTGGTGCTGAAGGCGAAACGCCATTCGGTTTCTCCAAAACTTTTTTGCAGTTTTTGGACACTCTCTGAAATGTATTCTTTCTGCTGTGAGAATTATTCACGGTGATTTCACGGCTAAGTAACAAACTGAGTCGGCGTTTTATACAATTTTCATGTCCAACTTGACACTCTCCTGAAGGTTTTGAAATCAAACCAGCTATCTTTCAAACCTAAACGACCTCTTTCCACATGAAACAACAGACTCTCCAAAAAAGTTGGAATAATTCTTTGTTCGGAGAAAATATTAGTATAACTTTCTTTGAAGTTTCGATTCACCTACCCAATAAGTGAGCGCATTGTTTGAAATTTTATAAAAATCTCATTTTTTGAGAAAAAACAATGTGTACAGCATACCTAAAAAAGCAGGCGGGATGCCATTTATTATTGTCAAAATGAGTCAATACGCCATGCTCTCGTCCAAGACGTCGCAATTTTTATTCGATTGATAGCAAATTTTCAGTGTGCATGGCGTTTTACACTTGTAAATGATACAGCAAAACAATTGTGAAAAACATACACATCATCATATTGATGCTTCTTGTAAGAAGCATTTACATTATCAATGGAATAAAAATCGCGACGAGCTTTTCGAGTGCATGGCTCGATCTCGCCTTTTAATACACGAAATGACACAATGTCCTTGTCACGCTTTTACAGTATTTAAATTAATATTTTTCAAAAAAAAAAGAATTTTATCAAAAACATCGTAATATTAATTACTCATAATTATTCATTCCGCCAGCTGAACTAAAAAAATGCAAAAAAAGTTATACCTAATTTTCCTTAAACAAAACACTATACCAACCATCTTGGAGAGTCTGTAACCTATAACGGTGTCATTTCCAAACGATTCAATCAAACAGCGCCGGTGGTGTAAAGCGTAGAGCACTCCCGCCCGGTCAGAGGGAGGTGCGGGTTCGAGTCCCGCCTGGCGCTAGAAGTTTTGATAGCAACAAAACATCGTTATGACAGCTTACATCTTCGATACCAGCCAATTGAGGCTTGGAGAAACTGATTTGAAGTGTCATTTCCATTTGAAAAGCGTTCACTTTGATTTTAGGAACATCAGGTTCGTTTTGAAGAGCGTCCAATTTAATTTGAAAAGTGCTCAATTTGACGTGAGAATGGTATAGTATATGTATGTGGATCCCACAGAAACTATTGGGAACCTGAAAGTGTATTCTGTACGAATATCCTCTGCGTTCAATTCGCTTTCAGAACAAGATATCCTCTTGCTCCCAGCATTTGTTCCGGTCGACTAATGCTCGACGCTATGAGCATGATGTCAAGAGCAAGGGCTAGATGGCGTAATTGCCTGCCCAGCATTCATCCCGATGTTTATCCTTCGAATCTCTCATGAATGCTTCACGGGTTGCGCTATGTGTGATGAACTGCCTTCGTTACTTCTGCCTAGTACGTTTCAGAAGAAAGAAACTCTCGCCATCTGATCTCTCGAAACACTCGATGCTTTCCGAGTTCATCCTTTCTGATTGATGAGGGCGTGAAAGGGCCGATTCAGAGCTGTCACACCTGACTGTCTTCATTAGGCCGACGAATAACATGTATAGCGTAAACTTGTGCTCCAAGACATCGTGACATTCTGCTGCACCTATAGATTGCACATTCTAGGAGTGCTGTTGATGAATCAGAATCTGACTCACCCTAGATTAAGCTCAAAAGATGCACGAAAATGTTGGAGCAATATAAGTCTTGCTGTTCGTTTACGTAGCAATGTGGATTACATCGTCGTATCTCTAGACTCCACGCATGGCCTAAATCGCAGCGAAGGATGTGTACAAAAAGCTATTTCTTCATAGAAATGAAACTGAGGAGTGATGTGCCTTGGCGCAGAAACCCTTCACTTCCTGACTAGTCGCAGTTGAACAATTTGTGTTTTGAGCTCTCATTGATAGCCTTGGATGTAGGCGTGCTATCAGCTCAGCTCGACAAAGTCGTCACGCAACTTACGTCTCTGCCAAGCCTATTTTCGGATAGAGTTGCGACACTGGAAGTGCTTCGTCACGCTATCGACCACCATTTCCTAATTACTTCCGATGCCCAGCACACACCCACTCTTCTCCCCTTCAACTGCTCATACACCTTTCTTATGCACCAAAATGCAAGCCATACATATGACCATTACCGCCTGATTGTGACAAAAAACATGTTCCGCTTTCCCTGAGAACTATTATCCATCATTAATTGTCTCGTCTACCTTAAAAGAACAAAGTCGCCCTAAGCCATATCAGGATCCTCTTTAAGTTTTACTTTTCTATTTTTGCTTCTTTTTCCTTTTGGCTCGTTCGTTTGTTTTTGCCTTTTCTTTGCATTTTCCTTCGCTACATATTTGCTCTTCTAAAACATAGGAGCGGATCTAAAAGCCCATCCTTCAATCCATAGTATGCGTTTCTCCTATCCACTAAATAACAAGGGAGGCCCATGAACTTCCCCCCAAGATTCTCAACGTGACCTATATGGTCTTGTAGGGCATCGGAGGAGGGTCACAGGACTGTGACTTGTTTTTGCTACGGGCCACTGTGTGGTACGAAATGGCAAAAAATGGTACCGCTTCAGGGCCGGCTGATAAGGCAAAAGTGACACCTGGAGTGGCCCTGTCGTGCTCTGAACTTAACTTACAAAAGGTTTGGAGCACAAATTAAAGCTTAATTTGAGAAATTTCTTAAGTTTCCTAGACGAAGCTGCAGTTTACATTCAAGTGATTCATTCGCCGCCACCCGCGGCAGCGAATAGATGGCCGAGTGTGTAGGGAGGCGGACTTGTGGGAGGGGTCGAGGGTTCCATTGCGGGGATGGGGTTTCTGCGTCCTTAGGTGGCTGTTACCGTTTTTGCAAATAAAGGTTACATTTTGCCTCCGGTATGTAGGTACATCCTCCGCGTCCTAACCTCGCTTTCAACTTGTCGTCAGATGTGGAAGAAGCCGATTTTGTTGCGTGGGGCGATATCGCGCATCCATTAAACGATGCTTGTCTCGCTGAGGAAGGTTCCATTAGATGCGATCCCCATATGACCTCTTTGGTATGTTCTCAATTACTTTTGGAAGTGTTTCTCGCTGTCACCTCATTCGTGAGCAAGATCGAAAAGCATTGATTTGACCCGTCATCAAGATAAGCTCGTTGCTCATCCTCATAGACTGCTTTTTATTCTTCTCTCAACTTTTTCAGCTAGCTGTTACCAAGTGCAGCATATTTTACCCAGCTTGTGTGATTGATCGCCCTGATGTGTGTTTCTTCCTCACCATTCTCTTATACACTTACGGCAGACGGATCGGAGGCATTGCAGATAGGAGCACTTGCACTCACTCCACTCTAAAGGTCAAGAAAATTTTTTGTCCAAAACTCATCTTTAAGGTTATTTGGGATGCAGAGCACCAATTTGGCAACCAATTTCGGTGAAACGATAGATTACAGAAGGCTACGATGGATATGTGTAAGCTAAAGGAGTATACGCAGAATAACCGGCATTGCTGCCTTTCACGACTCCAAAGGTCGAGGAGAGTTCGAAAGAAGATTTTTCGCCAAACATTGCTCAGGGGGTTAGTTGGGATGCTGCTCACAGATATGACATCTATTTTTACAATCGGTCGATTACGGTTGGTTACGGTAGATATGGGTGACTAAAGGCCTGGGTATGACCGGAATTAAGACCGGACTCCCAGGTGCTTCCTTCTTATAAGCTGCTCGAAAGTGATTTCCCTATTCAATCGGAATCATGCCATAGCTATACTGGTTGCCTAACCAAGCTCTGCACCGTTATACCAGAACAAAAATAATTATAAAACAATTACGTAACTATGAGTAATTAAATTACTTATTACTATATTCTCACGCTACGACTACCCATTGGTTCAGGCTCCTTGTACTTGAGCTTTTGAATGGCCGGACAACACTGAAAAATTACAGAATGCAGCGCATAGTGATACTACGTTTCTCATTGTTGTTCCGCGTTAGATTGTTGCAGCTGTAAAAGATTACTTGTTCGTTATCTCCTCGTTTGAGCGCACTTAAGGTGCAGTTATAAATGAATAAATAAATAAATAAATAAAGCTGTGCACGCTAGTGGGACCGCTTACTTCTCCAATGTTGTCAGACATATTTTCCAACCTTCGACTTCAACTTTGATGAAAAGTAGTACAAGCAATGTGATAATTTAGAAAAGGAGTGGCAGATTCGTCTTCAGCAGCTTAAATAGTTTCCGATAGGGAGATTCCAGGTGTCACTTATGCCTTATCAACCCGCTCTGAAGTGATATCATTTTTGCCAATTCCGGACCTCTCAGTGGCCCCTAGCAAAAACGAAGCATAGTTCTGTGATCCTTGTCCGATGCCCTACAAGACCATAGATCTCGTTGAAAATCTTTGGGGGGATTTCATGGGCTTCCCTTGTAAGATAAGAATAAAGTACAATACATATTTATCCATTCTTTTTGAGATGCGCCACGTAATCTACTTCTACAGAACTTCTGTCGTAAAGGCAATTTGATAGGTATTTGGCATATGCAATAGCATGCAGTAACCGGTCGTTTGACAAGTCCGTGTTTTTCCTTCTCAGAGAAGTCTTGTACCAATTCACCGACTCCGTAGGGCTAGAAGAGTTGGTTGGCTTGAACGGGAGATCTTATTCACCCTCTAGTAGTTTATTAATAACAGCAGCCGCTGAGAAAGGCTTCAGAAAATTGCTCCGAAACATTGGTTTCTCTTTTTGGAATTTCTCGAGAGTTCTGGGGTTTTCGTGTACCGCAGTTGTAGGTGAAGCCGATCTCTGCTGTACTCCGAATTGGTTCAAGGTTCTGAATTGGTTCAAGGTTCTGACCCGCTCAAAGCTGACGTTTCCTCCGTCCCTCTTGGTACCAGACTTGTATGGAAAGAGTGGAACATTTACTTCTTCTCTGCAGGCCAATGTAACATAGTCGGAATACGCAAAGGCATTTGCTTCGAATTTGTTGAATGCACAGAAACGAGTAGCAGTTGGTTATTCGGTTGTGCAGCGCTGGCCTTTCCACTGTGCCGCTCCTTATCGAACAATTTATGGCGAAGATTGTGCAATTAGCAACTCCGATCAGTTAGCATGCGGAACTTGGTTTATGGGCTCGAATATTCCAGCTGCAGGTGCAATATAGTAGGAGAAACCGGCAAGCATTTGATATGAGGTAACATAATTTTCTAATCCTCCGCTGCTTCTATTTTTTTTAAATAGGAGTGATTAAATCGTCAAACTAGCACTGTATAACAATATAAACAGGTTGTCTTTTAAAACCTCTCCTATCCTTCGTAATGATCGCAAAAAGAAAGCTAGTCCATTTTGCACCACTTCGGCAGCCGTGTTATACATCATATCTGGAAGGGTATTACGAGTGTTACGCAATCTATTCGGCCATGGGATCCCAAACAAGGTCGACCTTTTTGCGATAGGCATGTTTCGCAACGGTTTAGAAGCTTCATCAATAGAAGTGCAGACCTCACGGTCGGCTTCATTCCCCTGTCCATCCTATTTTCAAGCGTGGTCGAAGATTGAATTTTTCAAAAAGACCTGGTCCTATAACTATGTATGTAAGCAGTCCTGATGATGAGCATCTTTGATGCGGCAACACTATGATCTCGCGTAGTAGAGCTCATGGTCAGAAAGAACGGTCGAGTCCTGCACTTCTGCTCGGATATCCAAATCGTTTGATGGTTTTCAAGCTTGCCACGCCGTTCTAGTCAACGTCTCATATTTACTTCAATCGAAGAAGCTATGCTGTGGCTAGGTGGATTAAGTGGCTACTACACCTTTCGCTTGAGAATAGCAAATTATTCCATTTTGGGCAGAGCAACCAAAAATCTAGTTATTAAATTAAAGGAGTAATTTTTGGAAAGGTTGACAATATCAGTGGTCTAGGATTATACTTAAATTTGCGTTGAACATTGCAAACGAACGACAAGTAAAGCTGAGCCAAGGGACTTTTTTCTGTTCAAAGCCATTAGCAGCAGTGAAACCTTGCTATTCGTCAGGGCGTACAAGACCCTTGTACGTCGCATTCTTAAATTAGGAGCTGCGAGCTTCTTTCCCTGTGATAATTATATCGTAAACACGTTGGAAAGATTCAGCATAGATTTACCAGGGAGATATCCACCCTTAGGCTTACACATAACAGTATTAGGTTGTCCTATAAGTCCCGCCGTTTTTTTTCAACGATTCATTGCGGATTTCGCCGTTGGTATCTTGCACAGCGCTATACAGCTTTCGAAAGAGAATAATTTGCTCTATCAGCACCTGTATTGCATTTCTTTTTTCATCATGAATTTCATCAATTTTTAGGTCGTTAAAGTTAAAAGTGAAAAAGTGAAAAAGTAGCCATTTGCACAGTTGCTTCTCTCGCTGAGGTTTGGAATTTTTGCTTTTTATAGCGTTTGGAAGACAATATTCTGTACTATAAGAATACGGTACAGTTTTAATCTTCAAAAAAGGTCAGCAGGAGGATATCAACAACTATCGACCCATCAGTCTTCTCTCGGTTGTGTACAAGATCTTCACCAAGATACTGCTTAACCGCATGGAGCGTTGCTTGGATGAATATCAGCCCGTGGAGCAAGCAGGGTTTCGCAAGGATTTCTCCTGCATGGACCATATTCAGACTGACTCACAGCTCATCGAGAGGAGCCGCGAATACCACCTCCCACTTGTCCTTGTCTTCGTGGATTACCGGAAAGCGTTCGACTCTGTGGAAATCAACGCCGTTTTGAACGCACTTGTGCACGCTGGTATACCATCGCCCTACATCCGACTTCTCGACGAATGCTTCTCGAACACATCGACCACCATCCAGTTGTTCGATCGAAAGCTTAAGATTCCTATCGGGAAGGGAGTACGGCAGGGAGACACGATTTCTCCTAAGCTATTCACAGCGGCACTCCGGGATGCCATGAAAGATTTGAACTGGGACGATAAAGGCTCCTTGTCGACGGTAAACGGATCAGCAACCTTCGCTTTGCCGACCATATTGTTCTCATCTCTACCAGCACGGCTGAGGTAGAGGAAATGCTGAACGAGCTCAATGTGACAGGTATGAAAATTGGATTGGACATGAATATGTCCAAAACGCAGTTTATGGTCAATCAGTGGTGTGACACGGGACTCGTAAGGTTAAATGGAGACGCTCTACAACAGGTCGACTCCTACGTCTATCTGGGAAGAGAGCTGAACATGGATAACGACCTCGCTCCTGAAATCGCCCACAGGAGACGCGCAGCATGGGCAGCCTTCAGTTCGATTCGCGATGTCACCGATCAGGTCAAGGATCCCGGCCTCAGGGCTTCGATATTCAACGCCTCTGTACTGCCTGCGATGTGTTACGCAAACCTGGCACGACAACAACACAATCGCCAGAGTGATGCAAACTACGCATCGTGCGCTGGAGAGATGTCTTCTGAGGATAAGCCTTCGTCAGCAATAATGGCAAGAAGGCCTACGAAGCTCGGAGCTACGGGAGAAGTCGCAATTAGCAGACCCGCTGCAGTACATGAAGAAGTCCAAATATCGCTGGGCCGGACACCTGCTTCGACGAAAGGACGATAGATGGAGTCTCCGTGTCACAGAATGGCTTCCGAGAGACCATAAGAGACCACTGGGACGACCGCCAACGCGATGGGCAGACTCATTCTCAAGATCTTTCAGAGAGCGGAGTCTGCCTCACTGGATGCAAGCAGCCAGAGGTCGAGCGGTCTGGAAGAGTTGTGGTCCCGCTGAGACTCCAGCCGACAAAGGACCATCAAAGTATCAAAATAAAGTATAAGAATACGTGTCGGTACTATTTGCTCATTAGTTCTTTATTAATTTTTAGCTCATCAAAGTGGGACGCCCGAAGAAGAAGATTTATTCTTACCGACAGCTCCTGCTCTGCGGTAGGACTTTTTTGCTCGGTGTTATATCTCGGTCGAAAGGGAATGTCGATATAAGAATTTGTGTCGCTTTTTTTTGCTCATGCCGATTTCTGTCGAATGTCAACAAAATGCCAAAAAGATAAAAATCATCTTCACCAACAACTCCTTCTCCTTGTTCAGTCTGCCTTGCTCAGTTTTATATGACACTCGAAAGTGGATGTATTTTTCTACCAGAAATACAGAATTGTGACGGGTGATGAAACATAGTGTTTGTATGGTCAAAAGGGTTCTAGTGCCTCAGCCGCACTAGAACCCTGGTTGAAAACAAAGAGAAAGTGCCAAAAGTGCTCATCCTTCTCGACCTGGCACTGCTCCATTTTGATGACCTGAAAATTAGCAAAAGGCCGAAGAACAAATATAACCTAGTAGAACAAGGCATCCACTTTCAAGTGTCATATAAAACTGAGCTAGGCAGACTGAATAAGGAGTTGTTGGTGAAGATGATTTTTCTCTTTTTGGCATTTTATTGACATTCGACATAAATCAGCATGAGACAATAAACGCGACACAAATTCTTGTATCACAAGACATTCCCTTTCGACCGACATATAACACGAGCAAAAAAGTCCTACCGCAGAGCAGGAGCCGTCGGTAAGAATAAATCTTCTTCTTCGGGCGTCCCACTTTGATGAGCTAAAAACTAATAAAGAACTAATGAGCAAATAGTACCAACACGTATTCTTATAGTACAGAATATTGTCTTCCAAACGCTATAAAAAGCAAAAATTCCAAACCTCAGCGAGAGAAGCAACTGTGCAAATGGCTACTTTTTCACTTTTTCACTTTTAACTTTAACGACCTAAAAATTGATGAAATTCATGATGAAAAAAGAAGTGCAATACAGGTTCTGATGGAGCAAATCATTCTCTTTCGAAGGCTGTGTAGCGCTGTGCAAGAGACCGCCGGCGAAATCCGGAATGAATCGTTGAAAAAAACGGCGGGACTTATGGGACAACCTAATATATCCCGTAGATTAGGAAGAAATAACATTTTAGAAGGTGTAACAATCTCCCAACAGTGCACAAGATTATTAACGAGTTCTTGGTTTGAAAATCGACAAAAAAATGAAAATCGCCAAGTTATTCCTTGGAAACCATAAAACATGTCTTAGACGATCCTTTTTGTATTTAGAATGAGTTCCTGATACGTAAAGTTATGCGAACGAATGAACATGTCCATGTGCTTTTCGTTTTCAAAAAAAGAAAAAAGAAAAGAAAGAAGAACATGTGCATCGCCACCTCGAACAAAAGATTGGTTGTCGGTCCGTTGTTCCCCTTTTCCTCTACTAATATTCACTTTTTAGCTGATACACTTTACCTCTTTATTCTTTTGGTTTGCTCAGTTTGGGCGCGTGTAGCGCAGTTGGAGGAGGCGCCGACTGTCGCGTGCACCCGATACCTGGTTGCTGGTTCGGATTTCCCGCCCATGCCAACCAAGCCTTCCATCCCTCCGAATCGGTGAATTTGTACTAGACTTGTCTGGGAAGGACAAAGCGCTGACCTGTTCATCGGCTGGCCACTGCAAGTCATTGTATGGCCAAATACGCATTCAAATCCGCCTCCACAACATCCCGTAGAAGTAGAATGCGTGGCGCAACCTAAGAGGGATTGAGTAATGCCGTACTTTATCCTTTATCCTTGTTCAGTATTTCTTCCCCAGACTAAACGTTTTTTATGATCTGTGTATTCCTCCGTCTATTCGCTATCCTACTCTTTATTGGCATCGGCTGTCACCTGCATCGCGAATCGTGCCTTTGGTTTGCATCCCGTCGAGGGCAACTGAGCTTTCCATCGTTCCGTGCACGGCGAATTGTTGCTAGATTTGTATAGGAAGGAGAACACAGTGATTCTCCTTAGGCTGATCAGTCATCATATAGGCCACAATCAAGTTGTCCCATACCCCGTTGAAGCAGATTGTGGGGGAAATTCAAACGGGGTTTGATTAGCCCGGCCTTTGTCCTCCCTCACATTTTCCATACTTCATTTGTCTGGACAAGCATCGCCTCTTCGTCAGTGGTAGAAGTTAAACAGAATACGATAGCAGGGAACACCTCCAGTCGGTCCCAACCCTTTCGTCATGGATAAATACGACCTAACGATTAGGGAGAGCGAGCAGAGATAGTCGACATTGTCGAGGCGTCAGATATACAATTACCACGTCAAACATGACACTTTTCAGAAACTAGAAACTTGTCAAACATAGAACACTCTTCTAGCTTGGCTAAGAGTTTCGAAATCAAACTGAATCTTTTCTAAATCGAAACGACCTTTTTCACGAGATAAAAATAGTAGTGAAACAAAAAAGTGACTCTACGAGAAGACTAAAATAATTTTTTTGTTCAAGGAAAGTTTAGAATATCTTTCCTTGAAATTTTTTGAATCATCTACCGCAATAAGTGAAAACAATCTTGAAATTCTATAAAATTTCTGTTTTCAAATGTTGACTCAGTTTTCGGTTTAAAGCGCCGAATGGTAGCAATCATTCAGCGTCTTTAAAGGTGAGATCGCGCCATACACCAGGCTATTTTATTTGATTGGCAGCAGAAGTTCTGTTCGCGTGGAGTAACACAGATGTAAACGGCACATTAAAACAGTTATGAAAAACACACATATACTGTTGCCGCTGTATCAAAAAAGTACACTAAAAATAAAACACAAGTGGCTACAATGTGGTCGAGTGCGTGGCTCGACCTCTTCGTTTGATACACTCAATGATTACTGCCTTCCTGGGGTTTGAGGCAAAATTTAATTCATTATTTTCTCCTCAAAAACCAAAATTTTATGAAATTTCATAAACTATGTCCACCAATTGAAACAAATAAATTTTAAAAAAATCAAAAAAAGCTCTACCAATGTCCAGTTTCACGTGAAAATCGCATATATCATTTTCATGTCTAACTGTACACTTTTTACGTCAAATGGGACACTCTTTCAAACAAAAGACAAGATGGCTAGAATAATTTTTTGTAAAAAAAAATCGTATGGTTTTCTTTGAAATTTTTCGGTTCAGCGCCTGAATGAGTGTAATATTTTTTTAAGAAAAAAAGGAAATAAATTAAATTTTGGTTTGAAGCGATGTGTAGTGAATTGAAGGACGAGATGGCGCCATGTACTAGAAAAGCTCGTCGTGATTTTTATTTGCTTGATGGTGTCAATGATGTTTACATAAAGCATCTACATGAGGATGTGTTCTTGACAATTGTTCTTGTCGTATATTTACAGGTATGAAACTCCATGCGAACAGAAATTTTGCTATCAATCGAACAAAGATCGCGACATCTTGGGCGTGGGCGTGGCGCAGTTTCTTCCTTTGGAAAAAAGAAAAATGAAAAAAATAGAGAGGCCATATGCCGTTACAGGATGTTTTGTTGCGATTAAAACTCTTGCGCCATGCGGGACTCGAACCCGCATCTTCTGCTTTCCGGGCAGCGATGTTCGCCTTACACCACCGGCGCTGGTTGACCGCACGTAACATCCGCGATATCCTCGAGGTTTGTCAGCACCCACCCGTGATACGGGGATGGGCCAGCAGCTGATATCAGCATGGAACCGGTTAAGCTGAAGACCTTACTAGTAACAGCGCCGGTGGTGTAAGGCGAACATCGCTGCCCGGAAAGCAGAAGATACAGGTTCCAGTCCCGCCTGGCGCAATAGTTTTGACCGCAACAAAACATCCTGTAACGGAAAAAAATAGAAATTAGACATTTTAGAAAGAGTGAATGCTTTGCCGATTTTGAAAACAAGTTTTCGTTTATCATTTTCCCCAAAAAATAAGTTTTATAAAATTTCAAACAATGTGTCCACTTATTGGGCAAGTGAATTGAAACTTCAAAGAAAGTTATAATGAAATTTTCCATCGGATCGGCAAAAAAACTATTCTAACTCTTTTGGAAAGTCTAGTTTAATGTGGAGGAAGCTTTTTGGTTTGGAAGATGTTCAGATTCATTTTTAAAGGGTTAGGCTTATTTAGAAAAGTGTTCGATTTGATTTTAAAAGTGTTCAATCTGACGTGAAAGTGGTACATATTCCCGACTAAAGTGTTGCATATTCTCCTCGGAGCTGCTTGTAGCTACTAGAAAGCCTCTAAAGCTTTATCTCTTATATCCGTCTTTGCTTCTCTTCTGTATCTTATGGTTAAGTACATGTTATACTTCGCTGACGCTGTCGCTTATTTCTTTCATCACAGCTGAGCAAGGCTTGGCGATTCTGGAGAGCAGCCAGATATAGTCAATATTGTCGAGGCGTCAGATAGATCAGCATCTAACAATTTTATCAACTTCGGCGTCTAGTAATACCTGAGATCAATGCTGTGAGTAGTAGACTACGAAGTACTTATCGGGCTGCTGCCCGCATCGAGATTGCGCATGCTGTTAGAACTGTCACACCACACTGTCTCGGTTCCCTTCTCCACTGAGGAGAAGAGGTGAAGGCAGAACTAAGCAAGGGAGGGAATTCCGGGGTCTAGCTGACCCAACTTGCCGGTCTTAAGATGTCTAACTGCTGCGATGCGGCCTCCACCAAATAAGTACCCACTGCGAGGTTACGTGGGAACCTCTAGTCCTTTCTGCAGTGTCTTCCCCTTGAAAGCTTCTCCGAAAGGTTCCGTATCGTAGATGAAAAACCTGCGAGTAATCGCGCCCCATCGCGAAGTCGGCATTGATTTTTGGACGATCCAACGTTGGATTTTTTGCGGTAATTGCCTGGCAGTTATTGTATTGTTTGTACAGTTCTTTTACTTGCTTGTTTTCTGAATGGGTTCCAGTCATTGCTTCCTCCTGATCGGTACGTATTATCTATTTTTCGCCGTGCAAGAGCTTTTTGTGGGACCTTTTTTGAGCGAGGTTCGCGATCCGCTTCCGCTGTCGAAGCCAATCGCATTATAATTTCAGTCGTCTTTCAGGGGGTGATGAACTCACCAAAGAAGCCAAACGACGATGCCGCTGCTGAAGTGGAAAAAACGGCGATTGAAACGGGCTCCCAACCGGTGGAGCAGGTGCAGCAACAGCAGGTCCGTTGGATTCCGAACGTTCAAGCTTGGAGACGCTGTGGATTACCAGGCTTTGCAGTGTCACCTCGACAGCACGTATTCAGAACTTTCAGGACAACGAAATCGAAGTGCCTTCGGATGTCACGCCAGACGACGACATTCTCTGCAGAACGCCCCCGGCGGAACAGCAGGACGCTGTGGTCCCGAAGGAGGCGACACCCCCTCCGGCTCCACCACCGCCACAGTCCCGGATGGAGCAGCTGCTCGAGCAGTTCCTCGCCTACGAGTCCAGCCTCTCCATGCCGGACTACATAAAGCGCTTCTACGTACGTTTTCCATTGTTTTGTGGCGGGGATTGCACGATCGGATCTGTACTAGCAATATTTGACTACGTAGGAGGTCACAATTTAGTGGATTTTATCTTTCGGTGCTAAGGATGGAAATACCGAGCCACATCCGCTTTGGTTCACTGCCCGGAACTGAACAAGGAAGTCCAGGGTGGGAGCAATTTTAACACGGGAAGCTGAATGCGTCTCCTTCCGAAGGAGAGTACGCAACCAAAGCGGATGTGGTCCCGGTGTTCTTTACTCTTGATCCTATCCTTCTTCCAACGAGGGCCGGATATTCATGAATGCAGAGTAACCACCGAGCGTACTCTTCTTCTCCGCCTTCCATCCACTTTCTAGCCCATTCTGAGCATCCAAAAGCTAAAATATGCGGGAGCAGTTTCATGTGGTCCGAGACATGCTATAACCCCTAAGAAAATGACTCCGCAGCAGATAACGCTGTTGAGATCTACAATGCTCAAACAACTGCCGTCCAGTGGTCCCATTTTTGCTCCGTTTTGCTTGCTTTCATTATTCAGAAATGAAGACAATAACGGAAGAATATGAGAAACATTATTGTCGGCCGATATACCAGTAGAAAGGTATTGAATTGTAGGCAGTGGTTGCCTCAAACTTCATTTGAGATGACAAGTTGCAGAAATGGGTCACTACAATGGCATTTTTCGCTCCGAGTTACTTCTACTCATCCGATGGCTCGGTATCCTCATATCCTTCTCTCATTCTTCGCCTTAGTACAGTTTTATAATTTAGGACGGGATCTACTACAGGATTTCTTAGGTCGTCTTGTCACTGTTGCACGATTCTCAATTAGGCAATTATAAACGGCGGATGTCAGGACCGGCTCACCGTAACCGCAGTGCGGGTCGCCCCGAGACTTTTGCCGTCTGCGCCCTCCTAGCTTAGAGACCGCGCGTCGGCGTCCACGTTGCGACGTCCGATCGATGTCTTGTGCGCCCGTGATGGGACCGTGGGCAAGTGGATCGTGATGCAGTAGGTAGAGGGTTTGCTTCATGCGAGGGATGTCGGGGTTCGGTTTCCGTGCGTCGCGCCCGTGTTGCATTTCAGCTGAGTGTCTGAGATCTGGGAGGTCTCGACGTCTACACGACGTTGCGCCTTTTTTTGCGCATTGTTTCAGCCGTATGCGCTTCGCCGCTCGAAGAGCGCAGAACCCAGCCGCGAACTCCCTTTGAGCGACGAAAGCAGTCTCCATACGAGCAGCTAGTATGGCACACACCCTGGGGTCCCTTCCCTAACCTGGCTCTGCGCTCGAGGAGCGCAGAACCCAGCAGCGAACTCCCCCTGAGCGAAGAAATCAGTCTCCATACGAGCAACTTGTATGGCACACCATGGAGTCCCTTCCCTAGTCTTGTTCTGCGATTGCACAATGGACGTCTCACCCGACGTCAAAGGTTACGGTGAGCCGGTCCTGATATCCGCCGTTTATAATCCTGTGTCTCAATTTCTTATCCATCACCTCTGCAGACCAATAATTGAGCAAGGAAGTAAAAAAGAAAAAGGTGCCAATTTTAGGATGCCCTGCGATGCGATGCGGACACCACCCCGTTAAGTACCGAGGGAAAAACAGAAGCATTGCGTTCCTCTAAAGCGAGACGCGCTTCGAAAAACTGTGCAGAATGCAACTCTTTCTTTCTCTCTCCACTTTTTTACACTGTTTTGTCTTGAAGCATTCCCGGTGAAGCCTCTTTCAATAACAAACAGAACACGGAAAATAAGGCGCCGCATGGCAGTATATCGCACGCATCCCTTCTCGAGCCATGAATAGTGTTTAATCTTAGCCTTCCAAGTCTTGCATCTCTTCGTAGTCAGCGAGTTAGTACAGTACCTGACTAGGAAGAATGAAGGGCACTAGTTAAAAGTTCCGACTCCACCGACAAGACTTCGGTCGAAAAAATTTTTTTCGCTGAAACTTTGTCTAGGGGAGTTATTTGGGGTGCTGATCACGAATCTGACATCCGTTTTTCACGATTCGGCCGGAGACCACCCATACCGTTACCATGGGTGGTTTCCGGCCGAATCGTGAAAAACGGATGTCAGATTCGTGATCAGCACCCCAAATAACCCCCCTAGACAAAGTTTCAGCGAAAAATTTTTTTCGACCGAAGTCTTGTCGGTGGAGTCGGAACTTTTAACTAGTGCCGAATGAAGCACTAACTTGTCTACTAATGCGCAGTGTAGGTATAGACCGAACACATATTGAGATCGCCCCACGACATTTTGAAGAAGTGGAATTCGCGGCGCATCCCACAAAGGATTTGATTAACGCTGACTTTTATCATTATCCTTTCTCTTAGATTCCTTAAATAATCGAGAAAGTAAGGGGTAGAGCTCACCCAGTCTGCTTCCAAACAATGCCCTTGAGGCAGCTCGAAGGCGTATTTTGTTTCCGTGGTGACTTGTGAAGCAAGATATTGAGTAGGTCAGTATTCGTTCCCCAAACGCCAATTGAACAGCTCGTTGGGTGGAATATTAGCTCATCAAAAGAATATAGACCTATTTAGTTCTATCTGAAAGCTGATGGTGACTGTCAAGTACTCTTTGATTTCTTCTTCTAGGAGGTCCTTAAAGGCAAAACTTCTTGCACATCTTCCTTGTGTCTTGGACACTGAGTATGGTGACAGCTTATTATTGCAGGTCTTAACGTAGGGTGCTTGAGTCCGTTTAATCAACCGATTCTTTCAGTAGAATGGCAGTTGTGCAGAATTTCCTCAATATCTATTAAAAAGTAACCCATTGAAGGTCGTGGTTTAGAGGAGTGTGAGAGGCTCTATGCAGAAAGTAGTCGTCTTTTTGTGCTACTGCACTGCTACTGTGCTACTGCGTAATTTGCACGTATTCTCGGACTGGCGCCGTTCACGCGGTTACCTTGAACTAGTTGCGACCTTTGTGGCCGGTTTACAAACGACTGTAAGATAACAAAAGAGCACTTTAGACATGAAACTGTGGGCGTTTTGAAGGTGAATATATTTCAATAAGGGGTTGAGATAGTTTCTTTCTGAGTGAGCTTATAAAAGTAAAGAAATACAACTGGATATGAGATTCGTCATAATGAAGGGAACGGCTAGTATTGGGAGGTCAGAATTCTCGAGGTAAATGTATACATGTGGTACAAAGCACTCTTCACGAATCCAAACTGCTCCTTTTTAAGAAACAGACAAAAGTCTAATTAGTTGTTGTTCCCTGTACGACTTTTGCGCGTTTGCGGGCGCAATCTGAGCAGGCACCGGCTGTTAGGTACATCTCGTTCCAGTTGCTAGTTCACATTTCCCGACCAGGCCAACAAAGCCTTCCATTCCTCAACGGTCGTTGGATTAGTACCGGACTAGCCAGGGAAGGATAAAGCCTTGACTTGTCTATCGGCTGGCCACCGCAAGTCATAGTTTAGGGCAAATACGCATTCATTTTGCGCCTGCGATGTCCTATAGAAACAGAATGTGTGGCGTATCCCAAACAAGGATTGAGGAAGGTGAAATGAAGCCCACACAGCATCGTGATGGACCTTGTACTTTACGCATTGAAATGAGTGATTAAATAAGGGATAAAGGATGACATTGCTCGATCATTTTTGGGATGCGCCCCGCATTCTACTTCTACGGGATAGCGTGAAGGCCATTTGCATTTGGCCCTTATTGCGACCAGCGTTGGCCATGCCATGTCATGGCTTTATTGTTGCCAGGCAGGACTTGTACTAATTCACCGACCCCGGAGGGATGGGACACTTGGTTGGCCTGGGCGGGAAATCGGAACCGAGAACCTGGTATTGTAGGCACGCGACAGTCACGCCTCCTCCGACTGCGCTTCATGCGCCCAAGTGACTGCATAAATCATTTATTTTGTTTCATGCCGTAAGCGGATCCTGTGAGCCCTCCAACCCTCTTCGCTCGGTGAATTGATGCGAGCGGTGGAATGCGAGTTTCTAGTGGCTGCGTCCTCCAGACAATGAAGAAAGCTCTGAAAACGTTGCTGAGGAGCAGAATGCGTGGCATATTCTTCCAGGATTGCTCACCAAGGACCTTCCTTTGTTATATTAGTATTATTATGTCGTTTAATTCTATACCTGCTCTCTTCTTCAAAGGTGTTAATGTACAGCCAAAGTTGAGGCAAAGTCAAGATGTAACCATCATTGGTCTGGAGAGCATTCTCTTGAGCTGCATCATTACTTGCTTCCTTATCAGTACAAATGCCTACTTTCGCGTATTTCAGCAAATTCGACTGGAGCAGGAAGCATTGCGCTGTGATTCGGAGTTCTCCGTCAAATGTGCTTCCGAAGGCATGCATGTGATGCGTAACCGCTACAGAGACATTCTCCCTTGTAGGTTATATTTCATTTATAGTCAATATATTTATGGTAGATAATAATCAACGTTAAGATGACCGGAATCGTGTCACATTATCGGAATCTGAGGAGAATCCGAACGGCTACATAAACGCGTCGTTTATAAGTCTCCCAAAAGGACGTACGCGATTCATTGCTGCTCAAGCTCCGTTGCCAACTACCCTTGAGGAATGGTTCGTGCTTACTTTCGCTAAGTTGCTATAACATCTGAGGATCATATCGTGGTCTTCCTTTATTTCAAGTCCGTTTGGGGTACCAGCGGAATTTTAGACATGCATTTAAGTAAACGGTGATAGCGGCACAATTGTTCTTTCACGACTCCAGAGGCCGAAGAGAGGCCGAAAAGTTTTCTTCCGCCTTAACTTCGTCCAAAAGGGTTATGGTCACGAATTGGGCGCCCATTTCAGCATTCCGGTGAAGTGTGGCAGATAAGGATCCACCTGGATGAAGTTTGATCGAAATTGGGATCATGATTCCAACAGCTTTGCTCAGTGGTACCTACCGTAAATCGAAGCGGATATGAGATTGATTATGAACACCTCCAATAACCTCATTGGACAAGGTTTTGGTGAAATTTTCTGGCCTTTCCTCGAACTCTGGAGTCATGAAATTTCAATAATGCCGCGATAGTGTTGATCTGTGAAAACTAGCGTTGCCGATGTTGAAACCTGGTCGAGTAGTTTTTAACGCAAAGGCAGCAGTTTTACTGGAGGGCCCTAGAAGAATCTTCGAAGGTGGATTAGAGAACAGTTCTTCCAGTTAAATCGCCTTCTTCTGTTGTACAGTAATATTCGCACAGCGTAAATGAGACTGTTACTAACCGTTACAGCTACAAGCTACTCAGTATTCGGTAACTTAAATTCTGTTAAACGATTTGTATTACAATGTTTTCACTATTGTGGTTTTTGACGAAGTTTGTGCGGTCGCTTATTAGAATATCTCAGACCCGTTACAGGTGGAAAATGGTGGACGAACAGAAAGTGCTACTCATTGTTATGCTTTGCAAATTGGTTGAAATGAACAAGGTAAGCAGCGCTCACACAGGTGTTTAGAGAGTCTGAGTTCTCGTAGAGCCCCTTGACATTTGAGGTGAAATGCGAACGCTATTGGCCGGTCGAGATTGGGCAGAGTTTGCTTTTTGGTCATTATGAGATCTCTCTGGATGGTGTGGATACGTAAGCTCAATTGTTGTTATTTGTTGCACTCCATGAACTGGAGCACCCTAATGGTATCTCTTGCAGTTTTGCTGATGACGAGTACCTGTTACGACGTCTCCGGATGACAAACCAAAAAACTGGCGAGTCGAGAGTGATTCATCAGCTGCATTACAAGTACGTGTTTTCCTTACATTTTCAAATTTATGAAAGTTTGCCCTAGATAGTTGATCGTTTATTCTTAACTCGTAGAAGCTATCAACAATCTAGTGCGAATCCAAGACTGTGATCCGCTTTTGTTTGTCCACGTTTCGACTTTCTCTCCTTCAGAGCCCAAAATGTCCAGTCGCAGTACTACTCTCGTGAACACCGTTTCATAGTGCAAAGTACTAATCTCAATGAGAGTTTTCACAGCACGCTTGCACGCGGTACTATATTTATAAACACCTACCCGTAAAGTGACGGGTGAAGGACGTTCCGCCCACGAGATCGCCCGATTAAACTGCTGTGTGAGTCAGAACAGATGGATCCGAACCCTAAAGGTCTATGGAGAGTGCAAGTCCTTAGATTATCGGCACATCTTCTTGTTAACTTGAAGATTCATAGCTGTTATCCAAAGTTCTTATTCATCGGAGCCTTATTCAACGAATACTACCACCGGCTGTGGGTGTTTGATTGTCCTCTAAGGTGTTCATCTACAAGACTAGTCTGTAACTGTGGAATCGGGTGCTGCCTCTATTTCTCTTGAGATCCGCGCTCTGAAGTGTGAAATGGCATTCGTAAGAGGAGTAAATCCTTGCGATTTTTTGGGCCTCAAGAAGGCGAATGCTCCGAGACGCAAGCAGGGAAACTTGTGTTGTGCTGAACTGCTCAGTCTGCAATTTATGGAAACTTGAACCTGGGAACTTCTGTATTAGCTTTTTCCACGTGTACTTAAGCATGACCTGCTAAACTGTTTTAGTGGAAGTCATTTAAAGAATTTCAGAAAGCTCGAGCCACAGCAAAAGTATTACATTTCCAATTGAGCTGCCGTTATAGAGGATTAAAAGGACTTACCTTCACACTACAAATCGGCTTATAAAGATAGCAAGAAGCAAATTTGGTCACGAAAAATGCAGAACTGTTGGTTTTAATGATTGTTCTTAAATACTAACAGAAACGTGCTGTTCTAGAGAATGAAAGCGTTCGTTGTTCATTTCATTTCAGAACCGTTGTTCAAAATCTTACTACTTGTTGCTGTTGGCGTTTTAAGCTCCCACCTAAACATAGTTATATACCTATTGCACAGAAGTGCAGTTCTTTGAATTTCTGACGGATTCCGACAGTCCTTAAAATAAAAGCCGTACTACGTTGTCATATTAGATGTACTAAGCTTTGTGAGTCGCTAGAGGTAGCAAGCACAAGTGCACGCTGCGCATTTGTTGAAGGTAATTACATTTTTTGGTACGAGAGTTGGGAACGGACGAGCTATGGAGTGGATAGCGTCAGTTTAGCCTATTAGAAGTGTAGCAAAGGGCGACTCGTAGCTGTTGAAATAAACCTGCGCAAAGCAGGGGATAGAGCAGAACGCTACACTCATTTGTCACTGGGCAGTTTTCCACCTCCTGCACAAGAGCAGAAGTGGATGGTGGGGCCAAACATTCTTTTATGACTGAGGTGACACCGTTGGCAGAGGAGTGGCAGAGAACGAACCAAGTGTTGATTGCTTCGTGCGCTTTTTGATTCCAGTGTACCCCTTCCCCTTATCCGGGATAAGAATCTTGATGATGTTTACTGTTTACGTCAGTGTATTTTGTTATTCATGTGTAGTGCCCCAATTTACCGTTTTCCGCGAAGTGAAAGCGTGACATGGTGAACCTCCTCTCCTCCACTCGCAGTGTCGTATGATGCTTGACAAAACCCTACTAAGCGTTGCTTTTGTGGAAGTTTTCAGGGCGTCAGAAATAGAAAAGATGTTTAGGAATGAGAAAACTAAGCAATCAGGGGCCATTCATCAACCGCTTACCGGCGGGTAACTGTACAGGATTACAGTTACCGCAAAAATTACCCGTAGAGGGTACGACACAGTCCTACTAGCAGAACTGGATTCTGATGGTGTGCTCCATATTGGAATATGTTACACACTTATACCACACAAATGCATTCCAAGTTTGAGCTCATGAAGGCTAACAGAGCGGTAATGGCAAAGCGAAATCCGAAACGATCGGCCATTATCAGCCTGCACCTTTCTGGTCACAGCGCTGTTTTTATCGCCAGTGTTCTCAATGTACCTCGACGAACGGTATGGTGCCATAAACTATAATCCTCTCGATTTCTCTGTCTGGTCAGTTATTGAGAGCAAAGCTTGCTCTACTCAGCACGCAAGTTTGGCTTTACTGAAAGCTTCTGTGGCTGAAGCATGGAACGAAATGAGCGAGGACTACCTCCGTGCCACGTGTGACTCGTCTGAGGACTTATGTTCGTAAGAAAGTGGCCACTTCGAATGACTGTGATACGTTTTTATTAGTAAGGGGATAAGGAAGTTATGTGTTAAGTTTCGTTGTCAAATCCGCATTTGTGTTGAAGTTACACTGTGATATCTTTGTGTGGGTAATTTTTGCGCACCCTGTATATTGGCTATCGTATCTATATTGCTGTATCTCACTTACTATGTAAGCCGTTATGGTGAATCCGTCGTGAGATGGTTCTGGCAGTATTGTTAACGAATCCGGTCTCAAGTTATTCCAAGCCTCCCTATGAATTTGAGTCTGGTACTTGCCCTATGTATCCGTCTATTGGTAACAGATAGGTATTATCCGTCTATTGGTAACAGATAGATGATCTGGTAAGATGAAATGTAAATTCGTTTCTTTGGTCCGGTGGTGTTTACGGCTCGGTTCGGAGGTACCTCAAACTTGGGTAATTAAACATTTATTAACAATAAGAAAAAACAAATATAAAAGACACAAATCTTGAGCTCAGTGGACTCCTTTTATACGGGTAAATGGGCGGAACCGGCTGGTATGTGAGCGAGACATAATCATGGTGAACGGATGTTACTGCAAATGTTTTGGAACTCATTAACAGATCAGCCTTGTAATAATGAATCGAACAGAACACCTGGTGAATCAACTGTTAAGAATTACAACATGTGAAATCGACCTGCTGAGAGAAATACATAGTAAATCGACCAAAACTACTAGAAAATAAAAGAATATCTATAAGATGGACTGTTGTGAGAACTGTTCAATTTATTCCAGGGAATGGCCGGACCATGGATGCCCTTCCGGTGAGAGTCAGTTGATCAATATGATTGAAAAAATGGCGGAGCTTCATGAGTCGTCGGATTCTCCTGTGCTGGTTCATTGCAGGTAGCCGTCATCATCATCACAGAATGCATTTTCTCACGTCCTCCTTCGCTTCGCCAATACATAAGCGATGATTTTTCAGTGCCGGAGTTGGTCGTACGGGGACGATCATATCGGTGAACTACATCAGGGAGCTGATAGAGTCCGCCGAATTGGAATCGCTTGATCTCTTTGAGCTTGTGATGAGTTTACGGAAGCAGAGAGCTAGCATGGTGCAAACTCAGGTAGGTGTCTTCTACTTGTGTTTCATCACATGAATGTTGTTTACTTTAGGACCAGTACCAGTTCGTGCACAAATGCGTAGCATTCTACTGCAGAAGACATTTAGGCCTGCCACAACCTCCTACGCCGCCAAAAGAGGATCTCATGGTAGATTTCAGTCTAAATATTCTGCTTATGACGAACGTATGAATCTGAAGGCAATTCCTACTAAAGTCTCTCATCTTCCTTTATATCTGGTTTGTTCATTCTAAGGACCGCGGATCTATCTTACTGGTAGGAGCAACATTACATCTGGTTTGAAATTAAACCATTTTACACCGACGACAGACTGGGCGAGCCTACGAGATCTTTGCAATCCCCTAGCTGGGACAGGCCGGCCTGCCTAGCAATGCCACCTTCTACTAGTAAAGATCCAGGACTGTTAAGGGCATTCTCTACTGTTCGCAGGACGTTTAAAGTTCACTAAGCGCTAAGTGGCGGTGCCTCTTTAAAGATTTTAAACATATTATATCAGAGCGATTGCATGTACTGTTAATCGGTCAGAGTTGAGCAAAAATTTCTGCATTGCTGTATTGTGTTCGGCTATGTTAATCTGCTGTTCTTTCGCTTTTGTCCGTGGTGTAATGATGGTGGTCATCCTACCCATAAACAGGGAAGGCGGGTTGGGGTCCCGCCTGGCGCTAGAGTTTTATCGCAGCAAAACATCGTTATATTACAACCTCGACACCAGCCACTTGAGGTATAAAGAAACTGACCCGAATTCTCGCTGTGGTTACATTAAGGTATCTGTTCTTTTTGCGCCTCGCTTTCTTCACTCCCTAATTTTGTAGAGCCATTTTTGTAGCTCTCAAAACCTCCTAAACTTACGTTATCTTCTCGAAGATCAACATGCGTATTACCACGGTGTGAAGGCACCACTAACTCCCTCCCCACTATGTTCGCCATCGGTGTCATCTAGAAACCGTTCAGGGATATTAATGGTTTCTGGTTCTCAGCATATTCGTCCAGGTGCCATCCCTTCTACGGTTACAACTTCGTAGTAGCTGAAAAAATTTGCTCGTGTAGCATAGGCTGCACTGGAAAAGTTTTTCCAAACGCTATCGACAAAATGCAGCAGCCTTTATAGAAATGCAGGATAATCTGTAAACAATGGAATATTGTTTTATTGCCTTATTTACTTATGCAGGCGTAACAACCCGACAGAATGAACAGTATAAATGAGAAAACGCCAGTATCGTACATAGTAAATTACCGGACAAATTACCGGTCATAGGTCATATGTGATCGAGCCTTCTATACTCCATTGAAAAAGTGGGAGCAGCGTGTTTTTTATATATGAACGACCAAGGTCCGGTCCTTTGGGTGACGAGGCAGGCGTGAGTGCAGATTTTGCCCCTAAAAATGAATTTTGGTTCGGCAGCTCTTGTGTCGGAGTAACCCGTTTATTTGCAGCTGATTTGAGGGGGGATACTACCATTCTTTGCATTATTTTAAGAATAGAATTAAGGTGGTTTTGGTTCCTACGAGTAGGCACAGCTTGAACATTTTTGTACAACTACAACTGATGGGATGGAGTAGCTGCAATTTATGAAAGGTGACCCCATCTTGCTAATGTGTTGTGAACAAATTTGCAGTTCTTGATGCAAGGCTTTAAGCGAGGCGAAGTACGGCGGCTCCATATTCGAGGACGGGGCGAGCGGCATCATTTATGCGCGACAAACAAGCGAGTTCCTGAGTTTGTAAATGGGGATTTATATCAGTTATCAATAGTTCTTGCTATCCTCCTAGTAATTGCTACGTACTGAGAATGCGTGAAAGTTCTTATCTTGGATGAAGCCCAGATCCCACATAGTTATTATCTTCTTTGACCTAGTTGCTAGTATCTAGATAAGTGTGTAAGTGTGGTAGATATTACAGCAGATATAAGTGCACTTGGCCGATTCTGAATCATCCAGTTCTGGTCTTAAAGCGGGGGTGGAGTAGATGATTTGTTTCTGTTAGCAGCTCTTGTTAAAATTGTTTGAAGTAGGGCACTGGCTCCAGATTTTGAGATTATTGCAGCACTTGTCTTTATATTTCGCAACCTATCGATAGTGTCTGAAACGTGTGTGATGAAATGTGCCGGTTATAGTACACTACACTCTGACGAGCAGTGTTGGTTATTGAGTGAATTTGTGAAACGGCATGGTTAACCTCACTTGGAGAGAACTACTTATGATAAAAGCTCTTCGCCAACTTCATAATTCTTCAGTGAACTCCGAGGCTTTGAAGCTTGTAAATGATGCCCTTGGAGGCGCTTCATCGAAAAAATTGAAATCGAAGAAGATTTCACCAGTGTCAATGCCTCAGTGGATCTACTACTTTGTTCTGATCATCTAAGGCGAACAGTATTAAGGCTTGATTCAACTCTTAGAACTCCGAAGCCATACCGTTCAGCATAGCGTTATGATCCCCTATTCTTGAATATAATTCACTAGAGCTAGAGTCATTGGTTAACCTTAACAGAGCACTGCATTTTTAAAGGGTGGTATCTCTTTCAAGTACGGGCAAGGGTTAGTGATATTTCACATAGCCGTTGAGAAAGCTCTTCTTTTTTTGGAAGGGAGCGCTATGGTGTATGGTGAAGAACTCTTGAATTGATCAGATATCAGTAGTTGTTTGTTCATATTTTACTTTTCATTTATTGATAGATGGTGCCAGGCATGGTTCATTATTAAATTGATATTGATATTTATTACATGCTGTTTATTTAAGGATGACTCATTCTCTTTACCAACGCCAATCGCCCCATCATTCCATAACGCACTGCCTGTGAACGGAGATCAGCTGATACAAATTGACGACGACAGCGATGACGAATCGGACGGAAATTCTGTGCCGGGTACGTATCCCACAATGCGTTATAGTTTCGATGTCGATCTTTGTGGAATGCATCTGGTATTGTAGATTTTCCGCACGAGCCGCCTGCTCCAAGAGGACCGGAGGAGCTGGGCAGCGCGGCAAGCTAAAGGTGCGTCCGCTTTCCATTCAGATATTGGGGGCTGTAGTTCCTCGTCAGATCCGTGATTATACTTGTATCTGGCTAGTGATGAAGAGGCTCTGGTTTCGATTCTTGAAGCCTTCGAGCGATGGAAGCTGCAAGAGCTTTTTTTAAAACAAGACTCACTCTCCTTATCTATCAAGGACGTTATCTGGAAGGAACATAGTACTCCAAATTCGTATCGAAATCTGAACGCAAGCAGTACAGCTGAAGAGAGGGGAGGTGTTGCATGGGCATACTTTTTGTTGTCCCTTGTCCACTTTGAAGCTCAGACGATATCACTTTCCTAGGTTTAGTAAATGCTAAATAATGGATAAGGGTAAACGAATGTAACTTCATTTACAGTTGGCTGGCATCGAGCAGCAGTCCAGTCGTTACAGTTTAGCTGTGGACTGCTGTGGAGGGTTCACCACCAGGGATGAGCAGAAATTTTATGAGGAGAGCGGAGCACGGAATACGGAAGGGCACAAATGTGGGCGGAGACCGGAATACCAAACACGGAAACGGAAATAACTCAAAACTCATTTAATCTTTATTGAATATTCCCTTATATATGTGTATATATACATATATCCATAATGGTGGTATTAACTACGTTATCGTTAACGAGTTTAGGAAGCGAGCAAGGCAGCATGCGACTCTTTCCCAGCAAGGTATACCAATGAAAAGACCCTTGAATTCATATCATTACTAAAATGACCTTTCAAAGACTACTAGTGCAACAAATCGAAGTTTATGCGAAATGTTTTTGTAAATAGAAAGAATTTTAAACGCAATGAATCCAGCTGACGAGTAAGATGCCAGAGATTTGACCACTCATAACATCTAACCGGTCCTATTGAATGTTTCGGAACTATCCTAATTGGTAGAGGGCAACGCTAAGCTTACAGTTGCATTCAGCATTTCACGACACGACTCTCACTCTC
>OX377201.1:81362594-81510660 GCA_947396885.1 Heligmosomoides polygyrus polygyrus
GGTGGCTAACCCTTATGCAGCTTCGATCCGCTGAAAAAATATAACGCTATTGTGGTTGAATGACGTGCCCAATGACTGCGGGTAGTACGGTACTACGAGCGTCTTTGTGTGAGAACCTCTTTATCGCACCAGCTATTGCGGCCGTTTAACACGAGGACATGCATTCCTACTCGTCGTCCGCTGGCGTGTCATGCGTCCTCCAACCCTAGGTTTACTAGAGAGTAGAGGCTTGCCACCTTATCAAATCTTGGATACGCAGACATTTTTGCCATCTCTATGGCACGAAAAGAGGATAGAACACCACTGCTCGGTTTAGCAGCGCTGTGGCGAAAGAAACGAACCACAAGCATTGTTTGGGAGGAATAAATGCGACGAAGAGCTCCCATCCTACGTCGTGTCCACATGATATTTTGCGAAAAACTAATTTCCAAGTAAGAACACGAATTTCAAGATGACAGAATGTGAGTTCGGGTGTGCTGTTGCTGAACTGGGCAAATCCATGACATTTGCAGAAGTCACTGCTGGAATCTCGCAAGGTATCAGAGCTATGGAAAGTGATCACCGACTCACGAACGTTCAGAACAGTTTCGAAGCTGTTTGGTTCTCCCTAAATCCGAGTTCTTGTTGTTGTTGTGCAAAGTCTCTTCATATACTCTATGTGGCAGGTTGAACTTGGTTCCCACAAACGTTCTCCGAGTATCAGCCCTCAGATCGTCCTTTCCGAAAAACATTCCGCCAACGCGTTCCCTGTGTATTGATCGCAATTCTACGTTGTCATGTTGTATTCTCCATTAACTGCTGTTACCACTAACGCACAAAACAGTTACCTCTTCTAAGTTGAACTCCTTAGACTGTTAATACGACCCTTTGTACTAAGAAGTTTTCAAGTGTGCTGGCCTTTAATTTCTTTGTTGTCACTGGAATCGCTCTGATCTGAATGGGTCCGGTGGTACCCAATGGCTGTTGGCCCAGATCTACCGCAGTCGGGTTTCTGTATGTTCTGAAACGTGTGGGCAATATTTCTGTTCTCGCTCATGATACCCTCAGAGCAGCGTCCGCTTTCGAAGAGACCGAGGTTCTACCATAACCATGTGGCCGGAGGGTGTTGTTTTTGTTGTTGGTGTTAGACGATCGTTTTCTCGTCCTCTCAGGGACGTCATCCAAACATATTGGCTGCGGATTTCACTTTCGTACCGTACTTTCAAGCTCTGTGATCATATTTACTTCGAAGACAATAAATGTATACGAGATTATTGAAGCTGACTCCGATTTAAACCTCTTGAGTGGTTTCTTTTAAAAACTAGAGAGCTAGCTGCATAGTGGGAGCAAGGAGCGGCTTGGGGTTCTAGATTCTGTAGAAAAGTGATGTTTAGACGATCCAATTATATGCAGTTGTGAATGCACAGGCATTAACAGTTTAGGACCAGAAAACTTGCAAAACCGATTTTTGACCGGTCGAATCTCTCCGGTTGTCTGAAAAAGTTAGGGAGAGACTAGCGATTCTGTGAAACGGTTATCAGAAGAAATTGGGGAGAGACCTAGTGATTTCCACATGCGACTAGAAGCATATAGTATGCTCTCTGGTTCGACAGAAGGTTAATGGGTCTCCATTAGGTGTGATGAAGATATTAAGGATGGAGTTCACCAGGGGTCCCCCAGTGAACCTTATTTTTTTTGCTTGTTCCACAAATAAACTTGTGAAGTGTTGCACTGATCTCGAACGCGAAATACAAACATAGCAGTAAGGAGATGCACAGCCTCAAATCAGGCAGGTGCGAGGCGTCTTTAAGGGTGTCGGAGCACTTGGTGGAAAAAATATTTTTGACAGATTCTTCAACGTTTCTGTTTTAGCAAAGCATATACAATAAGTACCATTTTCAAGAGCTTGCGTTTATCCCAAACTAGGAGATAGTCTTTTAGGCATATGTCATACCACCGCTCACCCCGAGCGAAGCCTAATGATAAGTTCCCATATCGATCGTGCGAAGCGATGAGTCGATATGGGAGCCTACCATCAGGCTTCGCTCGGTGAGCGATGGTATGACATTGGCCTTATAGCGCAAATGTGCTAAACCATACTTCTGAGGACGTGTTCATACTTCGGGACAGGAGCGACTCGTTACCCGTGCAAAACACCCATATCGATTAAAACCGAGCGCGCGCCGCCGAAAAGTGTTCATTCTTGAGCGCCGGCGCTCTCACTCAAGTCGCTCTTGTCGCTCTTGTCGCTCTTGTCGCCTGTTCATACCAGGGGTGCACATTTAACGGTTAACGATTTAACGAATTTAACGAATTAACGGCATTTTTCGTTAAAATTTTGCTTAACGACTGAACGGAAATTTTTAGAAATTTAACGGACTTTTTGCTCAGTGAGTTTATCACATTTGCCCTTAGTCTTCACTAATGTTGCAGGTCTCATCCTCCCTATTAGGACTGTTCCTAAAAGAACTACTGAGATCAGCAAGAATATTTTAATGTTTTCATGAACATGTTTTGAATTTTAAAAAAATTAAATGCATTTCGTGACCGCGAGTAGCGTAGTTGGAGGAGATGCCGGCTGTCGCGTGCCCCGATACCAGGTTTCTGGTTCGGATATCCCGCCCAGACCAACCAAGCTTTCCATCCCTCCGGGGTGAATTGGTACCAGACTTGTCTCTTGTTCATCGGCTAGCCACCGCAAGTCATTGTATGCCCAAATACGCATTCAACCCGCCTCCACATCCCGTAGAAGTAAAATGCCTGGCGGAGATAATGATTGAGTAATGCCGCCCTTTATCCTTCCAACATTTGATGCGTTTTGGACCTAGAAGTTTCTTCTCCGAGCCCACAAGCACGCCAACGAATCTACAAAGATAAAAGTCTGGCCTCCTCGTAAGATATGCCTATCCTCACCTGGCGTTGCTTATCATAGAATAATTTTGCCGCCACCTGGAACAGTTTCGACGGAAAGAATGTTTCCGCTCGTTGGACATATTTAAACGAATTAAGAAAACGCTAATAACAAGAATAGGAAAGCTACTTTTCCTGAACGTTAGCATTGACGACGTTTCACACCTTTTCGGCTGTGTAGGGCCGTGTGACACGATGTCGTGTCACGGTCTCGACGTTGCAAAAAATAGATTGGTCCCACACACCAGGCACTCGAAAATCGTGCGTTCGACAACGTGTTAACATTCCACTGATAGGCTTTTAATTGTATCTTTATTAACTCATTTCTGTAATTAATGGGGTGATGCCGGTATCGAGATTCTATATGCTCGTAGAACAGTCACTCGAAACGGTTTCGCAAAAAAAAACTAAGAAAGGGGAACTCCGGGTTTTGCCTGATCGCACATTCTAAGATGCCTTGTCGGTGAGCATCTTGCATGGTAATTCCATATCTCTCTTGTTCTACACCCTGTAGATAATTTGTTACTGTGTTAAGGCTTATTTATTTTTCTGTGCTTGATGATGATGAACTGTTTTTTTTAAATATTGCAAAGTTACACTCCATCCCTTGAACTTCAGCTGTTGACCTCATGAAGTTGAAACGTATAAGATTTTCCTTGATTTTTTCACTTAAAAGAACGGTTTGCAGCTATTTGTACCTTTTAACGAAATTTAACGATTTACCGGAAATTTAACGAAAATTTTCCGTTAAAAAATTTCGTTAAAAAATTTTAACGCACAGAATTTTGTGTTCACCCCTGGTTCATACTTCGCGACGGTGGCGGGAGCGACTGGGGTGACGGCGGAGTGTGGAGTACCTAATTACACCGCACTAGTGCTGTAAGGACCCAGACAATGGGAGGGTGCTCTGCCCGAGAAAAAGGACGCTACGGATGCTCTGTGGGTTCAGTTTTGAGGCCGATCTTCAGGTGGGGGGTCTATGGGTCGTGTCGCCGCTCCTGGTACGCAACGCGAGCAGCGGCTCAACTATGAGCCCAGCTAGGCACCAATCAATAGGCGCGGGAACATAACAATACACCCATAGATGCGTTTGTAACTAACAACCTTGAACGAATTCATTGAATTCCGCTGTCGCGGAGGAGAGCACAGAAAAGGCCCCGCGCTCACTCTGCTCATCTGACTCTCGCCGATCGTGCGTGGCGGAATTTTCCGGGGACCAGTTCACATGTAATCACGCAAGTAAGGAAGTGATGAAAAATCGAAGCAGTTAAAAAACCGCTTTGACCCCACAAATAGGCGTCATGGTGCAATTACGTACACCACACTACGTACTTCAGTCGCTTTTGTCGCTCTTGTCGCCTCTTCATAATCTCGCGCGCTGCGCTTTTGTCGCTGCTGTTGAGAAGCATGAACAGACCCTAAGACAAGACCTCTAGTTCAGAACGCCTTTAGTGACTATTTGCGGTGCTCTTGCATCCATTGACGCGAAAGTGAACATGGTATTATTGGGTTCATTAACCATTCGCAAGAAGCTTGTAGACCTTCTGTAAATGAGAAATTTGATTTAGCTGCATAAAAATGTTCTCCAAAAACGAACGAGAATTTGGGTTTACGAAAATCTGTAATTCCGAAGAGAAGCAGTCTACTTTCCTGGATGATGGTAACAGGGAAGGCTGATGCCAGATAAGCAGAAAATTTTGTCGGTTGTATTATGACAGAACAACTGACGAAGAAGTGACGCGGGAAAACAAAGAATAGGGCGAGCATGCTGAGGAAGATTTTGGAAGATACCTTCCTGCATTATAAGTCTAACCATGCAGTTGTGAGGAACAGTTCTGAGGAAAGCCATATTAAGTTCCCTCACCCACTTTGATGGGATTTTGTTGGTGATCTTACCTGCTTCGGTAGCACGAGCCATGGATTTTCGCCTAGGTCTTTCATCGTCGGTGGCTGAAACGAGCACGATGTCGGAAGCGAGAACACTGGGGAGAACATACGAGAAAACACTCTTACAGTTGGCACATCAGCAGCTCTCTGAGGAGCGGGCCAAGGCATCTGAATACATGAGCAGTGTTCAGCGTCACGGCACCAAAAACACTATTCGAGTAGTGTAACGTACCTGTGTCCTCTTCACTCCAACAACCCATGGACTGGTCACGTTCTGAATTCGAATCATTTCAGAAAACTATCGAGAGAAGTCTATGCTAGTGCAAAGATGAACTGAACTACCTCGGCGACAAAGGATTTTGGCAGCCAAGGTTCTGCGTGAGAGGGCATCTGAAATCGACGCGTATACACACTTAGCTCCGCGCGCTCGCTAAGAGCATGGATAGTGCAGGAGGATCAGTTGTTGGTGATCTTACCTGCTTCGGTAGCACGAGCCATGGATTTTCGCCTAGGTCTTTCATCGTCGGTGGCTGAAACGAGCACGATGTCGGAAGCGAGAACACTGGGGAGAACATACGAGAAAACACTCTTACAGTTGGCACATCAGCAGCTCTCTGAGGAGCGGGCCAAGGCATCTGAATACATGAGCAGTGTTCAGCGTCACGGCACCAAAAACACTATTCGAGTAGTGTAACGTACCTGTGTCCTCTTCACTCCAACAACCCATGGACTGGTCACGTTCTGAATTCGAATCATTTCAGAAAACTATCGAGAGAAGTCTATGCTAGTGCAAAGATGAACTGAACTACCTCGGCGATAAAGGATTTTGGCAGCCAAGGCTCTGCGTGAGAGGGCATCTGAAATCGACGCGTATACACACTTAGCTCCGCGCGCTCGCTAAGAGCATGGATAGTGCAGGAGGATCAGTTGTTGGTGATCTTACCTGCTTCGGTAGCACGAGCCATGGATTTTCGCCTAGGTCTTTCATCGTCGGTGGCTGAAACGAGCACGATGTCGGAAGCGAGAACACTGGGGAGAACATACGAGAAAACACTCTTACAGTTGGCACATCAGAAGCTCTCTGAGGAGCGGGCCAAGGCATCTGAATACATGAGCAGTGTTCAGCGTCACGGCACCAAAAACACTATTCGAGTAGTGTAACGTACCTGTGTCCTCTTCACTCCAACAACCCATGGACTGGTCACGTTCTGAATTCGAATCATTTCAGAAAACTATCGAGAGAAGTCTATGCTAGTGCAAAGATGAACTGAACTACCTCGGCGACAAAGGATTTTGGCAGCCAAGGTTCTGCGTGAGAGGGCATCTGAAATCGACGCGTATACACACTTAGCTCCGCGCGCTCGCTAAGAGCATGGATAGTGCAGGAGGATCAGTTGTTGGTGATCTTACCTGCTTCGGTAGCACGAGCCATGGATTTTCGCCTAGGTCTTTCATCGTCGGTGGCTGAAACGAGCACGATGTCGGAAGCGAGAACACGGGGATGAACATACGAGAAAACTCTCTTACAGTTGGCACATCAGCAGCTCTCTGAGGAGCGGGCCAAGGCATCTGAATACATGAGCAGTGTTCAGCGTCACGGCACCAAAAACACTATTCGAGTAGTGTAACGTACCTGTGTCCTCTTCACTCCAACAACCCATGGACTGGTCACGTTCTGAATTCGAATCATTTCAGAAAACTATCGAGAGAAGTCTATGCTAGTGCAAAGATGAACTGAACTACCTCGGCGACAAAGGATTTTGGTAGCCAAGGTTCTGCGTGAGAGGGCATCTGAAATCGACGCGTATACACACTTAGCTCCGCGCGCTCGCTAAGAGCATGGATAGTGCAGGAGGATCAGTTGTTGGTGATCTTACCTGCTTCGGTAGCACGAGCCATGGATTTTCGCCTAGGTCTTTCATCGTCGGTGGCTGAAACGAGCACGATGTCGGAAGCGAGAACACTGGGGAGAACCTACGAGAAAACACTCTTACAGTTGGCACATCAGCAGCTCTCTGAGGAGCGGGCCAAGGCATCTGAATACATGAGCAGTGTTCAGCGTCACGGCACCAAAAACACTATTCGAGTAGTGTAACGTACCTGTGTCCTCTTCACTCCAACAACCCATGGACTGGTCACGTTCTGAATTCGAATCATTTCAGAAAACTATCGAGAGAAGTCTATGCTAGTGCAAAGATGAACTGAACTACCTCGGCGACAAAGGATTTTGGCAGCCAAGGTTCTGCGTGAGAGGGCATCTGAAATCGACGCGTATACACACTTAGCTCCGCGCGCTCGCTAAGAGCATGGATAGTGCAGGAGGATCAGTTGTTGGTGATCTTACCTGCTTCGGTAGCACGAGCCATGGATTTTCGCCTAGGTCTTTCATCGTCGGTGGCTGAAACGAGCACGATGTCGGAAGCGAGAACACGGGGATGAACATACGAGAAAACTCTCTTACAGTTGGCACATCAGCAGCTCTCTGAGGAGCGGGCCAAGGCATCTGAATACATGAGCAGTGTTCAGCGTCACGGCACCAAAAACACTATTCGAGTAGTGTAACGTACCTGTGTCCTCTTCACTCCAACAACCCATGGACTGGTCACGTTCTGAATTCGAATCATTTCAGAAAACTATCGAGAGAAGTCTATGCTAGTGCAAAGATGAACTGAACTACCTCGGCGACAAAGGATTTTGGCAGCCAAGGTTCTGCGTGAGAGGGCATCTGAAATCGACGCGTATACACACTTAGCTCCGCGCGCTCGCTAAGAGCATGGATAGTGCAGGAGGATCAGTTGTTGGTGATCTTACCTGCTTCGGTAGCACGAGCCATGGATTTTCGCCTAGGTCTTTCATCGTCGGTGGCTGAAACGAGCACGATGTCGGAAGCGAGAACACTGAGGAGAACATACGAGAAAACACTCTTACAGTTGGCACATCAGCAGCTCTCTGAGGAGCGGGCCAAGGCATCTGAATACATGAGCAGTGTTCAGCGTCACGGCACCAAAAACACTATTCGAGTAGTGTAACGTACCTGTGTCCTCTTCACTCCAACAACCCATGGACTGGTCACGTTCTGAATTCGAATCATTTCAGAAAACTATCGAGAGAAGTCTATGCTAGTGCAAAGATGAACTGAACTACCTCGGCGACAAAGGATTTTGGCAGCCAAGGTTCTGCGTGAGAGGGCATCTGAAATCGACGCGTATACACACTTAGCTCCGCGCGCTCGCTAAGAGCATGGATAGTGCAGGAGGATCAGTTGTTGGTGATCTTACCTGCTTCGGTAGCACGAGCCATGGATTTTCGCCTAGGTCTTTCATCGTCGGTGGCTGAAACGAGCACGATGTCGGAAGCGAGAACACTGGGGAGAACATACGAGAAAACACTCTTACAGTTGGCACATCAGCAGCTCTCTGAGGAGCGGGCCAAGGCATCTGAATACATGAGCAGTGTTCAGCGTCACGGCACCAAAAACACTATTCGAGTAGTGTAACGTACCTGTGTCCTCTTCACTCCAACAACCCATGGACTGGTCACGTTCTGAATTCGAATCATTTCAGAAAACTATCGAGAGAAGTCTATGCTAGTGCAAAGATGAACTGAACTACCTCGGCGACAAAGGATTTTGGCAGCCAAGGTTCTGCGTGAGAGGGCATCTGAAATCGACGCGTATACACACTTAGCTCCGCGCGCTCGCTAAGAGCATGGATAGTGCAGGAGGATCAGTTGTTGGTGATCTTACCTGCTTCGGTAGCACGAGCCATGGATTTTCGCCTAGGTCTTTCATCGTCGGTGGCTGAAACGAGCACGATGTCGGAAGCGAGAACACTGGGGAGAACATACGAGAAAACACTCTTACAGTTGGCACATCAGCAGCTCTCTGAGGAGCGGGCCAAGGCATCTGAATACATGAGCAGTGTTCAGCGTCACGGCACCAAAAACACTATTCGAGTAGTGTAACGTACCTGTGTCCTCTTCACTCCAACAACCCATGGACTGGTCACGTTCTGAATTCGAATCATTTCAGAAAACTATCGAGAGAAGTCTATGCTAGTGCAAAGATGAACTGAACTACCTCGGCGACAAAGGATTTTGGCAGCCAAGGTTCTGCGTGAGAGGGCATCTGAAATCGACGCGTATACACACTTAGCTCCGCGCGCTGGCTAAGAGCATGGATAGTGCAGGAGGATCAGTTGTTGGTGATCTTACCTGCTTCGGTAGCACGAGCCATGGATTTTCGCCTAGGTCTTTCAACGTCGGTGGCTGAAACGAGCACGATGTCGGAAGCGAGAACACTGGGGAGAACATACGAGAAAACACTCTTACAGTTGGCACATCAGCAGCTCTCTGAGGAGCGGGCCAAGGCATCTGAATACATGAGCAGTGTTCAGCGTCACGGCACCAAAAACACTATTCGAGTAGTGTAACGTACCTGTGTCCTCTTCACTCCAACAACCCATGGACTGGTCACGTTCTGAATTCGAATCATTTCAGAAAACTATCGAGAGAAGTCTATGCTAGTGCAAAGATGAACTGAACTACCTCGGCGACAAAGGATTTTGGCAGCCAAGGTTCTGCGTGAGAGGGCATCTGAAATCGACGCGTATACACACTTAGCTCCGCGCGCTCGCTAAGAGCATGGATAGTGCAGGAGGATCAGTTGTTGGTGATCTTACCTGCTTCGGTAGCACGAGCCATGGATTTTTCGCCTAGGTCTTTCATCGTCGGTGGCTGAAACGAGCACGATGTCGGAAGCGAGAACACTGGGGAGAACATACGAGAAAACACTCTTACAGTTGGCACATCAGCAGCTCTCTGAGGAGCGGGCCAAGGCATCTGAATACATGAGCAGTGTTCAGCGTCACGGCACCAAAAACACTATTCGAGTAGTGTAACGTACCTGTGTCCTCTTCACTCCAACAACCCATGGACTGGTCACGTTCTGAATTCGAATCATTTCAGAAAACTATCGAGAGAAGTCTATGCTAGTGCAAAGATGAACTGAACTACCTCGGCGACAAAGGATTTGGGCAGCCAAGGTTCTGCGTGAGAGGGCATCTGAAAAAATCGACGCGTATACACACTTAGCTCCGCGCGCTGGCTAAGAGCATGGATAGTGCAGGAGGATCAGTTGTTGGTGATCTTACCTGCTTCGGTAGCACGAGCCATGGATTTTCGCCTAGGTCTTTCATCGTCGGTGGCTGAAACGAGCGCGATGTCGGAAGCGAGAACACTGGGAGAACATAAGAGAAAACACTCTTACAGTTGGCACATCAGCAGCTCTCTGAGGAGCGGGCCAAGGCATCTGAATACATGAGCAGTGTTCAGCGTCACGGCACCAAAAACACTATTCGAGTAGTGTAACGTACCTGTGTCCTCTTCACTCCAACAACCCATGGACTGGTCACGTTCTGAATTCGAATCATTTCAGAAAACTATCGAGAGAAGTCTATGCTAGTGCAAAGATGAACTGAACTACCTCGGCGACAAAGGATTTTGGCAGCCAAGGTTCTGCGTGAGAGGGCATCTGAAATCGACGCGTATACACACTTAGCTCCGCGCGCTCGCTAAGAGCATGGATAGTGCAGGAGGATCAGTTGTTGGTGATCTTACCTGCTTCGGTAGCACGAGCCATGGATTTTCGCCTAGGTCTTTCATCGTCGGTGGCTGAAACGAGCACGATGTCGGAAGCGAGAACACTGGGGAGAACATACGAGAAAACACTCTTACAGTTGGCACATCAGCAGCTCTCTGAGGAGCGGGCCAAGGCATCTGAATACATGAGCAGTGTTCAGCGTCACGGCACCAAAAACACTATTCGAGTAGTGTAACGTATCTGTGTCCTCTTCACTCCAACAACCCATGGACTGGTCACGTTCTGAATTCGAATCATTTCAGAAAACTATCGAGAGAAGTCTATGCTAGTGCAAAGATGAACTGAACTACCTCGGCGACAAAGGATTTTGGCAGCCAAGGTTCTGCGTGAGAGGGCATCTGAAAAAATCGACGCGTATATACACTTAGCTCCGCGCGCTGGCTAAGAGCATGGATAGTGCAGGAGGATCAGTTGCTGGTGATCTTACCTGCTTCGGTAGCACGAGCCATGGATTTTCGCCTAGGTCTTTCATCGTCGGTGGCTGAAACGAGCACGATGTCGGAAGCGAGAACACTGGGGAGAACATACGAGAAAACACTCTTACAGTTGGCACATCAGCAGCTCTCTGAGGAGCGGGCCAAGGCATCTGAATACATGAGCAGTGTTCAGCGTCACGGCACCAAAAACACTATTCGAGTAGTGTAACGTACCTGTGTCCTCTTCACTCCAACAACCCATGGACTGGTCACGTTCTGAATTCGAATCATTTCAGAAAACTATCGAGAGAAGTCTATGCTAGTGCAAAGATGAACTGAACTACCTCGGCGACAAAGGATTTTGGCAGCCAAGGTTCTGCGTGAGAGGGCATCTGAAATCGACGCGTATACACACTTAGCTCCGCGCGCTCGCTAAGAGCATGGATAGTGCAGGAGGATCAGTTGTTGGTGATCTTACCTGCTTCGGTAGCACGAGCCATGGATTTTCGCCTAGGTCTTTCATCGTCGGTGGCTGAAACGAGCACGATGTCGGAAGCGAGAACACTGGGGAGAACATACGAGAAAACACTCTTACAGTTGGCACATCAGCAGCTCTCTGAGGAGCGGGCCAAGGCATCTGAATACATGAGCAGTGTTCAGCGTCACGGCACCAAAAACACTATTCGAGTAGTGTAACGTACCTGTGTCCTCTTCACTCCAACAACCCATGGACTGGTCACGTTCTGAATTCGAATCATTTCAGAAAACTATCGAGAGAAGTCTATGCTAGTGCAAAGATGAACTGAACTACCTCGGCGACAAAGGATTTTGGCAGCCAAGGTTCTGCGTGAGAGGGCATCTGAAAAAATCGACGCGTATACACACTTAGCTCCGCGCGCTGGCTAAGAGCATGGATAGTGCAGGAGGATCAGTTGTTGGTGATCTTACCTGCTTCGGTAGCACGAGCCATGGATTTTCGCCTAGGTCTTTCATCGTCGGTGGCTGAAACGAGCACGATGTCGGAAGCGAGAACACTGGGGAGAACATAAGAGAAAACACTCTTACAGTTGGCACATCAGCAGCTCTCTGAGGAGCGGGCCAAGGCATCTGAATACATGAGCACTGTTCAGCGTCACGGCACCAAAAACACTATTCGAGTAGTGTAACGTACCTGTGTCCTCTTCACTCCAACAACCCATGGACTGGTCACGTTCTGAATTCGAATCATTTCAGAAAACTATCGAGAGAAGTCTATGCTAGTGCAAAGATGAACTGAACTACCTCGGCGACAAAGGATTTTGGCAGCCAAGGTTCTGCGTGAGAGGGCATCTGAAATCGACGCGTATACACACTTAGCTCCGCGCGCTCGCTAAGAGCATGGATAGTGCAGGAGGATCAGTTGTTGGTGATCTTACCTGCTTCGGTAGCACGAGCCATGGATTTTCGCCTAGGTCTTTCATCGTCGGTGGCTGAAACGAGCACGATGTCGGAAGCGAGAACACTGGGGAGAACATACGAGAAAACACTCTTACAGTTGGCACATCAGCAGCTCTCTGAGGAGCGGGCCAAGGCATCTGAATACATGAGCAGTGTTCAGCGTCACGGCACCAAAAACACTATTCGAGTAGTGTAACGTACCTGTGTCCTCTTCACTCCAACAACCCATGGACTGGTCACGTTCTGAATTCGAATCATTTCAGAAAACTATCGAGAGAAGTCTATGCTAGTGCAAAGATGAACTGAACTACCTCGGCGACAAAGGATTTTGGCAGCCAAGGTTCTGCGTGAGAGGGCATCTGAAAAAATCGACGCGTATACACACTTAGCTCCGCGCGCTGGCTAAGAGCATGGATAGTGCAGGAGGATCAGTTGCTGGTGATCTTACCTGCTTCGGTAGCACGAGCCATGGATTTTCGCCTAGGTCTTTCATCGTCGGTGGCTGAAACGAGCACGATGTCGGAAGCGAGAACACTGGGGAGAACATACGAGAAAACACTCTTACAGTTGGCACATCAGCAGCTCTCTGAGGAGCGGGCCAAGGCATCTGAATACATGAGCAGTGTTCAGCGTCACGGCACCAAAAACACTATTCGAGTAGTGTAACGTACCTGTGTCCTCTTCACTCCAACAACCCATGGACTGGTCACGTTCTGAATTCGAATCATTTCAGAAAACTATCGAGAGAAGTCTATGCTAGTGCAAAGATGAACTGAACTACCTCGGCGACAAAGGATTTTGGCAGCCAAGGTTCTGCGTGAGAGGGCATCTGAAATCGACGCGTATACACACTTAGCTCCGCGCGCTCGCTAAGAGCATGGATAGTGCAGGAGGATCAGTTGTTGGTGATCTTACCTGCTTCGGTAGCACGAGCCATGGATTTTCGCCTAGGTCTTTCATCGTCGGTGGCTGAAACGAGCACGATGTCGGAAGCGAGAACACTGGGGAGAACATACGAGAAAACACTCTTACAGTTGGCACATCAGCAGCTCTCTGAGGAGCGGGCCAAGGCATCTGAATACATGAGCAGTGTTCAGCGTCACGGCACCAAAAACACTATTCGAGTAGTGTAACGTACCTGTGTCCTCTTCACTCCAACAACCCATGGACTGGTCACGTTCTGAATTCGAATCATTTCAGAAAACTATCGAGAGAAGTCTATGCTAGTGCAAAGATGAACTGAACTACCTCGGCGACAAAGGATTTTGGCAGCCAAGGTTCTGCGTGAGAGGGCATCTGAAATCGACGCGTATACACACTTAGCTCCGCGCGCTCGCTAAGAGCATGGATAGTGCAGGAGGATCAGTTGTTGGTGATCTTACCTGCTTCGGTAGCACGAGCCATGGATTTTCGCCTAGGTCTTTCATCGTCGGTGGCTGAAACGAGCACGATGTCGGAAGCGAGAACACTGGGGAGAACATACGAGAAAACACTCTTACAGTTGGCACATCAGCAGCTCTCTGAGGAGCGGGCCAAGGCATCTGAATACATGAGCAGTGTTCAGCGTCACGGCACCAAAAACACTATTCGAGTAGTGTAACGTACCTGTGTCCTCTTCACTCCAACAACCCATGGACTGGTCACGTTCTGAATTCGAATCATTTCAGAAAACTATCGAGAGAAGTCTATGCTAGTGCAAAGATGAACTGAACTACCTCGGCGACAAAGGATTTTGGCAGCCAAGGTTCTGCGTGAGAGGGCATCTGAAAAAATCGACGCGTATACACACTTAGCTCCGCGCGCTGGCTAAGAGCATGGATAGTGCAGGAGGATCAGTTGTTGGTGATCTTACCTGCTTCGGTAGCACGAGCCATGGATTTTCGCCTAGGTCTTTCATCGTCGGTGGCTGAAACGAGCACGATGTCGGAAGCGAGAACACTGGGGAGAACATACGAGAAAACACTCTTACAGTTGGCACATCAGCAGCTCTCTGAGGAGCGGGCCAAGGCATCTGAATACATGAGCAGTGTTCAGCGTCACGGCACCAAAAACACTATTCGAGTAGTGTAACGTACCTGTGTCCTCTTCACTCCAACAACCCATGGACTGGTCACGTTCTGAATTCGAATCATTTCAGAAAACTATCGAGAGAAGTCTATGCTAGTGCAAAGATGAACTGAACTACCTCGGCGACAAAGGATTTTGGCAGCCAAGGTTCTGCGTGAGAGGGCATCTGAAATCGACGCGTATACACACTTAGCTCCGCGCGCTCGCTAAGAGCATGAATAGTGCAGGAGGATCAGTTGTTGGTGATCTTACCTGCTTCGGTAGCACGAGCCATGGATTTTCGCCTAGGTCTTTCATCGTCGGTGGCTGAAACGAGCACGATGTCGGAAGCGAGAACACTGGGGAGAACATACGAGAAAACACTCTTACAGTTGGCACATCAGCAGCTCTCTGAGGAGCGGGCCAAGGCATCTGAATACATGAGCAGTGTTCAGCGTCACGGCACCAAAACACTATTCGAGTAGTGTAACGTACCTGTGTCCTCTTCACTCCAACAACCCATGGACTGGTCACGTTCTGAATTCGAATCATTTCAGAAAACTATCGAGAGAAGTCTATGCTAGTGCAAAGATGAACTGAACTACCTCGGCGACAAAGGATTTTGGCAGCCAATGTTCTGCGTGAGAGGGCATCTGAAATCGACGCGTATACACACTTAGCTCCGCGCGCTCGCTAAGAGCATGGATAGTGCAGGAGGATCAGTTGTTGGTGATCTTACCTGCTTCGGTAGCACGAGCCATGGATTTTCGCCTAGGTCTTTCATCGTCGGTGGCTGAAACGAGCACGATGTCGGAAGCGAGAACACTGGGGAGAACATACGAGAAAACACTCTTACAGTTGGCACATCAGCAGCTCTCTGAGGAGCGGGCCAAGGCATCTGAATACATGAGCAGTGTTCAGCGTCACGGCACCAAAAACACTATTCGAGTAGTGTAACGTACCTGTGTCCTCTTCACTCCAACAACCCATGGACTGGTCACGTTCTGAATTCGAATCATTTCAGAAAACTATCGAGAGAAGTCTATGCTAGTGCAAAGATGAACTGAACTACCTCGGCGACAAAGGATTTTGGCAGCCAAGGTTCTGCGTGAGAGGGCATCTGAAATCGACGCGTATACACACTTAGCTCCGCGCGCTCGCTAAGAGCATGGATAGTGCAGGAGGATCAGTTGTTGGTGATCTTACCTGCTTCGGTAGCACGAGCCATGGATTTTCGCCTAGGTCTTTCATCGTCGGTGGCTGAAACGAGCACGATGTCGGAAGCGAGAACACTGGGGAGAACATACGAGAAAACACTCTTACAGTTGGCACATCAGCAGCTCTCTGAGGAGCGGGCCAAGGCATCTGAATACATGAGCAGTGTTCAGCGTCACGGCACCAAAAACACTATTCGAGTAGTGTAACGTACCTGTGTCCTCTTCACTCCAACAACCCATGGACTGGTCACGTTCTGAATTCGAATCATTTCAGAAAACTATCGAGAGAAGTCTATGCTAGTGCAAAGATGAACTGAACTACCTCGGCGACAAAGGATTTTGGCAGCCAAGGTTCTGCGTGAGAGGGCATCTGAAATCGACGCGTATACACACTTAGCTCCGCGCGCTCGCTAAGAGCATGGATAGTGCAGGAGGATCAGTTGTTTGTGATCTTACCTGCTTCGGTAGCACGAGCCATGGATTTTCGCCTAGGTCTTTCATCGTCGGTGGCTGAAACGAGCACGATGTCGGAAGCGAGAACACTGGGGAGAACATACGAGAAAACACTCTTACAGTTGGCACATCAGCAGCTCTCTGAGGAGCGGGCCAAGGCATCTGAATACATGAGCAGTGTTCAGCGTCACGGCACCAAAAACACTATTCGAGTAGTGTAACGTACCTGTGTCCTCTTCACTCCAACAACCCATGGACTGGTCACGTTCTGAATTCGAATCATTTCAGAAAACTATCGAGAGAAGTCTATGCTAGTGCAAAGATGAACTGAACTACCTCGGCGATAAAGGATTTTGGCAGCCAAGGCTCTGCGTGAGAGGGCATCTGAAATCGACGCGTATACACACTTAGCTCCGCGCGCTCGCTAAGAGCATGGATAGTGCAGGAGGATCAGTTGTTGGTGATCTTACCTGCTTCGGTAGCACGAGCCATGGATTTTCGCCTAGGTCTTTCATCGTCGGTGGCTGAAACGAGCACGATGTCGGAAGCGAGAACACTGGGGAGAACATACGAGAAAACACTCTTACAGTTGGCACATCAGAAGCTCTCTGAGGAGCGGGCCAAGGCATCTGAATACATGAGCAGTGTTCAGCGTCACGGCACCAAAAACACTATTCGAGTAGTGTAACGTACCTGTGTCCTCTTCACTCCAACAACCCATGGACTGGTCACGTTCTGAATTCGAATCATTTCAGAAAACTATCGAGAGAAGTCTATGCTAGTGCAAAGATGAACTGAACTACCTCGGCGACAAAGGATTTTGGCAGCCAAGGTTCTGCGTGAGAGGGCATCTGAAATCGACGCGTATACACACTTAGCTCCGCGCGCTCGCTAAGAGCATGGATAGTGCAGGAGGATCAGTTGTTGGTGATCTTACCTGCTTCGGTAGCACGAGCCATGGATTTTCGCCTAGGTCTTTCATCGTCGGTGGCTGAAACGAGCACGATGTCGGAAGCGAGAACACGGGGATGAACATACGAGAAAACTCTCTTACAGTTGGCACATCAGCAGCTCTCTGAGGAGCGGGCCAAGGCATCTGAATACATGAGCAGTGTTCAGCGTCACGGCACCAAAAACACTATTCGAGTAGTGTAACGTACCTGTGTCCTCTTCACTCCAACAACCCATGGACTGGTCACGTTCTGAATTCGAATCATTTCAGAAAACTATCGAGAGAAGTCTATGCTAGTGCAAAGATGAACTGAACTACCTCGGCGACAAAGGATTTTGGTAGCCAAGGTTCTGCGTGAGAGGGCATCTGAAATCGACGCGTATACACACTTAGCTCCGCGCGCTCGCTAAGAGCATGGATAGTGCAGGAGGATCAGTTGTTGGTGATCTTACCTGCTTCGGTAGCACGAGCCATGGATTTTCGCCTAGGTCTTTCATCGTCGGTGGCTGAAACGAGCACGATGTCGGAAGCGAGAACACTGGGGAGAACCTACGAGAAAACACTCTTACAGTTGGCACATCAGCAGCTCTCTGAGGAGCGGGCCAAGGCATCTGAATACATGAGCAGTGTTCAGCGTCACGGCACCAAAAACACTATTCGAGTAGTGTAACGTACCTGTGTCCTCTTCACTCCAACAACCCATGGACTGGTCACGTTCTGAATTCGAATCATTTCAGAAAACTATCGAGAGAAGTCTATGCTAGTGCAAAGATGAACTGAACTACCTCGGCGACAAAGGATTTTGGCAGCCAAGGTTCTGCGTGAGAGGGCATCTGAAATCGACGCGTATACACACTTAGCTCCGCGCGCTCGCTAAGAGCATGGATAGTGCAGGAGGATCAGTTGTTGGTGATCTTACCTGCTTCGGTAGCACGAGCCATGGATTTTCGCCTAGGTCTTTCATCGTCGGTGGCTGAAACGAGCACGATGTCGGAAGCGAGAACACGGGGATGAACATACGAGAAAACTCTCTTACAGTTGGCACATCAGCAGCTCTCTGAGGAGCGGGCCAAGGCATCTGAATACATGAGCAGTGTTCAGCGTCACGGCACCAAAAACACTATTCGAGTAGTGTAACGTACCTGTGTCCTCTTCACTCCAACAACCCATGGACTGGTCACGTTCTGAATTCGAATCATTTCAGAAAACTATCGAGAGAAGTCTATGCTAGTGCAAAGATGAACTGAACTACCTCGGCGACAAAGGATTTTGGCAGCCAAGGTTCTGCGTGAGAGGGCATCTGAAATCGACGCGTATACACACTTAGCTCCGCGCGCTCGCTAAGAGCATGGATAGTGCAGGAGGATCAGTTGTTGGTGATCTTACCTGCTTCGGTAGCACGAGCCATGGATTTTCGCCTAGGTCTTTCATCGTCGGTGGCTGAAACGAGCACGATGTCGGAAGCGAGAACACTGAGGAGAACATACGAGAAAACACTCTTACAGTTGGCACATCAGCAGCTCTCTGAGGAGCGGGCCAAGGCATCTGAATACATGAGCAGTGTTCAGCGTCACGGCACCAAAAACACTATTCGAGTAGTGTAACGCTACCTGTGTCCTCTTCACTCCAACAACCCATGGACTGGTCACGTTCTGAATTCGAATCATTTCAGAAAACTATCGAGAGAAGTCTATGCTAGTGCAAAGATGAACTGAACTACCTCGGCGACAAAGGATTTTGGCAGCCAAGGTTCTGCGTGAGAGGGCATCTGAAAAAATCGACGCGTATACACACTTAGCTCCGCGCGCTGGCTAAGAGCATGGATAGTGCAGGAGGATCAGTTGTTGGTGATCTTACCTGCTTCGGTAGCACGAGCCATGGATTTTCGCCTAGGTCTTTCATCGTCGGTGGCTGAAACGAGCACGATGTCGGAAGCGAGAACACTGGGGAGAACATACGAGAAAACACTCTTACAGTTGGCACATCAGCAGCTCTCTGAGGAGCGGGCCAAGGCATCTGAATACATGAGCAGTGTTCAGCGTCACGGCACCAAAAACACTATTCGAGTAGTGTAACGTACCTGTGTCCTCTTCACTCCAACAACCCATGGACTGGTCACGTTCTGAATTCGAATCATTTCAGAAAACTATCGAGAGAAGTCTACGCTAGTGCAAAGATGAACTGAACTACCTCGGCGACAAAGGATTTTGGCAGCCAAGGTTCCGCGTGAGAGGGCATCTGAAATCGACGCGTATACACACTTAGCTCCGCGCGCTCGCTAAGAGCATGAATAGTGCAGGAGGATCAGTTGTTGGTGATCTTACCTGCTTCGGTAGCACGAGCCATGGATTTTCGCCTAGGTCTTTCATCGTCGGTGGCTGAAACGAGCACGATGTCGGAAGCGAGAACACTGGGGAGAACATACGAGAAAACACTCTTACAGTTGGCACATCAGCAGCTCTCTGAGGAGCGGGCCAAGGCATCTGAATACATGAGCAGTGTTCAGCGTCACGGCACCAAAACACTATTCGAGTAGTGTAACGTACCTGTGTCCTCTTCACTCCAACAACCCATGGACTGGTCACGTTCTGAATTCGAATCATTTCAGAAAACTATCGAGAGAAGTCTATGCTAGTGCAAAGATGAACTGAACTACCTCGGCGACAAAGGATTTTGGCAGCCAATGTTCTGCGTGAGAGGGCATCTGAAATCGACGCGTATACACACTTAGCTCCGCGCGCTCGCTAAGAGCATGGATAGTGCAGGAGGATCAGTTGTTGGTGATCTTACCTGCTTCGGTAGCACGAGCCATGGATTTTCGCCTAGGTCTTTCATCGTCGGTGGCTGAAACGAGCACGATGTCGGAAGCGAGAACACTGGGGAGAACATACGAGAAAACACTCTTACAGTTGGCACATCAGCAGCTCTCTGAGGAGCGGGCCAAGGCATCTGAATACATGAGCAGTGTTCAGCGTCACGGCACCAAAAACACTATTCGAGTAGTGTAACGTACCTGTGTCCTCTTCACTCCAACAACCCATGGACTGGTCACGTTCTGAATTCGAATCATTTCAGAAAACTATCGAGAGAAGTCTATGCTAGTGCAAAGATAAACTGAACTACCTCGGCGATAAAGGATTTTGGCAGCCAAGGCTCTGCGTGAGAGGGCATCTGAAATCGACGCGTATACACACTTAGCTCCGCGCGCTCGCTAAGAGCATGGATAGTGCAGGAGGATCAGTTGTTGGTGATCTTACCTGCTTCGGTAGCACGAGCCATGGATTTTCGCCTAGGTCTTTCATCGTCGGTGGCTGAAACGAGCACGATGTCGGAAGCGAGAACACTGGGGAGAACATACGAGAAAACACTCTTACAGTTGGCACATCAGAAGCTCTCTGAGGAGCGGGCCAAGGCATCTGAATACATGAGCAGTGTTCAGCGTCACGGCACCAAAAACACTATTCGAGTAGTGTAACGTACCTGTGTCCTCTTCACTCCAACAACCCATGGACTGGTCACGTTCTGAATTCGAATCATTTCAGAAAACTATCGAGAGAAGTCTATGCTAGTGCAAAGATGAACTGAACTACCTCGGCGACAAAGGATTTTGGCAGCCAAGGTTCTGCGTGAGAGGGCATCTGAAATCGACGCGTATACACACTTAGCTCCGCGCGCTCGCTAAGAGCATGGATAGTGCAGGAGGATCAGTTGTTGGTGATCTTACCTGCTTCGGTAGCACGAGCCATGGATTTTCGCCTAGGTCTTTCATCGTCGGTGGCTGAAACGAGCACGATGTCGGAAGCGAGAACACGGGGATGAACATACGAGAAAACTCTCTTACAGTTGGCACATCAGCAGCTCTCTGAGGAGCGGGCCAAGGCATCTGAATACATGAGCAGTGTTCAGCGTCACGGCACCAAAAACACTATTCGAGTAGTGTAACGTACCTGTGTCCTCTTCACTCCAACAACCCATGGACTGGTCACGTTCTGAATTCGAATCATTTCAGAAAACTATCGAGAGAAGTCTATGCTAGTGCAAAGATGAACTGAACTACCTCGGCGACAAAGGATCTTGGTAGCCAAGGTTCTGCGTGAGAGGGCATCTGAAATCGACGCGTATACACACTTAGCTCCGCGCGCTCGCTAAGAGCATGGATAGTGCAGGAGGATCAGTTGTTGGTGATCTTACCTGCTTCGGTAGCACGAGCCATGGATTTTCGCCTAGGTCTTTCATCGTCGGTGGCTGAAACGAGCACGATGTCGGAAGCGAGAACACTGGGGAGAACCTACGAGAAAACACTCTTACAGTTGGCACATCAGCAGCTCTCTGAGGAGCGGGCCAAGGCATCTGAATACATGAGCAGTGTTCAGCGTCACGGCACCAAAAACACTATTCGAGTAGTGTAACGTACCTGTGTCCTCTTCACTCCAACAACCCATGGACTGGTCACGTTCTGAATTCGAATCATTTCAGAAAACTATCGAGAGAAGTCTATGCTAGTGCAAAGATGAACTGAACTACCTCGGCGACAAAGGATTTTGGCAGCCAAGGTTCTGCGTGAGAGGGCATCTGAAATCGACGCGTATACACACTTAGCTCCGCGCGCTCGCTAAGAGCATGGATAGTGCAGGAGGATCAGTTGTTGGTGATCTTACCTGCTTCGGTAGCACGAGCCATGGATTTTCGCCTAGGTCTTTCATCGTCGGTGGCTGAAACGAGCACGATGTCGGAAGCGAGAACACGGGGATGAACATACGAGAAAACTCTCTTACAGTTGGCACATCAGCAGCTCTCTGAGGAGCGGGCCAAGGCATCTGAATACATGAGCAGTGTTCAGCGTCACGGCACCAAAAACACTATTCGAGTAGTGTAACGTACCTGTGTCCTCTTCACTCCAACAACCCATGGACTGGTCACGTTCTGAATACGAATCATTTCAGAAAACTATCGAGAGAAGTCTATGCTAGTGCAAAGATGAACTGAACTACCTCGGCGACAAAGGATTTTGGCAGCCAAGGTTCTGCGTGAGAGGGCATCTGAAATCGACGCGTATACACACTTAGCTCCGCGCGCTCGCTAAGAGCATGGATAGTGCAGGAGGATCAGTTGTTGGTGATCTTACCTGCTTCGGTAGCACGAGCCATGGATTTTCGCCTAGGTCTTTCATCGTCGGTGGCTGAAACGAGCACGATGTCGGAAGCGAGAACACTGAGGAGAACATACGAGAAAACACTCTTACAGTTGGCACATCAGCAGCTCTCTGAGGAGCGGGCCAAGGCATCTGAATACATGAGCAGTGTTCAGCGTCACGGCATCAAAAACACTATTCGAGTAGTGTAACGTACCTGTGTCCTCTTCACTCCAACAACCCATGGACTGGTCACGTTCTGAATTCGAATCATTTCAGAAAACTATCGAGAGAAGTCTATGCTAGTGCAAAGATGAACTGAACTACCTCGGCGACAAAGGATTTTGGCAGCCAAGGTTCTGCGTGAGAGGGCATCTGAAAAAAATCGACGCGTATACACACTTAGCTCCGCGCGCTGGCTAAGAGCATGGATAGTGCAGGAGGATCAGTTGTTGGTGATCTTACCTGCCTTCGGTAGCACGAGCCATGGATTTTCGCCTAGGTCTTTCATCGTCGGTGGCTGAAACGAGCACGATGTCGGAAGCGAGAACACTGGGAGAACATACGAGAAAACACTCTTACAGTTGGCACATCAGCAGCTCTCTGAGGAGCGGGCCAAGGCATCTGAATACATGAGCAGTGTTCAGCGTCACGGCACCAAAAACACTATTCGAGTAGTGTAACGTACCTGTGTCCTCTTCACTCCAACAACCCATGGACTGGTCACGTTCTGAATTCGAATCATTTCAGAAAACTATCGAGAGAAGTCTATGCTAGTGCAAAGATGAACTGAACTACCTCGGCGACAAAGGATTTTGGCAGCCAAGGTTCTGCGTGAGAGGGCATCTGAAATCGACGCGTATACACACTTAGCTCCGCGCGCTCGCTAAGAGCATGAATAGTGCAGGAGGATCAGTTGTTGGTGATCTTACCTGCTTCGGTAGCACGAGCCATGGATTTTCGCCTAGGTCTTTCATCGTCGGTGGCTGAAACGAGCACGATGTCGGAAGCGAGAACACTGGGGAGAACATACGAGAAAACACTCTTACAGTTGGCACATCAGCAGCTCTCTGAGGAGCGGGCCAAGGCATCTGAATACATGAGCAGTGTTCAGCGTCACGGCACCAAAACACTATTCGAGTAGTGTAACGTACCTGTGTCCTCTTCACTCCAACAACCCATGGACTGGTCACGTTCTGAATTCGAATCATTTCAGAAAACTATCGAGAGAATTCTATGCTAGTGCAAAGATGAACTGAACTACCTCGGCGACAAAGGATTTTGGCAGCCAATGTTCTGCGTGAGAGGGCATCTGAAATCGACGCGTATACACACTTAGCTCCGCGCGCTCGCTAAGAGCATGGATAGTGCAGGAGGATCAGTTGTTGGTGATCTTACCTGCTTCGGTAGCACGAGCCATGGATTTTCGCCTAGGTCTTTCATCGTCGGTGGCTGAAACGAGCACGATGTCGGAAGCGAGAACACTGGGGAGAACATACGAGAAAACACTCTTACAGTTGGCACATCAGCAGCTCTCTGAGGAGCGGGCCAAGGCATCTGAATACATGAGCAGTGTTCAGCGTCACGGCACCAAAAACACTATTCGAGTAGTGTAACGTACCTGTGTCCTCTTCACTCCAACAACCCATGGACTGGTCACGTTCTGAATTCGAATCATTTCAGAAAACTATCGAGAGAAGTCTATGCTAGTGCAAAGATGAACTGAACTACCTCGGCGACAAAGGATTTTGGCAGCCAAGGTTCTGCGTGAGAGGGCATCTGAAATCGACGCGTATACACACTTAGCTCCGCGCGCTCGCTAAGAGCATGGATAGTGCAGGAGGATCAGTTGTTGGTGATCTTACCTGCTTCGGTAGCACGAGCCATGGATTTTCGCCTAGGTCTTTCATCGTCGGTGGCTGAAACGAGCACGATGTCGGAAGCGAGAACACTGGGGAGAACATACGAGAAAACACTCTTACAGTTGGCACATCAGCAGCTCTCTGAGGAGCGGGCCAAGGCATCTGAATACATGAGCAGTTTTCAGCGTCACGGCACCAAAACACTATTCGAGTAGTGTAACGTACCTGTGTCCTCTTCACTCCAACAACCCATGGACTGGTCACGTTCTGAATTCGAATCATTTCAGAAAACTATCGAGAGAAGTCTATGCTAGTGCAAAGATGAACTGAACTACCTCGGCGACAAAGGATTTTGGCAGCCAAGGTTCTGCGTGAGAGGGCATCTGAAATCGACGCGTATACACACTTAGCTCCGCGCGCTCGCTAAGAGCATGGATAGTGCAGGAGGATCAGTTGTTGGTGATCTTACCTGCTTCGGTAGCACGAGCCATGGATTTTCGCCTAGGTCTTTCATCGTCGGTGGCTGAAACGAGCACGATGTCGGAAGCGAGAACACTGGGGAGAACATACGAGAAAACACTCTTACAGTTGGCACATCAGCAGCTCTCTGAGGAGCGGGCCAAGGCATCTGAATACATGAGCAGTGTTCAGCGTCACGGCACCAAAAACACTATTCGAGTAGTGTAACGTACCTGTGTCCTCTTCACTCCAACAACCCATGGACTGGTCACGTTCTGAATTCGAATCATTTCAGAAAACTATCGAGAGAAGTCTATGCTAGTGCAAAGATGAACTGAACTACCTCGGCGACAAAGGATTTTGGCAGCCAAGGTTCTGCGTGAAAGGGCATCTGAAATCGACGCGTATACACACTTAGCTCCGCGCGCTCGCTAAGAGCATGGATAGTGCAGGAGGATCAGTTGTTGGTGATCTTACCTGCTTCGGTAGCACGAGCCATGGATTTTCGCCTAGGTCTTTCATCGTCGGTGGCTGAAACGAGCACGATGTCGGAAGCGAGAACACTGGGGAGAACATACGAGAAAACACTCTTACAGTTGGCACATCAGCAGCTCTCTGAGGAGCGGGCCAAGGCATCTGAATACATGAGCAGTGTTCAGCGTCACGGCACCAAAAACACTATTCGAGTAGTGTAACGTACCTGTGTCCTCTTCACTCCAACAACCCATGGACTGGTCACGTTCTGAATTCGAATCATTTCAGAAAACTATCGAGAGAAGTCTATGCTAGTGCAAAGATGAACTGAACTACCTCGGCGACAAAGGATTTTGGCAGCCAAGGTTCTGCGTGAGAGGGCATCTGAAAAATCGACGCGTATACACACTTAGCTCCGCGCGCTCGCTAAGAGCATGAATAGTGCAGGAGGATCAGTTGTTGGTGATCTTACCTGCTTCGGTAGCACGAGCCATGGATTTTCGCCTAGGTCTTTCATCGTCGGTGGCTGAAACGAGCACGATGTCGGAAGCGAGAACACTGGGGAGAACATACGAGAAAACACTCTTACAGTTGGCACATCAGCAGCTCTCTGAGGAGCGGGCCAAGGCATCTGAATACATGAGCAGTGTTCAGCGTCACGGCACCAAAAACACTATTCGAGTAGTGTAACGTACCTGTGTCCTCTTCACTCCAACAACCCATGGACTGGTCACGTTCTGAATTCGAATCATTTCAGAAAACTATCGAGAGAAGTCTATGCTAGTGCAAAGATGAACTGAACTACCTCGGCGACAAAGGATTTTGGCAGCCAAGGTTCTGCGTGAGAGGGCATCTGAAAAAATCGACGCGTATACACACTTAGCTCCGCGTGCTCGCTAAGAGCATAAATAGTGCAGGAGGATCAGTTGTTGGTGATCTTACCTGCTTCGGTAGCACAAGCCATGGATTTTCGCCTAGGTCTTTCATCGTCGGTGGCTGAAACGAGCACGATGTCGGAAGCGAGAACACTGGGGAGAACATACGAGAAAACACTCTTACAGTTGGCACATCAGCAGCTCTCTGAGGAGCGGGCCAAGGCATCTGAATACATGAGCAGTGTTCAGCGTCACGGCACCAAAAACACTATTCGAGTAGTGTAACGTACCTGTGTCCTCTTCACTCCAACAACCCATGGACTGGTCACGTTCTGAATTCGAATCATTTCAGAAAACTATCGAGAGAAGTCTATGCTAGTGCAAAGATGAACTGAACTACCTCGGCGACAAAGGATTTTGGCAGCCAAGGTTCTGCGTGAGAGGGCATCTGAAATCGACGCGTATACACACTTAGCTCCGCGCGCTCGCTAAGAGCATGGATAGTGCAGGAGGATCAGTTGTTGGTGATCTTACCTGCTTCGGTAGCACGAGCCATGGATTTTCCGCCTAGGTCTTTCATCGTCGGTGGCTGAAACGAGCACGATGTCGGAAGCGAGAACACTGGGGAGAACATACGAGAAAACACTCTTACAGTTGGCACATCAGCAGCTCTCTGAGGAGCAGGCCAAGGCATCTGAATACATGAGCAGTGTTCAGCGTCACGGCACCAAAAACACTATTCGAGTAGTGTAACGTACCTGTGTCCTCTTCACTCCAACAACCCATGGACTGGTCACGTTCTGAATTCGAATCATTTCAGAAAACTATCGAGAGAAGTCTATGCTAGTGCAAAGATGAACTGAACTACCTCGGCGACAAAGGATTTTGGCAGCCAAGGTTCTGCGTGAGAGGGCATCTGAAATCGACGCGTATACACACTTAGCTCCGCGCGCTCGCTAAGAGCATGGATAGTGCAGGAGGATCAGTTGTTGGTGATCTTACCTGCTTCGGTAGCACGAGCCATGGATTTTCGCCTAGGTCTTTCATCGTCGGTGGCTGAAACGAGCACGATGTCGGAAGCGAGAACACTGGGGAGAACATACGAGAAAACACTCTTACAGTTGGCACATCAGCAGCTCTCTGAGGAGCGGGCCAAGGCATCTGAATACATGAGCAGTGTTAAGCGTCACGGCACCAAAAACACTATTCGAGTAGTGTAACGTACCTGTGTCCTCTTCACTCCAACAACCCATGGACTGGTCACGTTCTGAATTCGAATCATTTCAGAAAACTATCGAGAGAAGTCTATGCTAGTGCAAAGATGAACTGAACTACCTCGGCGACAAAGGATTTTGGCAGCCAAGGTTCTGCGTGAAAGGGCATCTGAAATCGACGCGTATACACACTTAGCTCCGCGCGCTCGCTAAGAGCATGGATAGTGCAGGAGGATCAGTTGTTGGTGATCTTACCTGCTTCGGTAGCACGAGCCATGGATTTTCGCCTAGTCTTTCATCGTCGGTGGCTGAAACGAGCACGATGTCGGAAGCGAGAACACTGGGGAGAACATACGAGAAAACACTCTTACAGTTGGCACATCAGCAGCTCTCTGAGGAGCGGGCCAAGGCATCTGAATACATGAGCAGTGTTCAGCGTCACGGCACCAAAAACACTATTCGAGTAGTGTAACGTACCTGTGTCCTCTTCACTCCAACAACCCATGGACTGGTCACGTTCTGAATTCGAATCATTTCAGAAAACTATCGAGAGAAGTCTATGCTAGTGCAAAGATGAACTGAACTACCTCGGCGACAAAGGATTTTGGCAGCCAAGGTTCTGCGTGAGAGGGCATCTGAAAAAATCGACGCGTATACACACTTAGCTCCGCGCGCTCGCTAAGAGCATGAATAGTGCAGGAGGATCAGTTGTTGGTGATCTTACCTGCTTCGGTAGCACAAGCCATGGATTTTCGCCTAGGTCTTTCATCGTCGGTGGCTGAAACGAGCACGATGTCGGAAGCGAGAACACTGGGGAGAACATACGAGAAAACACTCTTACAGTTGGCACATCAGCAGCTCTCTGAGGAGCGGGCCAAGGCATCTGAATACATGAGCAGTGTTCAGCGTCACGGCACCAAAAACACTATTCGAGTAGTGTAACGTACCTGTGTCCTCTTCACTCCAACAACCCATGGACTGGTCACGTTCTGAATTCGAATCATTTCAGAAAACTATCGAGAGAAGTCTATGCTAGTGCAAAGATGAACTGAACTACCTCGGCGACAAAGGATTTTGGCAGCCAAGGTTCTGCGTGAGAGGGCATCTGAAATCGACGCGTATACACACTTAGCTCCGCGCGCTCGCTAAGAGCATGGATAGTGCAGGAGGATCAGTTGTTGGTGATCTTACCTGCTTCGGTAGCACGAGCCATGGATTTTCGCCTAGGTCTTTCATCGTCGGTGGCTGAAACGAGCACGATGTCGGAAGCGAGAACACTGGGGAGAACATACGAGAAAACACTCTTACAGTTGGCACATCAGCAGCTCTCTGAGGAGCGGGCCAAGGCATCTGAATACATGAGCAGTGTTCAGCGTCACGGCACCAAAAACACTATTCGAGTAGTGTAACGTACCTGTGTCCTCTTCACTCCAACAACCCATGGACTGGTCACGTTCTGAATTCGAATCATTTCAGAAAACTATCGAGAGAAGTCTATGCTAGTGCAAAGATGAACTGAACTACCTCGGCGACAAAGGATTTTGGCAGCCAAGGTTCTGCGTGAAAGGGCATCTGAAATCGACGCGTATACACACTTAGCTCCGCGCGCTCGCTAAGAGCATGGATAGTGCAGGAGGATCAGTTGTTGGTGATCTTACCTGCTTCGGTAGCACGAGCCATGGATTTTCGCCTAGGTCTTTCATCGTCGGTGGCTGAAACGAGCACGATGTCGGAAGCGAGAACACTGGGGAGAACATACGAGAAAACACTCTTACAGTTGGTACATCAGCAGCTCTCTGAGGAGCGGGCCAAGGCATCTGAATACATGAGCAGTGTTCAGCGTCACGGCACCAAAAACACTATTCGAGTAGTGTAACGTACCTGTGTCCTCTTCACTCCAACAACCCATGGACTGGTCACGTTCTGAATTCGAATCATTTCAGAAAACTATCGAGAGAAGTCTATGCTAGTGCAAAGATGAACTGAACTACCTCGGCGACAAAGGATTTTGGCAGCCAAGGTTCTGCGTGAGAGGGCATCTGAAAAAATCGACGCGTATACACACTTAGCTCCGCGCGCTCGCTAAGAGCATGAATAGTGCAGGAGGATCAGTTGTTGGTGATCTTACCTGCTTCGGTAGCACGAGCCATGGATTTTCGCCTAGGTCTTTCATCGTCGGTGGCTGAAACGAGCACGATGTCGGAAGCGAGAACACTGGGGAGAACATACGAGAAAACACTCTTACAGTTGGCACATCAGCAGCTCTCTGAGGAGCGGGCCAAGGCATCTGAATACATGAGCAGTGTTCAGCGTCACGGCACCAAAAACACTATTCGAGTAGTGTAACGTACCTGTGTCCTCTTCACTCCAACAACCCATGGACTGGTCACGTTCTGAATTCGAATCATTTCAGAAAACTATCGAGAGAAGTCTATGCTAGTGTAAAGATGAAGTGAACTACCTCGGCGACAAAGGATTTTGGCAGCCAAGGTTCTGCGTGAGAGGGCATCTGAAATCGACGCGTATACACACTTAGCTCCGCGCGCTCGCTAAGAGCATGGATAGTGCAGGAGGATCAGTTGTTGGTGATCTTACCTGCTTCGGTAGCACGAGCCATGGATTTTCGCCTAGGTCTTTCATCGTCGGTGGCTGAAACGAGCACGATGTCGGAAGCGAGAACACTGGGGAGAACATACGAGAAAACACTCTTACAGTTGGCACATCAGCAGCTCTCTGAGGAGCGGGCCAAGGCATCTGAATACATGAGCAGTGTTCAGCGTCACGGCACCAAAAACACTATTCGAGTAGTGTAACGTACCTGTGTCCTCTTCACTCCAACAACCCATGGACTGGTCACGTTCTGAATTCGAATCATTTCAGAAAACTATCGAGAGAAGTCTATGCTAGTGCAAAGATGAACTGAACTACCTCGGCGACAAAGGATTTTGGCAGCCAAGGTTCTGCGTGAGAGGGCATCTGAAATCGACGCGTATACACACTTAGCTCCGCGCGCTCGCTAAGAGCATGGATAGTGCAGGAGGATCAGTTGTTGGTGATCTTACCTGCTTCGGTAGCACGAGCCATGGATTTTCGCCTAGGTCTTTCATCGTCGGTGGCTGAAACGAGCACGATGTCGGAAGCGAGAACACTGGGGAGAACATACGAGAAAACACTCTTACAGTTGGCACATCAGCAGCTCTCTGAGGAGCGGGCCAAGGCATCTGAATACATGAGCAGTGTTCAGCGTCACGGCACCAAAAACACTATTCGAGTAGTGTAACGTACCTGTGTCCTCTTCACTCCAACAACCCATGGACTGGTCACGTTCTGAATTCGAATCATTTCAGAAAACTATCGAGAGAAGTCTATGCTAGTGCAAAGATGAACTGAACTACCTCGGCGACAAAGGATTTTGGCAGCCAAGGTTCTGCGTGAGAGGGCATCTGACATCGACGCGTATACACACTTAGCTCCGCGCGCTCGCTAAGAGCATGGATAGTGCAGGAGGATCAGTTGTTGGTGATCTTACCTGCTTCGGTAGCACGAGCCATGGATTTTCGCCTAGGTCTTTCATCGTCGGTGGCTGAAACGAGCACGATGTCGGAAGCGAGAACACTGGGGAGAACATACGAGAAAACACTCTTACAGTTGGCACATCAGCAGCTCTCTGAGGAGCGGGCCAAGGCATCTGAATACATAAGCAGTGTTCAGCGTCACGGCACCAAAAACACTATTCGAGTAGTGTAACGTACCTGTGTCCTCTTCACTCCAACAACCCATGGACTGGTCACGTTCTGAATTCGAATCATTTCAGAAAACTATCGAGAGAAGTCTATGCTAGTGCAAAGATGAACTGAACTACCTCGGCGACAAAGGATTTTGGCAGCCAAGGTTCTGCGTGAGAGGGCATCTGAAATCGACGCGTATACACACTTAGCTCCGCGCGCTCGCTAAGAGCATGGATAGTGCAGGAGGATCAGTTGTTGGTGATCTTACCTGCTTCGGTAGCACGAGCCATGGATTTTCGCCTAGGTTTTTCATCGTCGGTGGCTGAAACGAGCACGATGTCGGAAGCGAGAACACTGGGGAGAACATACGAGAAAACACTCTTACAGTTGGCACATCAGCAGCTCTTTGAGGAGCGGGCCAAGGCATCTGAATACATAAGCAGTGTTCAGCGTCACGGCACCAAAACACTATTCGAGTAGTGTAACGTACCTGTGTCCTCTTCACTCCAACAACCCATGGACTGGTCACGTTCTGAATTCGAATCATTTCAGAAAACTATCGAGAGAAGTCTATGCTAGTGCAAAGATGAACTGAACTACCTCGGCGACAAAGGATTTTGGCAGCCAAGGTTCTGCGCGTGAGAGGGCATCTGAAATCGACGCGTATACACACTTAGCTCCGCGCGCTCGCTAAGAGCATGGATAGTGCAGGAGGATCAGTTGTTGGTGATCTTACCTGCTTCGGTAGCACGAGCCATGGATTTTCGCCTAGGTCTTTCATCGTCGGTGGCTGAAACGAGCACGATGTCGGAAGCGAGAACACTGGGGAGAACATACGAGAAAACACTCTTACAGTTGGCACATCAGCAGCTCTCTGAGGAGCGGGCCAAGGCATCTGAATACATGAGCAGTGTTCAGCGTCACGGCACCAAAAACACTATTCGAGTAGTGTAACGTACCTGTGTCCTCTTCACTCCAACAACCCATGGACTGGTCACGTTCTGAATTCGAATCATTTCAGAAAACTATCGAGAGAAGTCTATGCTAGTGCAAAGATGAACTGAACTACCTCGGCGACAAAGGATTTTGGCAGCCAAGGTTCTGCGTGAGAGGGCATCTGAAATCGACGCGTATACACACTTAGCTCCGCGCGCTCGCTAAGAGCATGGATAGTGCAGGAGGATCAGTTGTTGGTGATCTTACCTGCTTCGGTAGCACGAGCCATGGATTTTCGCCTAGGTCTTTCATCGTCGGTGGCTGAAACGAGCACGATGTCGGAAGCGAGAACACTGGGGAGAACATACGAGAAAACACTCTTACAGTTGGCACATCAGCAGCTCTCTGAGGAGCGGGCCAAGGCATCTGAATACATGAGCAGTGTTCAGCGTCACGGCACCAAAACACTATTCGAGTAGTGTAACGTACCTGTGTCCTCTTCACTCCAACAACCCATGGACTGGTCACGTTCTGAATTCGAATCATTTCAGAAAACTATCGAGAGAAGTCTATGCTAGTGCAAAGATGAACTGAACTACCTCGGCGACAAAGGATTTTGGCAGCCAAGTTTTGCGTGAGAGGGCATCTGAAATCGACGCGTATACACACTTAGCTCCGCGCGCTCGCTAAGAGCATGGATAGTGCAGGAGGATCAGTTGTTGGTGATCTTACCTGCTTCGGTAGCACGAGCCATGGATTTTCGCCTAGGTCTTTCATCGTCGGTGGCTGAAACGAGCACGATGTCGGAAGCGAGAACACTGGGAGAACATACGAGAAAACACTCTTACAGTTGGCACATCAGCAGCTCTCTGAGGAGCGGGCCAAGGCATCTGAATACATGAGCAGTGTTCAGCGTCACGGCACCAAAAACACTATTCGAGTAGTGTAACGTACCTGTGTCCTCTTCACTCCAACAACCTATGGACTGGTCACGTTCTGAATTCGAATCATTTCAGAAAACTATCGAGAGAAGTCTATGCTAGTGCAAAGATGAACTGAACTACCTCGGCGACAAAGGATTTTGGCAGCCAAGGTTCTGCGTGAGAGGGCATCTGAAATCGACGCGTATACACACTTAGCTCCGCGCGCTCGCTAAGAGCATGGATAGTGCAGGAGGATCAGTTGTTGGTGATCTTACCTGCTTCGGTAGCACGAGCCATGGATTTTCGCCTAGGTCTTTCATCGTCGGTGGCTGAAACGAGCACGATGTCGGAAGCGAGAACACTGGGGAGAACATACGAGAAAACACTCTTACAGTTGGCACATCAGCAGCTCTCTGAGGAGCGGGCCAAGGCATCTGAATACATGAGCAGTGTTCAGCGTCACGGCACCAAAAACACTATTCGAGTAGTGTAACGTACCTGTGTCCTCTTCACTCCAACAACCCATGGACTGGTCACGTTCTGAATTCGAATCATTTCAGAAAACTATCGAGAGAAGTCTATGCTAGTGCAAAGATGAACTGAACTACCTCGGCGACAAAGGATTTTGGCAGCCAAGGTTCTGCGTGAGAGGGCATCTGAAATCGACGCGTATACACACTTAGCTCCGCGCGCTCGCTAAGAGCATGGATAGTGCAGGAGGATCAGTTGTTGGTGATCTTACCTGCTTCGGTAGCACGAGCCATGGATTTTCGCCTAGGTCTTTCATCGTCGGTGGCTGAAACGAGCACGATGTCGGAAGCGAGAACACTGGGGAGAAAATACGAGAAAACACTCTTACAGTTGGCACATCAGCAGCTCTCTGAGGAGCGGGCCAAGGCATCTGAATACATGAGCAGTGTTCAGCGTCACGGCCACCAAAAACACTATTCGAGTAGTGTAACGTACCTGTGTCCTCTTCACTCCAACAACCCATGGACTGGTCACGTTCTGAATTCGAATCATTTCAGAAAACTATCGAGAGAAGTCTATGCTAGTGCAAAGATGAACTGAACTACCTCGGCGACAAAGGATTTTGGCAGCCAAGGTTCTGCGTGAGAGGGCATCTGAAATCGACGCGTATACACACTTAGCTCCGCGCGCTCGCTAAGAGCATGGATAGTGCAGGAGGATCAGTTGTTGGTGATCTTACCTGCTTCGGTAGCACGAGCATGGAATTTCGCCAAGGTCTTTCATCGTCGGTGTCTGAAACGAGCACGATGTCGGAAGCGAGAACACTGGGGAGAACATACGAGAAAACACTCTTACAGTTGGCACATCAGCAGATCTCTGAGGAGCGGGCCAAGGCATCTGAATACATGAGCAGTGTTCAGCGTCACGGCACCAAAAACACTATTCGAGTAGTGTAACGTACCTGTGTCCTCTTCACTCCAACAACCCATGGACTGGTCACGTTCTGAATTCGAATCATTTCAGAAAACTATCGAGAGAAGTCTATGCTAGTGCAAAGATGAACTGAACTACCTCGGCGACAAAGGATTTTGGCAGCCAAGGTTCTGCGTGAGAGGGCATCTGAAATCGACGCGTATACACACTTAGCTCCGCGCGCTCGCTAAGAGCATGGATAGTGCAGGAGGATCAGTTGTTGGTGATCTTACCTGCTTCGGTAGCACGAGCCATGGATTTTCGCCTAGGTCTTTCATCGTCGGTGGCTGAAACGAGCACGATGTCGGAAGCGAGAACACTGGGGAGAACATACGAGAAAACACTCTTACAGTTGGCACATCAGCAGCTCTCTGAGGAGCGGGCCAAGGCATCTGAATACATGAGCAGTGTTCAGCGTCACGGCACCAAAAACACTATTCGAGTAGTGTAACGTACCTGTGTCCTCTTCACTCCAACAACCCATGGACTGGTCACGTTCTGAATTCGAATCATTTCAGAAAACTATCGAGAGAAGTCTATGCTAGTGCAAAGATGAACTGAACTACCTCGGCGATAAAGGATTTTGGCAGCCAAGGTTCTGCGTGAGAGGGCATCTGAAATCGACGCGTATACACACTTAGCTCCGCGCGCTCGCTAAGAGCATGGATAGTGCAGGAGGATCAGTTGTTGGTGATCTTACCTGCTTCGGTAGCACGAGCCATGGATTTTCGCCAAGGTCTTTCATCGTCGGTGTCTGAAACGAGCACGATGTCGGAAGCGAGAACACTGGGGAGAACATACGAGAAAACACTCTTACAGTTGGCACATCAGCAGATCTCTGAGGAGCGGGCCAAGGCATCTGAATACATGAGCAGTGTTCAGCGTCACGGCACCAAAACACTATTCGAGTAGTGTAACGTACCTGTGTCCTCTTCACTCCAACAACCCCATGGACTGGTCACGTTCTGAATTCGAATCATTCAGAAAACTATCGAGAGAAGTCTATGCTAGTGCAAAGATGAACTGAACTACCTCGGCGACAAAGGATTTTGGCAGCCAAGGTTCTGCGTGAGAGGGCATCTGAAATCGACGCGTATACACACTTAGCTCCGCGCGCTCGCTAAGAGCATGGATAGTGCAGGAGGATCAGTTGTTGGTGATCTTACCTGCTTCGGTAGCACGAGCCATAGATTTTCGCCTAGGTCTTTCATCGTCGGTGGCTGAAACGAGCACGATGTCGGAAGCGAGAACACTGGGGAGAACATACGAGAAAACACTCTTACAGTTGGCACATCAGCAGCTCTCTGAGGAGCGGGCCAAGGCATCTGAATACATGAGCAGTGTTCAGCGTCACGGCATCAAAAACACTATTCGAGTAGTGTAACGTACCTGTGTCCTCTTCACTCCAACAACCCATGGACTGGTCACGTTCTGAATTCGAATCATTTCAGAAAACTATCGAGAGAAGTCTATGCTAGTGCAAAGATGAACTGAACTACCTCGGCGACAAAGGATTTTGGCAGCCAAGGTTCTGCGTGAGAGGGCATCTGAAATCGACGCGTATACACACTTAGCTCCGCGCGCTCGCTAAGAGCATGGATAGTGCAGGAGGATCAGTTGTTGGTGATCTTACCTGCTTCGGTAGCACGAGCCATGGATTTTCGCCTAGGTCTTTCATCGTCGGTGGCTGAAACGAGCACGATGTCGGAAGCGAGAACACTGGGGAGAACATACGAGAAAACACTCTTACAGTTGGCACATCAGCAGCTCTCTGAGGAGCGGGCCAAGGCATCTGAATACATGAGCAGTGTTCAGCGTCACGGCACCAAAAACACTATTCGAGTAGTGTAACGTACCTGTGTCCTCTTCACTCCAACAACCCATGGACTGGTCACGTTCTGAATTCGAATCATTTCAGAAAACTATCGAGAGAAGTCTATGCTAGTGCAAAGATGAACTGAACTACCTCGGCGACAAAGGATTTTGGCAGCCAAGGTTCTGCGTGAGAGGGCATCTGAAATCGACGCGTATACACACTTAGCTCCGCGCGCTCGCTAAGAGCATGGATAGTGCAGGAGGATCAGTTGTTGGTGATCTTACCTGCTTCGGTAGCACGAGCCATGGATTTTCGCCTAGGTCTTTCATCGTCGGTGGCTGAAACGAGCACGATGTCGGAAGCGAGAACACTGGGGAGAACATACGAGAAACACTCTTACAGTTGGCACATCAGCAGCTCTCTGAGGAGCGGGCCAAGGCATCTGAATACATGAGCAGTGTTCAGCGTCCACGGCACCAAAACACTATTCGAGTAGTGTAACGTACCTGTGTCCTCTTCACTCCGACAACCCATGGACTAGTCACGTTCTGAATTCGAATCATTTCAGAAAACTATCGAGAGAAGTCTATGCTAGTGCAAAGATGAACTGAACTACCTCGGCGACAAAGGATTTTGGCAGCCAAGGTTCTGCGTGAGAGGGGCATCTGAAATCGACGCGTATACACACTTAGCTCCGCGCGCTCGCTAAGAGCATGGATGGTGCAGGAGGATCAGTTGTTGGTGATCTTACCTGCTTCGGTAGCACGAGCCATGGATTTTCGCCAAGGTCTTTCATCGTCGGTGTCTGAAACGAGCACGATGTCGGAAGCGAGAACACTGGGGAGAACATACGAGAAAACACTCTTACAGTTGGCACATCAGCAGATCTCTGAGGAGCGGGCCAAGGCATCTGAATACATGAGCAGTGTTCAGCGTCACGGCATCAAAAACACTATTCGAGTAGTGTAACGTACCTGTGTCCTCTTCACTCCAACAACCCATGGACTGGTCACGTTCTGAATTCGAATCATTTCAGAAAACTATCGAGAGAAGTCTATGCTAGTGCAAAGATGAACTGAACTACCTCGGCGACAAAGGATTTTGGCAGCCAAGGTTCTGCGTGAGAGGGCATCTGAAATCGACGCGTATACACACTTAGCTCCGCGCGCTCGCTAAGAGCATGGATAGTGCAGGAGGATCAGTTGTTGGTGATCTTACCTGCTTCGGTAGCACGAGCCATGGATTTTCGCCTAGGTCTTTCATCGTCGGTGGCTGAAACGAGCACGATGTCGGAAGCGAGAACACTGGGGAGAACATACGAGAAAACACTCTTACAGTTGGCACATCAGCAGCTCTCTGAGGAGCGGGCCAAGGCATCTGAATACATGAGCAGTGTTCAGCGTCACGGCACCAAAAACACTATTCGAGTAGTGTAACGTACCTGTGTCCTCTTCACTCTAACAACCCATGGACTGGTCACGTTCTGAATTCGAATCATTTCAGAAAACTATCGAGAGAAGTCTATGCTAGTGCAAAGATGAACTGAACTACCTCGGCGACAAAGGATTTTGGCAGCCAAGGTTCTGCGTGAGAGGGCATCTGAAATCGACGCGTATACACACTTAGCTCCGCGCGCTCGCTAAGAGCATGGATAGTGCAGGAGGATCAGTTGTTGGTGATCTTACCTGCTTCGGTAGCACGAGCCATGGATTTTCGCCTAGGTCTTTCATCGTCGGTGGCTGAAACGAGCACGATGTCGGAAGCGAGAACACTGGGGAGAACATACGAGAAAACACTCTTACAGTTGGCACATCAGCAGCTCTCTGAGGAGCGGGCCAAGGCATCTGAATACATGAGCAGTGTTCAGCGTCACGGCACCAAAACACTATTCGAGTAGTGTAACGTACCTGTGTCCTCTTCACTCCGACAACCCATGGACTAGTCACGTTCTGAATTCGAATCATTTCAGAAAACTATCGAGAGAAGTCTATGCTAGTGCAAAGATGAACTGAACTACCTCGGCGACAAAGGATTTTGGCAGCCAAGGTTCTGCGTGAGAGGGCATCTGAAATCGACGCGTATACACACTTAGCTCCGCGCGCTCGCTAAGAGCATGGATGGTGCAGGAGGATCAGTTGTTGGTGATCTTACCTGCTTCGGTAGCACGAGCCATGGATTTTCGCCAAGGTCTTTCATCGTCGGTGTCTGAAACGAGCACGATGTCGGAAGCGAGAACACTGGGGAGAACATACGAGAAAACACTCTTACAGTTGGCACATCAGCAGATCTCTGAGGAGCGGGCCAAGGCATCTGAATACATGAGCAGTGTTCAGCGTCACGGCACCAAAACACTATTCGAGTAGTGTAACGTACCTGTGTCCTCTTCACTCCAACAACCCATGGACTGGTCACGTTCTGAATTCGAATCATTTCAGAAAACTATCGAGAGAAGTCTATGCTAGTGCAAAGATGAACTGAACTACCTCGGCGACAAAGGATTTTGGCAGCCAAGGTTCTGCGTGAGAGGGCATCTGAAATCGACGCGTATACACACTTAGCTCCGCGCGCTCGCTAAGAGCATGGATAGTGCAGGAGGATCAGTTGTTGGTGATCTTACCTGCTTCGGTAGCACGAGCCATAGATTTTCGCCTAGGTCTTTCATCGTCGGTGGCTGAAACGAGCACGATGTCGGAAGCGAGAACACTGGGGAGAACATACGAGAAAACACTCTTACAGTTGGCACATCAGCAGATCTCTGAGGAGCGGGCCAAGGCATCTGAATACATGAGCAGTGTTCAGCGTCACGGCATCAAAAACACTATTCGAGCAGTGTAACGTACCTGTGTCCTCTTCACTCCAACAACCCATGGACTGGTCACGTTCTGAATTCGAATCATTTCAGAAAACTATCGAGAGAAGTCTATGCTAGTGCAAAGATGAACTGAACTACCTCGGCGACAAAGGATTTTGGCAGCCAAGGTTCTGCGTGAGAGGGCATCTGAAATCGACGCGTATACACACTTAGCTCCGCGCGCTCGCTAAGAGCATGGATAGTGCAGGAGGATCAGTTGTTGGTGATCTTACCTGCTTCGGTAGCACGAGCCATGGATTTTCGCCTAGGTCTTTCATCGTCGGTGGCTGAAACGAGCACGATGTCGGAAGCGAGAACACTGGGGAGAACATACGAGAAAACACTCTTACAGTTGGCACATCAGCAGCTCTCTGAGGAGCGGGCCAAGGCATCTGAATACATGAGCAGTGTTCAGCGTCACGGCACCAAAACACTATTCGAGTAGTGTAACGTACCTGTGTCCTCTTCACTCCGACAACCCATGGACTAGTCACGTTCTGAATTCGAATCATTTCAGAAAACTATCGAGAGAAGTCTATGCTAGTGCAAAGATGAACTGAACTACCTCGGCGACAAAGGATTTTGGCAGCCAAGGTTCTGCGTGAGAGGGCATCTGAAATCGACGCGTATACACACTTAGCTCCGCGCGCTCGCTAAGAGCATGGATGGTGCAGGAGGATCAGTTGTTGGTGATCTTACCTGCTTCGGTAGCACGAGCCATGGATTTTCGCCAAGGTCTTTCATCGTCGGTGTCTGAAACGAGCACGATGTCGGAAGCGAGAACACTGGGGAGAACATACGAGAAAACACTCTTACAGTTGGCACATCAGCAGATCTCTGAGGAGCGGGCCAAGGCATCTGAATACATGAGCAGTGTTCAGCGTCACGGCACCAAAACACTATTCGAGTAGTGTAACGTACCTGTGTCCTCTTCACTCCAACAACCCATGGACTGGTCACGTTCTGAATTCGAATCATTTCAGAAAACTATCGAGAGAAGTCTATGCTAGTGCAAAGATGAACTGAACTACCTCGGCGACAAAGGATTTTGGCAGCCAAGGTTCTGCGTGAGAGGGCATCTGAAATCGACGCGTATACACACTTAGCTCCGCGCGCTCGCTAAGAGCATGGATAGTGCAGGAGGATCAGTTGTTGGTGATCTTACCTGCTTCGGTAGCACGAGCCATAGATTTTCGCCTAGGTCTTTCATCGTCGGTGGCTGAAACGAGCACGATGTCGGAAGCGAGAACACTGGGGAGAACATACGAGAAAACACTCTTACAGTTGGCACATCAGCAGATCTCTGAGGAGCGGGCCAAGGCATCTGAATACATGAGCAGTGTTCAGCGTCACGGCATCAAAAACACTATTCGAGTAGTGTAACGTACCTGTGTCCTCTTCACTCCAACAACCCATGGACTGGTCACGTTCTGAATTCGAATCATTTCAGAAAACTATCGAGAGAAGTCTATGCTAGTGCAAAGATGAACTGAACTACCTCGGCGACAAAGGATTTTGGCAGCCAAGGTTCTGCGTGAGAGGGCATCTGAAATCGACGCGTATACACACTTAGCTCCGCGCGCTCGCTAAGAGCATGGATGGTGCAGGAGGATCAGTTGTTGGTGATCTTACCTGCTTCGGTAGCACGAGCCATAGATTTTCGCCTAGGTCTTTCATCGTCGGTGGCTGAAACGAGCACGATGTCGGAAGCGAGAACACTGGGGAGAACATACGAGAAAACACTCTTACAGTTGGCACATCAGCAGATCTCTGAGGAGCGGGCCAAGGCATCTGAATACATGAGCAGTGTTCAGCGTCACGGCATCAAAAACACTATTCGAGTAGTGTAACGTACCTGTGTCCTCTTCACTCCAACAACCCATGGACTGGTCACGTTCTGAATTCGAATCATTTCAGAAAACTATCGAGAGAAGTCTATGCTAGTGCAAAGATGAACTGAACTACCTCGGCGACAAAGGATTTTGGCAGCCAAGGTTCTGCGTGAGAGGGCATCTGAAATCGACGCGTATACACACTTAGCTCCGCGCGCTCGCTAAGAGCATGGATGGTGCAGGAGGATCAGTTGTTGGTGATCTTACCTGCTTCGGTAGCACGAGCCATGGATTTTCGCCAAGGTCTTTCATCGTCGGTGTCTGAAACGAGCACGATGTCGGAAGCGAGAACACTGGGGAGAACATACGAGAAAACACTCTTACAGTTGGCACATCAGCAGATCTCTGAGGAGCGGGCCAAGGCATCTGAATACATGAGCAGTGTTCAGCGTCACGGCACCAAAACACTATTCGAGTAGTGTAACGTACCTGTGTCCTCTTCACTCCAACAACCCATGGACTGGTCACGTTCTGAATTCGAATCATTTCAGAAAACTATCGAGAGAAGTCTATGCTAGTGCAAAGATGAACTGAACTACCTCGGCGACAAAGGATTTTGGCAGCCAAGGTTCTGCGTGAGAGGGCATCTGAAATCGACGCGTATACACACTTAGCTCCGCGCGCTCGCTAAGAGCATGGATAGTGCAGGAGGATCAGTTGTTGGTGATCTTACCTGCTTCGGTAGCACGAGCCATAGATTTTCGCCTAGGTCTTTCATCGTCGGTGGCTGAAACGAGCACGATGTCGGAAGCGAGAACACTGGGGAGAACATACGAGAAAACACTCTTACAGTTGGCACATCAGCAGCTCTCTGAGGAGCGGGCCAAGGCATCTGAACACATGAGCAGTGTTCAGCGTCACGGCATCAAAAACACTATTCGAGTAGTGTAACGTACCTGTGTCCTCTTCACTCCAACAACCCATGGACTGGTCACGTTCTGAATTCGAATCATTTCAGAAAACTATCGAGAGAAGTCTATGCTAGTGCAAAGATGAACTGAACTACCTCGGCGACAAAGGATTTTGGCAGCCAAGGTTCTGCGTGAGAGGGCATCTGAAATCGACGCGTATACACACTTAGCTCCGCGCGCTCGCTAAGAGCATGGATAGTGCAGGAGGATCAGTTGTTGGTGATCTTACCTGCTTCGGTAGCACGAGCCATGGATTTTCGCCTAGGTCTTTCATCGTCGGTGGCTGAAACGAGCACGATGTCGGAAGCGAGAACACTGGGGAGAACATACGAGAAAACACTCTTACAGTTGGCACATCAGCAGATCTCTGAGGAGCGGGCCAAGGCATCTGAATACATGAGCAGTGTTCAGCGTCACGGCATCAAAAACACTATTCGAGTAGTGTAACGTACCTGTGTCCTCTTCACTCCAACAACCCATGGACTGGTCACGTTCTGAATTCGAATCATTTCAGAAAACTATCGAGAGAAGTCTATGCTAGTGCAAAGATGAACTGAACTACCTCGGCGACAAAGGATTTTGGCAGCCAAGGTTCTGCGTGAGAGGGCATCTGAAATCGACGCGTATACACACTTAGCTCCGCGCGCTCGCTAAGAGCATGGATGGTGCAGGAGGATCAGTTGTTGGTGATCTTACCTGCTTCGGTAGCACGAGCCATGGATTTTCGCCAAGGTCTTTCATCGTCGGTGTCTGAAACGAGCACGATGTCGGAAGCGAGAACACTGGGGAGAACATACGAGAAAACACTCTTACAGTTGGCACATCAGCAGATCTCTGAGGAGCGGGCCAAGGCATCTGAATACATGAGCAGTGTTCAGCGTCACGGCACCAAAACACTATTCGAGTAGTGTAACGTACCTGTGTCCTCTTCACTCCAACAACCCATGGACTGGTCACGTTCTGAATTCGAATCATTTCAGAAAACTATCGAGAGAAGTCTATGCTAGTGCAAAGATGAACTGAACTACCTCGGCGACAAAGGATTTTGGCAGCCAAGGTTCTGCGTGAGAGGGCATCTGAAATCGACGCGTATACACACTTAGCTCCGCGCGCTCGCTAAGAGCATGGATAGTGCAGGAGGATCAGTTGTTGGTGATCTTACCTGCTTCGGTAGCACGAGCCATAGATTTTCGCCTAGGTCTTTCATCGTCGGTGGCTGAAACGAGCACGATGTCGGAAGCGAGAACACTGGGGAGAACATACGAGAAAACACTCTTACAGTTGGCACATCAGCAGCTCTCTGAGGAGCGGGCCAAGGCATCTGAACACATGAGCAGTGTTCAGCGTCACGGCATCAAAAACACTATTCGAGTAGTGTAACGTACCTGTGTCCTCTTCACTCCAACAACCCATGGACTGGTCACGTTCTGAATTCGAATCATTTCAGAAAACTATCGAGAGAAGTCTATGCTAGTGCAAAGATGAACTGAACTACCTCGGCGACAAAGGATTTTGGCAGCCAAGGTTCTGCGTGAGAGGGCATCTGAAATCGACGCGTATACACACTTAGCTCCGCGCGCTCGCTAAGAGCATGGATAGTGCAGGAGGATCAGTTGTTGGTGATCTTACCTGCTTCGGTAGCACGAGCCATGGATTTTCGCCTAGGTCTTTCATCGTCGGTGGCTGAAACGAGCACGATGTCGGAAGCGAGAACACTGGGGAGAACATACGAGAAAACACTCTTACAGTTGGCACATCAGCAGCTCTCTGAGGATCGGGCCAAGGCATCTGAATACATGAGCAGTGTTCAGCGTCACGGCACCAAAAACACTATTCGAGTAGTGTAACGTACCTGTGTCCTCTTCACTCCAACAACCCATGGACTGGTCACGTTCTGAATTCGAATCATTTCAGAAAACTATCGAGAGAAGTCTATGCTAGTGCAAAGATGAACTGAACTACCTCGGCGACAAAGGATTTTGGCAGCCAAGGTTCTGCGTGAGAGGGCATCTGAAATCGACGCGTATACACACTTAGCTCCGCGCGCTCGCTAAGAGCATGGATAGTGCAGGAGGATCAGTTGTTGGTGATCTTACCTGCTTCGGTAGCACGAGCCATAGATTTTCGCCTAGGTCTTCCATCGTCGGTGGCTGAAACGAGCACGATGTCGGAAGCGAGAACACTGGGGAGAACATACGAGAAAACACTCTTACAGTTGGCACATCAGCAGCTCTCTGAGGAGCGGGCCAAGGCATCTGAATACATGAGCAGTGTTCAGCGTCACGGCACCAAAAACACTATTCGAGTAGTGTAACGTACCTGTGTCCTCTTCACTCCAACAACCCATGGACTGGTCACGTTCTGAATTCGAATCATTTCAGAAAACTATCGAGAGAAGTCTATGCTAGTGCAAAGATGAACTGAACTACCTCGGCGACAAAGGATTCTGGCAGCCAAGGTTCTGCGTGAGAGGGCATCTGAAATCGACGCGTATACACACTTAGCTCCGCGCGCTCGCTAAGAGCATGGATGGTGCAGGAGGATCAGTTGTTGGTGATCTTACCTGCCTCGGTAGCACGAGCCATGGATTTTCGCCAAGGTCTTTCATCGTCGGTGTCTGAAACGAGCACGATGTCGGAAGCGAGAACACTGGGGAGAACATACGAGAAAACACTCTTACAGTTGGCACATCAGCAGATCTCTGAGGAGCGGGCCAAGGCATCTGAATACATGAGCAGTGTTCAGCGTCACGGCACCAAAACACTATTCGAGTAGTGTAACGTACCTGTGTCCTCTTCACTCCGACAACCCATGGACTAGTCACGTTCTGAATTCGAATCATTTCAGAAAACTATCGAGAGAAGTCTATGCTAGTGCAAAGATGAACTGAACTACCTCGGCGACAAAGGATTTTGGCAGCCAAGGTTCTGCGTGAGAGGGCATCTGAAATCGACGCGTATACACACTTAGCTCCGCGCGCTCGCTAAGAGCATGGATGGTGCAGGAGGATCAGTTGTTGGTGATCTTACCTGCTTCGGTAGCACGAGCCATGGATTTTCGCCAAGGTCTTTCATCGTCGGTGTCTGAAACGAGCACGATGTCGGAAGCGAGAACACTGGGGAGAACATACGAGAAAACACTCTTACAGTTGGCACATCAGCAGATCTCTGAGGAGCGGGCCAAGGCATCTGAATACATGAGCAGTGTTCAGCGTCACGGCACCAAAACACTATTCGAGTAGTGTAACGTACCTGTGTCCTCTTCACTCCAACAACCCATGGACTGGTCACGTTCTGAATTCGAATCATTTCAGAAAACTATCGAGAGAAGTCTATGCTAGTGCAAAGATGAACTGAACTACCTCGGCGACAAAGGATTTTGGCAGCCAAGGTTCTGCGTGAGAGGGCATCTGAAATCGACGCGTATACACACTTAGCTCCGCGCGCTCGCTAAGAGCATGGATAGTGCAGGAGGATCAGTTGTTGGTGATCTTACCTGCTTCGGTAGCACGAGCCATAGATTTTCGCCTAGGTCTTTCATCGTCGGTGGCTGAAACGAGCACGATGTCGGAAGCGAGAACACTGGGGAGAACATACGAGAAAACACTCTTACAGTTGGCACATCAGCAGCTCTCTGAGGAGCGGGCCAAGGCATCTGAACACATGAGCAGTGTTCAGCGTCACGGCATCAAAAACACTATTCGAGTAGTGTAACGTACCTGTGTCCTCTTCACTCCAACAACCCATGGACTGGTCACGTTCTGAATTCGAATCATTTCAGAAAACTATCGAGAGAAGTCTATGCTAGTGCAAAGATGAACTGAACTACCTCGGCGACAAAGGATTTTGGCAGCCAAGGTTCTGCGTGAGAGGGCATCTGAAATCGACGCGTATACACACTTAGCTCCGCGCGCTCGCTAAGAGCATGGATAGTGCAGGAGGATCAGTTGTTGGTGATCTTACCTGCTTCGGTAGCACGAGCCATGGATTTTCGCCTAGGTCTTTCATCGTCGGTGGCTGAAACGAGCACGATGTCGGAAGCGAGAACACTGGGGAGAACATACGAGAAAACACTCTTACAGTTGGCACATCAGCAGCTCTCTGAGGATCGGGCCAAGGCATCTGAATACATGAGCAGTGTTCAGCGTCACGGCACCAAAAACACTATTCGAGTAGTGTAACGTACCTGTGTCCTCTTCACTCCAACAACCCATGGACTGGTCACGTTCTGAATTCGAATCATTTCAGAAAACTATCGAGAGAAGTCTATGCTAGTGCAAAGATGAACTGAACTACCTCGGCGACAAAGGATTTTGGCAGCCAAGGTTCTGCGTGAGAGGGCATCTGAAATCGACGCGTATACACACTTAGCTCCGCGCGCTCGCTAAGAGCATGGATAGTGCAGGAGGATCAGTTGTTGGTGATCTTACCTGCTTCGGTAGCACGAGCCATGGATTTTCGCCTAGGTCTTTCATCGTCGGTGGCTGAAACGAGCACGATGTCGGAAGCGAGAACACTGGGGAGAACATACGAGAAAACACTCTTACAGTTGGCACATCAGCAGCTCTCTGAGGAGCGGGCCAAGGCATCTGAATACATGAGCAGTGTTCAGCGTCACGGCACCAAAACACTATTCGAGTAGTGTAACGTACCTGTGTCCTCTTCACTCCGACAACCCATGGACTAGTCACGTTCTGAATTCGAATCATTTCAGAAAACTATCGAGAGAAGTCTATGCTAGTGCAAAGATGAACTGAACTACCTCGGCGACAAAGGATTTTGGCAGCCAAGGTTCTGCGTGAGAGGGCATCTGAAATCGACGCGTATACACACTTAGCTCCGCGCGCTCGCTAAGAGCATGGATGGTGCAGGAGGATCAGTTGTTGGTGATCTTACCTGCTTCGGTAGCACGAGCCATGGATTTTCGCCTAGGTCTTTCATCGTCGGTGGCTGAAACGAGCACGATGTCGGAAGCGAGAACACTGGGGAGAACATACGAGAAAACACTCTTACAGTTGGCACATCAGCAGCTCTCTGAGGAGCGGGCCAAGGCATCTGAATACATGAGCAGTGTTCAGCGTCACGGCACCAAAACACTATTCGAGTAGTGTAACGTACCTGTGTCCTCTTCACTCCGACAACCCATGGACTAGTCACGTTCTGAATTCGAATCATTTCAGAAAACTATCGAGAGAAGTCTATGCTAGTGCAAAGATGAACTGAACTACCTCGGCGACAAAGGATTTTGGCAGCCAAGGTTCTGCGTGAGAGGGCATCTGAAATCGACGCGTATACACACTTAGCTCCGCGCGCTCGCTAAGAGCATGGATGGTGCAGGAGGATCAGTTGTTGGTGATCTTACCTGCTTCGGTAGCACGAGCCATGGATTTTCGCCAAGGTCTTTCATCGTCGGTGTCTGAAACGAGCACGATGTCGGAAGCGAGAACACTGGGGAGAACATACAAGAAAACACTCTTACAGTTGGCACATCAGCAGCTCTCTGAGGAGCGGGCCAAGGCATCTGAATACATGAGCAGTGTTCAGCGTCACGGCACCAAAACACTATTCGAGTAGTGTAACGTACCTGTGTCCTCTTCACTCCAACAACCCATGGACTGGTCACGTTCTGAATTCGAATCATTTCAGAAAACTATGGAGAGAAGTCTATGCTAGTGCAAAGATGAACTGAACTACCTCGGCGACAAAGGATTTTGGCAGCCAAGGTTCTGCGTGAGAGGGCATCTGAAATCGACGCGTATACACACTTAGCTCCGCGCGCTCGCTAAGAGCATGGATAGTGCAGGAGGATCAGTTGTTGGTGATCTTACCTGCTTCGGTAGCACGAGCCATGGATTTTCGCCTAGGTCTTTCATCGTCGGTGGCTGAAACGAGCACGATGTCGGAAGCGAGAACACTGGGGAGAACATACGAGAAAACACTCTTACAGTTGGCACATCAGCAGCTCTCTGAGGAGCGGGCCAAGGCATCTGAATACATGAGCAGTGTTCAGCGTCACGGCACCAAAACACTATTCGAGTAGTGTAACGTACCTGTGTCCTCTTCACTCCGACAACCCATGGACTAGTCACGTTCTGAATTCGAATCATTTCAGAAAACTATCGAGAGAAGTCTATGCTAGTGCAAAGATGAACTGAACTACCTCGGCGACAAAGGATTTTGGCAGCCAAGGTTCTGCGTGAGAGGGCATCTGAAATCGACGCGTATACACACTTAGCTCCGCGCGCTCGCTAAGAGCATGGATGGTGCAGGAGGATCAGTTGTTGGTGATCTTACCTGCTTCGGTAGCACGAGCCATGGATTTTCGCCTAGGTCTTTCATCGTCGGTGGCTGAAACGAGCACGATGTCGGAAGCGAGAACACTGGGGAGAACATACGAGAAAACACTCTTACAGTTGGCACATCAGCAGCTCTCTGAGGAGCGGGCCAAGGCATCTGAATACATGAGCAGTGTTCAGCGTCACGGCACCAAAACACTATTCGAGTAGTGTAACGTACCTGTGTCCTCTTCACTCCGACAACCCATGGACTAGTCACGTTCTGAATTCGAATCATTTCAGAAAACTATCGAGAGAAGTCTATGCTAGTGCAAAGATGAACTGAACTACCTCGGCGACAAAGGATTTTGGCAGCCAAGGTTCTGCGTGAGAGGGCATCTGAAATCGACGCGTATACACACTTAGCTCCGCGCGCTCGCTAAGAGCATGGATGGTGCAGGAGGATCAGTTGTTGGTGATCTTACCTGCTTCGGTAGCACGAGCCATGGATTTTCGCCAAGGTCTTTCATCGTCGGTGTCTGAAACGAGCACGATGTCGGAAGCGAGAACACTGGGGAGAACATACGAGAAAACACTCTTACAGTTGGCACATCAGCAGCTCTCTGAGGAGCGGGCCAAGGCATCTGAATACATGAGCAGTGTTCAGCGTCACGGCACCAAAACACTATTCGAGTAGTGTAACGTACCTGTGTCCTCTTCACTCCAACAACCCATGGACTGGTCACGTTCTGAATTCGAATCATTTCAGAAAGCTATCGAGAGAAGTCTATGCTAGTGCAAAGATGAACTGAACTACCTCGGCGACAAAGGATTTTGGCAGCCAAGGTTCTGCGTGAGAGGGCATCTGAAATCGACGCGTATACACACTTAGCTCCGCGCGCTCGCTAAGAGCATGGATAGTGCAGGAGGATCAGTTGTTGGTGATCTTACCTGCTTCGGTAGCACGAGCCATGGATTTTCGCCTAGGTCTTTCATCGTCGGTGGCTGAAACGAGCACGATGTCGGAAGCGAGAACACTGGGGAGAACATACGAGAAAACACTCTTACAGTTGGCACATCAGCAGCTCTCTGAGGAGCGGGCCAAGGCATCTGAATACATGAGCAGTGTTCAGCGTCACGGCACCAAAACACTATTCGAGTAGTGTAACGTACCTGTGTCCTCTTCACTCCAACAACCCATGGACTGGTCACGTTCTGAATTCGAATCATTTCAGAAAACTATCGAGAGAAGTCTATGCTAGTGCAAAGATGAACTGAACTACCTCGGCGACAAAGGATTTTGGCAGCCAAGGTTCTGCGTGAGAGGGCATCTGAAATCGACGCGTATACACACTTAGCTCCGCGCGCTCGCTAAGAGCATGGATAGTGCAGGAGGATCAGTTGTTGGTGATCTTACCTGCTTCGGTAGCACGAGCCATGGATTTTCGCCTAGGTCTTTCATCGTCGGTGGCTGAAACGAGCACGATGTCGGAAGCGAGAACACTGGGGAGAACATACGAGAAAACACTCTTACAGTTGGCACATCAGCAGCTCTCTGAGGAGCGGGCCAAGGCATCTGAATACATGAGCAGTGTTCAGCGTCACGGCACCAAAACACTATTCGAGTAGTGTAACGTACCTGTGTCCTCTTCACTCCGACAACCCATGGACTAGTCACGTTCTGAATTCGAATCATTTCAGAAAACTATCGAGAGAAGTCTATGCTAGTGCAAAGATGAACTGAACTACCTCGGCGACAAAGGATTTTGGCAGCCAAGGTTCTGCGTGAGAGGGCATCTGAAATCGACGCGTATACACACTTAGCTCCGCGCGCTCGCTAAGAGCATGGATGGTGCAGGAGGATCAGTTGTTGGTGATCTTACCTGCTTCGGTAGCACGAGCCATGGATTTTCGCCTAGGTCTTTCATCGTCGGTGGCTGAAACGAGCACGATGTCGGAAGCGAGAACACTGGGGAGAACATACGAGAAAACACTCTTACAGTTGGCACATCAGCAGCTCTCTGAGGAGCGGGCCAAGGCATCTGAATACATGAGCAGTGTTCAGCGTCACGGCACCAAAACACTATTCGAGTAGTGTAACGTACCTGTGTCCTCTTCACTCCGACAACCCATGGACTAGTCACGTTCTGAATTCGAATCATTTCAGAAAACTATCGAGAGAAGTCTATGCTAGTGCAAAGATGAACTGAACTACCTCGGCGACAAAGGATTTTGGCAGCCAAGGTTCTGCGTGAGAGGGCATCTGAAATCGACGCGTATACACACTTAGCTCCGCGCGCTCGCTAAGAGCATGGATGGTGCAGGAGGATCAGTTGTTGGTGATCTTACCTGCTTCGGTAGCACGAGCCATGGATTTTCGCCAAGGTCTTTCATCGTCGGTGTCTGAAACGAGCACGATGTCGGAAGCGAGAACACTGGGGAGAACATACAAGAAAACACTCTTACAGTTGGCACATCAGCAGCTCTCTGAGGAGCGGGCCAAGGCATCTGAATACATGAGCAGTGTTCAGCGTCACGGCACCAAAACACTATTCGAGTAGTGTAACGTACCTGTGTCCTCTTCACTCCAACAACCCATGGACTGGTCACGTTCTGAATTCGAATCATTTCAGAAAACTATCGAGAGAAGTCTATGCTAGTGCAAAGATGAACTGAACTACCTCGGCGACAAAGGATTTTGGCAGCCAAGGTTCTGCGTGAGAGGGCATCTGAAATCGACGCGTATACACACTTAGCTCCGCGCGCTCGCTAAGAGCATGGATAGTGCAGGAGGATCAGTTGTTGGTGATCTTACCTGCTTCGGTAGCACGAGCCATGGATTTTCGCCTAGGTCTTTCATCGTCGGTGGCTGAAACGAGCACGATGTCGGAAGCGAGAACACTGGGGAGAACATACGAGAAAACACTCTTACAGTTGGCACATCAGCAGCTCTCTGAGGAGCGGGCCAAGGCATCTGAATACATGAGCAGTGTTCAGCGTCACGGCACCAAAACACTATTCGAGTAGTGTAACGTACCTGTGTCCTCTTCACTCCGACAACCCATGGACTAGTCACGTTCTGAATTCGAATCATTTCAGAAAACTATCGAGAGAAGTCTATGCTAGTGCAAAGATGAACTGAACTACCTCGGCGACAAAGGATTTTGGCAGCCAAGGTTCTGCGTGAGAGGGCATCTGAAATCGACGCGTATACACACTTAGCTCCGCGCGCTCGCTAAGAGCATGGATGGTGCAGGAGGATCAGTTGTTGGTGATCTTACCTGCTTCGGTAGCACGAGCCATGGATTTTCGCCTAGGTCTTTCATCGTCGGTGGCTGAAACGAGCACGATGTCGGAAGCGAGAACACTGGGGAGAACATACGAGAAAACACTCTTACAGTTGGCACATCAGCAGCTCTCTGAGGAGCGGGCCAAGGCATCTGAATACATGAGCAGTGTTCAGCGTCACGGCACCAAAACACTATTCGAGTAGTGTAACGTACCTGTGTCCTCTTCACTCCGACAACCCATGGACTAGTCACGTTCTGAATTCGAATCATTTCAGAAAACTATCGAGAGAAGTCTATGCTAGTGCAAAGATGAACTGAACTACCTCGGCGACAAAGGATTTTGGCAGCCAAGGTTCTGCGTGAGAGGGCATCTGAAATCGACGCGTATACACACTTAGCTCCGCGCGCTCGCTAAGAGCATGGATGGTGCAGGAGGATCAGTTGTTGGTGATCTTACCTGCTTCGGTAGCACGAGCCATGGATTTTCGCCAAGGTCTTTCATCGTCGGTGTCTGAAACGAGCACGATGTCGGAAGCGAGAACACTGGGGAGAACATACGAGAAAACACTCTTACAGTTGGCACATCAGCAGCTCTCTGAGGAGCGGGCCAAGGCATCTGAATACATGAGCAGTGTTCAGCGTCACGGCACCAAAACACTATTCGAGTAGTGTAACGTACCTGTGTCCTCTTCACTCCAACAACCCATGGACTGGTCACGTTCTGAATTCGAATCATTTCAGAAAGCTATCGAGAGAAGTCTATGCTAGTGCAAAGATGAACTGAACTACCTCGGCGACAAAGGATTTTGGCAGCCAAGGTTCTGCGTGAGAGGGCATCTGAAATCGACGCGTATACACACTTAGCTCCGCGCGCTCGCTAAGAGCATGGATAGTGCAGGAGGATCAGTTGTTGGTGATCTTACCTGCTTCGGTAGCACGAGCCATGGATTTTCGCCTAGGTCTTTCATCGTCGGTGGCTGAAACGAGCACGATGTCGGAAGCGAGAACACTGGGGAGAACATACGAGAAAACACTCTTACAGTTGGCACATCAGCAGCTCTCTGAGGAGCGGGCCAAGGCATCTGAATACATGAGCAGTGTTCAGCGTCACGGCACCAAAACACTATTCGAGTAGTGTAACGTACCTGTGTCCTCTTCACTCCAACAACCCATGGACTGGTCACGTTCTGAATTCGAATCATTTCAGAAAACTATCGAGAGAAGTCTATGCTAGTGCAAAGATGAACTGAACTACCTCGGCGACAAAGGATTTTGGCAGCCAAGGTTCTGCGTGAGAGGGCATCTGAAATCGACGCGTATACACACTTAGCTCCGCGCGCTCGCTAAGAGCATGGATAGTGCAGGAGGATCAGTTGTTGGTGATCTTACCTGCTTCGGTAGCACGAGCCATGGATTTTCGCCTAGGTCTTTCATCGTCGGTGGCTGAAACGAGCACGATGTCGGAAGCGAGAACACTGGGGAGAACATACGAGAAAACACTCTTACAGTTGGCACATCAGCAGCTCTCTGAGGAGCGGGCCAAGGCATCTGAATACATGAGCAGTGTTCAGCGTCACGGCACCAAAACACTATTCGAGTAGTGTAACGTACCTGTGTCCTCTTCACTCCAACAACCCATGGACTGGTCACGTTCTGAATTCGAATCATTTCAGAAAACTATCGAGAGAAGTCTATGCTAGTGCAAAGATGAACTGAACTACCTCGGCGACAAAGGATTTTGGCAGCCAAGGTTCTGCGTGAGAGGGCATCTGAAATCGACGCGTATACACACTTAGCTCCGCGCGCTCGCTAAGAGCATGGATAGTGCAGGAGGATCAGTTGTTGGTGATCTTACCTGCTTCGGTAGCACGAGCCATGGATTTTCGCCTAGGTCTTTCATCGTCGGTGGCTGAAACGAGCACGATGTCGGAAGCGAGAACACTGGGGAGAACATACGAGAAAACACTCTTACAGTTGGCACATCAGCAGCTCTCTGAGGAGCGGGCCAAGGCATCTGAATACATGAGCAGTGTTCAGCGTCACGGCACCAAAACACTATTCGAGTAGTGTAACGTACCTGTGTCCTCTTCACTCCGACAACCCATGGACTAGTCACGTTCTGAATTCGAATCATTTCAGAAAACTATCGAGAGAAGTCTATGCTAGTGCAAAGATGAACTGAACTACCTCGGCGACAAAGGATTTTGGCAGCCAAGGTTCTGCGTGAGAGGGCATCTGAAATCGACGCGTATACACACTTAGCTCCGCGCGCTCGCTAAGAGCATGGATGGTGCAGGAGGATCAGTTGTTGGTGATCTTACCTGCTTCGGTAGCACGAGCCATGGATTTTCGCCTAGGTCTTTCATCGTCGGTGGCTGAAACGAGCACGATGTCGGAAGCGAGAACACTGGGGAGAACATACGAGAAAACACTCTTACAGTTGGCACATCAGCAGCTCTCTGAGGAGCGGGCCAAGGCATCTGAATACATGAGCAGTGTTCAGCGTCACGGCACCAAAACACTATTCGAGTAGTGTAACGTACCTGTGTCCTCTTCACTCCGACAACCCATGGACTAGTCACGTTCTGAATTCGAATCATTTCAGAAAACTATCGAGAGAAGTCTATGCTAGTGCAAAGATGAACTGAACTACCTCGGCGACAAAGGATTTTGGCAGCCAAGGTTCTGCGTGAGAGGGCATCTGAAATCGACGCGTATACACACTTAGCTCCGCGCGCTCGCTAAGAGCATGGATGGTGCAGGAGGATCAGTTGTTGGTGATCTTACCTGCTTCGGTAGCACGAGCCATGGATTTTCGCCTAGGTCTTTCATCGTCGGTGGCTGAAACGAGCACGATGTCGGAAGCGAGAACACTGGGGAGAACATACGAGAAAACACTCTTACAGTTGGCACATCAGCAGCTCTCTGAGGAGCGGGCCAAGGCATCTGAATACATGAGCAGTGTTCAGCGTCACGGCACCAAAACACTATTCGAGTAGTGTAACGTACCTGTGTCCTCTTCACTCCGACAACCCATGGACTAGTCACGTTCTGAATTCGAATCATTTCAGAAAACTATCGAGAGAAGTCTATGCTAGTGCAAAGATGAACTGAACTACCTCGGCGACAAAGGATTTTGGCAGCCAAGGTTCTGCGTGAGAGGGCATCTGAAATCGACGCGTATACACACTTAGCTCCGCGCGCTCGCTAAGAGCATGGATGGTGCAGGAGGATCAGTTGTTGGTGATCTTACCTGCTTCGGTAGCACGAGCCATGGATTTTCGCCAAGGTCTTTCATCGTCGGTGTCTGAAACGAGCACGATGTCGGAAGCGAGAACACTGGGGAGAACATACGAGAAAACACTCTTACAGTTGGCACATCAGCAGCTCTCTGAGGAGCGGGCCAAGGCATCTGAATACATGAGCAGTGTTCAGCGTCACGGCACCAAAACACTATTCGAGTAGTGTAACGTACCTGTGTCCTCTTCACTCCAACAACCCATGGACTGGTCACGTTCTGAATTCGAATCATTTCAGAAAGCTATCGAGAGAAGTCTATGCTAGTGCAAAGATGAACTGAACTACCTCGGCGACAAAGGATTTTGGCAGCCAAGGTTCTGCGTGAGAGGGCATCTGAAATCGACGCGTATACACACTTAGCTCCGCGCGCTCGCTAAGAGCATGGATAGTGCAGGAGGATCAGTTGTTGGTGATCTTACCTGCTTCGGTAGCACGAGCCATGGATTTTCGCCTAGGTCTTTCATCGTCGGTGGCTGAAACGAGCACGATGTCGGAAGCGAGAACACTGGGGAGAACATACGAGAAAACACTCTTACAGTTGGCACATCAGCAGCTCTCTGAGGAGCGGGCCAAGGCATCTGAATACATGAGCAGTGTTCAGCGTCACGGCACCAAAACACTATTCGAGTAGTGTAACGTACCTGTGTCCTCTTCACTCCAACAACCCATGGACTGGTCACGTTCTGAATTCGAATCATTTCAGAAAACTATCGAGAGAAGTCTATGCTAGTGCAAAGATGAACTGAACTACCTCGGCGACAAAGGATTTTGGCAGCCAAGGTTCTGCGTGAGAGGGCATCTGAAATCGACGCGTATACACACTTAGCTCCGCGCGCTCGCTAAGAGCATGGATAGTGCAGGAGGATCAGTTGTTGGTGATCTTACCTGCTTCGGTAGCACGAGCCATGGATTTTCGCCTAGGTCTTTCATCGTCGGTGGCTGAAACGAGCACGATGTCGGAAGCGAGAACACTGGGGAGAACATACGAGAAAACACTCTTACAGTTGGCACATCAGCAGCTCTCTGAGGAGCGGGCCAAGGCATCTGAATACATGAGCAGTGTTCAGCGTCACGGCACCAAAACACTATTCGAGTAGTGTAACGTACCTGTGTCCTCTTCACTCCGACAACCCATGGACTAGTCACGTTCTGAATTCGAATCATTTCAGAAAACTATCGAGAGAAGTCTATGCTAGTGCAAAGATGAACTGAACTACCTCGGCGACAAAGGATTTTGGCAGCCAAGGTTCTGCGTGAGAGGGCATCTGAAATCGACGCGTATACACACTTAGCTCCGCGCGCTCGCTAAGAGCATGGATGGTGCAGGAGGATCAGTTGTTGGTGATCTTACCTGCTTCGGTAGCACGAGCCATGGATTTTCGCCAAGGTCTTTCATCGTCGGTGTCTGAAACGAGCACGATGTCGGAAGCGAGAACACTGGGGAGAACATACGAGAAAACACTCTTACAGTTGGCACATCAGCAGCTCTCTGAGGAGCGGGCCAAGGCATCTGAATACATGAGCAGTGTTCAGCGTCACGGCACCAAAACACTATTCGAGTAGTGTAACGTACCTGTGTCCTCTTCACTCCGACAACCCATGGACTAGTCACGTTCTGAATTCGAATCATTTCAGAAAACTATCGAGAGAAGTCTATGCTAGTGCAAAGATGAACTGAACTACCTCGGCGACAAAGGATTTTGGCAGCCAAGGTTCTGCGTGAGAGGGCATCTGAAATCGACGCGTATACACACTTAGCTCTGCGCGCTCGCTAAGAGCATGGATGGTGCAGGAGGATCAGTTGTTGGTGATCTTACCTGCTTCGGTAGCACGAGCCATGGATTTTCGCCAAGGTCTTTCATCGTCGGTGTCTGAAACGAGCACGATGTCGGAAGCGAGAACACTGGGGAGAACATACGAGAAAACACTCTTACAGTTGGCACATCAGCAGATCTCTGAGGAGCGGGCCAAGGCATCTGAATACATGAGCAGTGTTCAGCGTCACGGCATCAAAAACACTATTCGAGTAGTGTAACGTACCTGTGTCCTCTTCACTCCAACAACCCATGGACTGGTCACGTTCTGAATTCGAATCATTTCAGAAAACTATCGAGAGAAGTCTATGCTAGTGCAAAGATGAACTGAACTACCTCGGCGACAAAGGATTTTGGCAGCCAAGGTTCTGCGTGAGAGGGCATCTGAAATCGACGCGTATACACACTTAGCTCCGCGCGCTCGCAAAGAGCATGGATAGTGCAGGAGGATCAGTTGTTGGTGATCTTACCTGCTTCGGTAGCACGAGCCATGGATTTTCGCCTAGGTCTTTCATCGTCGGTGGCTGAAACGAGCACGATGTCGGAAGCGAGAACACTGGGGAGAACATACGAGAAAACACTCTTACAGTTGGCACATCAGCAGCTCTCTGAGGAGCGGGCCAAGGCATCTGAATACATGAGCAGTGTTCAGCGTCACGGCACCAAAAACACTATTCGAGTAGTGTAACGTACCTGTGTCCTCTTCACTCCAACAACCCATGGACTGGTCACGTTCTGAATTCGAATCATTTCAGAAAACTATCGAGAGAAGTCTATGCTAGTGCAAAGATGAACTGAACTACCTCGGCGACAAAGGATTTTGGCAGCCAAGGTTCTGCGTGAGAGGGCATCTGAAATCGACGCGTATACACACTTAGCTCCGCGCGCTCGCTAAGAGCATGGATAGTGCAGGAGGATCAGTTGTTGGTGATCTTACCTGCTTCGGTAGCACGAGCCATGGATTTTCGCCTAGGTCTTTCATCGTCGGTGGCTGAAACGAGCACGATGTCGGAAGCGAGAACACTGGGGAGAACATACGAGAAAACACTCTTACAGTTGGCACATCAGCAGCTCTCTGAGGAGCGGGCCAAGGCATCTGAATACATGAGCAGTGTTCAGCGTCACGGCACCAAAACACTATTCGAGTAGTGTAACGTACCTGTGTCCTCTTCACTCCGACAACCCATGGACTAGTCACGTTCTGAATTCGAATCATTTCAGAAAACTATCGAGAGAAGTCTATGCTAGTGCAAAGATGAACTGAACTACCTCGGCGACAAAGGATTTTGGCAGCCAAGGTTCTGCGTGAGAGGGCATCTGAAATCGACGCGTATACACACTTAGCTCCGCGCGCTCGCTAAGAGCATGGATGGTGCAGGAGGATCAGTTGTTGGTGATCTTACCTGCTTCGGTAGCACGAGCCATGGATTTTCGCCAAGGTCTTTCATCGTCGGTGTCTGAAACGAGCACGATGTCGGAAGCGAGAACACTGGGGAGAACATACGAGAAAACACTCTTACAGTTGGCACATCAGCAGATCTCTGAGGAGCGGGCCAAGGCATCTGAATACATGAGCAGTGTTCAGCGTCACGGCACCAAAACACTATTCGAGTAGTGTAACGTACCTGTGTCCTCTTCACTCCAACAACCCATGGACTGGTCACGTTCTGAATTCGAATCATTTCAGAAAACTATCGAGAGAAGTCTATGCTAGTGCAAAGATGAACTGAACTACCTCGGCGACAAAGGATTTTGGCAGCCAAGGTTCTGCGTGAGAGGGCATCTGAAATCGACGCGTATACACACTTAGCTCCGCGCGCTCGCTAAGAGCATGGATAGTGCAGGAGGATCAGTTGTTGGTGATCTTACCTGCTTCGGTAGCACGAGCCATAGATTTTCGCCTAGGTCTTTCATCGTCGGTGGCTGAAACGAGCACGATGTCGGAAGCGAGAACACTGGGGAGAACATACGAGAAAACACTCTTACAGTTGGCACATCAGCAGATCTCTGAGGAGCGGGCCAAGGCATCTGAATACATGAGCAGTGTTCAGCGTCACGGCATCAAAAACACTATTCGAGCAGTGTAACGTACCTGTGTCCTCTTCACTCCAACAACCCATGGACTGGTCACGTTCTGAATTCGAATCATTTCAGAAAACTATCGAGAGAAGTCTATGCTAGTGCAAAGATGAACTGAACTACCTCGGCGACAAAGGATTTTGGCAGCCAAGGTTCTGCGTGAGAGGGCATCTGAAATCGACGCGTATACACACTTAGCTCCGCGCGCTCGCTAAGAGCATGGATAGTGCAGGAGGATCAGTTGTTGGTGATCTTACCTGCTTCGGTAGCACGAGCCATGGATTTTCGCCTAGGTCTTTCATCGTCGGTGGCTGAAACGAGCACGATGTCGGAAGCGAGAACACTGGGGAGAACATACGAGAAAACACTCTTACAGTTGGCACATCAGCAGCTCTCTGAGGAGCGGGCCAAGGCATCTGAATACATGAGCAGTGTTCAGCGTCACGGCACCAAAACACTATTCGAGTAGTGTAACGTACCTGTGTCCTCTTCACTCCGACAACCCATGGACTAGTCACGTTCTGAATTCGAATCATTTCAGAAAACTATCGAGAGAAGTCTATGCTAGTGCAAAGATGAACTGAACTACCTCGGCGACAAAGGATTTTGGCAGCCAAGGTTCTGCGTGAGAGGGCATCTGAAATCGACGCGTATACACACTTAGCTCCGCGCGCTCGCTAAGAGCATGGATGGTGCAGGAGGATCAGTTGTTGGTGATCTTACCTGCTTCGGTAGCACGAGCCATGGATTTTCGCCAAGGTCTTTCATCGTCGGTGTCTGAAACGAGCACGATGTCGGAAGCGAGAACACTGGGGAGAACATACGAGAAAACACTCTTACAGTTGGCACATCAGCAGATCTCTGAGGAGCGGGCCAAGGCATCTGAATACATGAGCAGTGTTCAGCGTCACGGCACCAAAACACTATTCGAGTAGTGTAACGTACCTGTGTCCTCTTCACTCCAACAACCCATGGACTGGTCACGTTCTGAATTCGAATCATTTCAGAAAACTATCGAGAGAAGTCTATGCTAGTGCAAAGATGAACTGAACTACCTCGGCGACAAAGGATTTTGGCAGCCAAGGTTCTGCGTGAGAGGGCATCTGAAATCGACGCGTATACACACTTAGCTCCGCGCGCTCGCTAAGAGCATGGATAGTGCAGGAGGATCAGTTGTTGGTGATCTTACCTGCTTCGGTAGCACGAGCCATAGATTTTCGCCTAGGTCTTTCATCGTCGGTGGCTGAAACGAGCACGATGTCGGAAGCGAGAACACTGGGGAGAACATACGAGAAAACACTCTTACAGTTGGCACATCAGCAGATCTCTGAGGAGCGGGCCAAGGCATCTGAATACATGAGCAGTGTTCAGCGTCACGGCATCAAAAACACTATTCGAGTAGTGTAACGTACCTGTGTCCTCTTCACTCCAACAACCCATGGACTGGTCACGTTCTGAATTCGAATCATTTCAGAAAACTATCGAGAGAAGTCTATGCTAGTGCAAAGATGAACTGAACTACCTCGGCGACAAAGGATTTTGGCAGCCAAGGTTCTGCGTGAGAGGGCATCTGAAATCGACGCGTATACACACTTAGCTCCGCGCGCTCGCTAAGAGCATGGATGGTGCAGGAGGATCAGTTGTTGGTGATCTTACCTGCTTCGGTAGCACGAGCCATAGATTTTCGCCTAGGTCTTTCATCGTCGGTGGCTGAAACGAGCACGATGTCGGAAGCGAGAACACTGGGGAGAACATACGAGAAAACACTCTTACAGTTGGCACATCAGCAGATCTCTGAGGAGCGGGCCAAGGCATCTGAATACATGAGCAGTGTTCAGCGTCACGGCATCAAAAACACTATTCGAGTAGTGTAACGTACCTGTGTCCTCTTCACTCCAACAACCCATGGACTGGTCACGTTCTGAATTCGAATCATTTCAGAAAACTATCGAGAGAAGTCTATGCTAGTGCAAAGATGAACTGAACTACCTCGGCGACAAAGGATTTTGGCAGCCAAGGTTCTGCGTGAGAGGGCATCTGAAATCGACGCGTATACACACTTAGCTCCGCGCGCTCGCTAAGAGCATGGATAGTGCAGGAGGATCAGTTGTTGGTGATCTTACCTGCTTCGGTAGCACGAGCCATAGATTTTCGCCTAGGTCTTCCATCGTCGGTGGCTGAAACGAGCACGATGTCGGAAGCGAGAACACTGGGGAGAACATACGAGAAAACACTCTTACAGTTGGCACATCAGCAGCTCTCTGAGGAGCGGGCCAAGGCATCTGAATACATGAGCAGTGTTCAGCGTCACGGCACCAAAAACACTATTCGAGTAGTGTAACGTACCTGTGTCCTCTTCACTCCAACAACCCATGGACTGGTCACGTTCTGAATTCGAATCATTTCAGAAAACTATCGAGAGAAGTCTATGCTAGTGCAAAGATGAACTGAACTACCTCGGCGACAAAGGATTCTGGCAGCCAAGGTTCTGCGTGAGAGGGCATCTGAAATCGACGCGTATACACACTTAGCTCCGCGCGCTCGCTAAGAGCATGGATGGTGCAGGAGGATCAGTTGTTGGTGATCTTACCTGCCTCGGTAGCACGAGCCATGGATTTTCGCCAAGGTCTTTCATCGTCGGTGTCTGAAACGAGCACGATGTCGGAAGCGAGAACACTGGGGAGAACATACGAGAAAACACTCTTACAGTTGGCACATCAGCAGATCTCTGAGGAGCGGGCCAAGGCATCTGAATACATGAGCAGTGTTCAGCGTCACGGCACCAAAACACTATTCGAGTAGTGTAACGTACCTGTGTCCTCTTCACTCCGACAACCCATGGACTAGTCACGTTCTGAATTCGAATCATTTCAGAAAACTATCGAGAGAAGTCTATGCTAGTGCAAAGATGAACTGAACTACCTCGGCGACAAAGGATTTTGGCAGCCAAGGTTCTGCGTGAGAGGGCATCTGAAATCGACGCGTATACACACTTAGCTCCGCGCGCTCGCTAAGAGCATGGATGGTGCAGGAGGATCAGTTGTTGGTGATCTTACCTGCTTCGGTAGCACGAGCCATGGATTTTCGCCAAGGTCTTTCATCGTCGGTGTCTGAAACGAGCACGATGTCGGAAGCGAGAACACTGGGGAGAACATACGAGAAAACACTCTTACAGTTGGCACATCAGCAGATCTCTGAGGAGCGGGCCAAGGCATCTGAATACATGAGCAGTGTTCAGCGTCACGGCACCAAAACACTATTCGAGTAGTGTAACGTACCTGTGTCCTCTTCACTCCAACAACCCATGGACTGGTCACGTTCTGAATTCGAATCATTTCAGAAAACTATCGAGAGAAGTCTATGCTAGTGCAAAGATGAACTGAACTACCTCGGCGACAAAGGATTTTGGCAGCCAAGGTTCTGCGTGAGAGGGCATCTGAAATCGACGCGTATACACACTTAGCTCCGCGCGCTCGCTAAGAGCATGGATAGTGCAGGAGGATCAGTTGTTGGTGATCTTACCTGCTTCGGTAGCACGAGCCATAGATTTTCGCCTAGGTCTTTCATCGTCGGTGGCTGAAACGAGCACGATGTCGGAAGCGAGAACACTGGGGAGAACATACGAGAAAACACTCTTACAGTTGGCACATCAGCAGCTCTCTGAGGAGCGGGCCAAGGCATCTGAACACATGAGCAGTGTTCAGCGTCACGGCATCAAAAACACTATTCGAGTAGTGTAACGTACCTGTGTCCTCTTCACTCCAACAACCCATGGACTGGTCACGTTCTGAATTCGAATCATTTCAGAAAACTATCGAGAGAAGTCTATGCTAGTGCAAAGATGAACTGAACTACCTCGGCGACAAAGGATTTTGGCAGCCAAGGTTCTGCGTGAGAGGGCATCTGAAATCGACGCGTATACACACTTAGCTCCGCGCGCTCGCTAAGAGCATGGATAGTGCAGGAGGATCAGTTGTTGGTGATCTTACCTGCTTCGGTAGCACGAGCCATGGATTTTCGCCTAGGTCTTTCATCGTCGGTGGCTGAAACGAGCACGATGTCGGAAGCGAGAACACTGGGGAGAACATACGAGAAAACACTCTTACAGTTGGCACATCAGCAGCTCTCTGAGGAGCGGGCCAAGGCATCTGAATACATGAGCAGTGTTCAGCGTCACGGCACCAAAACACTATTCGAGTAGTGTAACGTACCTGTGTCCTCTTCACTCCGACAACCCATGGACTAGTCACGTTCTGAATTCGAATCATTTCAGAAAACTATCGAGAGAAGTCTATGCTAGTGCAAAGATGAACTGAACTACCTCGGCGACAAAGGATTTTGGCAGCCAAGGTTCTGCGTGAGAGGGCATCTGAAATCGACGCGTATACACACTTAGCTCCGCGCGCTCGCTAAGAGCATGGATGGTGCAGGAGGATCAGTTGTTGGTGATCTTACCTGCTTCGGTAGCACGAGCCATGGATTTTCGCCAAGGTCTTTCATCGTCGGTGTCTGAAACGAGCACGATGTCGGAAGCGAGAACACTGGGGAGAACATACGAGAAAACACTCTTACAGTTGGCACATCAGCAGATCTCTGAGGAGCGGGCCAAGGCATCTGAATACATGAGCAGTGTTCAGCGTCACGGCACCAAAACACTATTCGAGTAGTGTAACGTACCTGTGTCCTCTTCACTCCAACAACCCATGGACTGGTCACGTTCTGAATTCGAATCATTTCAGAAAACTATCGAGAGAAGTCTATGCTAGTGCAAAGATGAACTGAACTACCTCGGCGACAAAGGATTTTGGCAGCCAAGGTTCTGCGTGAGAGGGCATCTGAAATCGACGCGTATACACACTTAGCTCCGCGCGCTCGCTAAGAGCATGGATAGTGCAGGAGGATCAGTTGTTGGTGATCTTACCTGCTTCGGTAGCACGAGCCATAGATTTTCGCCTAGGTCTTTCATCGTCGGTGGCTGAAACGAGCACGATGTCGGAAGCGAGAACACTGGGGAGAACATACGAGAAAACACTCTTACAGTTGGCACATCAGCAGCTCTCTGAGGAGCGGGCCAAGGCATCTGAACACATGAGCAGTGTTCAGCGTCACGGCATCAAAAACACTATTCGAGTAGTGTAACGTACCTGTGTCCTCTTCACTCCAACAACCCATGGACTGGTCACGTTCTGAATTCGAATCATTTCAGAAAACTATCGAGAGAAGTCTATGCTAGTGCAAAGATGAACTGAACTACCTCGGCGACAAAGGATTTTGGCAGCCAAGGTTCTGCGTGAGAGGGCATCTGAAATCGACGCGTATACACACTTAGCTCCGCGCGCTCGCTAAGAGCATGGATAGTGCAGGAGGATCAGTTGTTGGTGATCTTACCTGCTTCGGTAGCACGAGCCATGGATTTTCGCCTAGGTCTTTCATCGTCGGTGGCTGAAACGAGCACGATGTCGGAAGCGAGAACACTGGGGAGAACATACGAGAAAACACTCTTACAGTTGGCACATCAGCAGCTCTCTGAGGATCGGGCCAAGGCATCTGAATACATGAGCAGTGTTCAGCGTCACGGCACCAAAAACACTATTCGAGTAGTGTAACGTACCTGTGTCCTCTTCACTCCAACAACCCATGGACTGGTCACGTTCTGAATTCGAATCATTTCAGAAAACTATCGAGAGAAGTCTATGCTAGTGCAAAGATGAACTGAACTACCTCGGCGACAAAGGATTTTGGCAGCCAAGGTTCTGCGTGAGAGGGCATCTGAAATCGACGCGTATACACACTTAGCTCCGCGCGCTCGCTAAGAGCATGGATAGTGCAGGAGGATCAGTTGTTGGTGATCTTACCTGCTTCGGTAGCACGAGCCATGGATTTTCGCCTAGGTCTTTCATCGTCGGTGGCTGAAACGAGCACGATGTCGGAAGCGAGAACACTGGGGAGAACATACGAGAAAACACTCTTACAGTTGGCACATCAGCAGCTCTCTGAGGAGCGGGCCAAGGCATCTGAATACATGAGCAGTGTTCAGCGTCACGGCACCAAAACACTATTCGAGTAGTGTAACGTACCTGTGTCCTCTTCACTCCGACAACCCATGGACTAGTCACGTTCTGAATTCGAATCATTTCAGAAAACTATCGAGAGAAGTCTATGCTAGTGCAAAGATGAACTGAACTACCTCGGCGACAAAGGATTTTGGCAGCCAAGGTTCTGCGTGAGAGGGCATCTGAAATCGACGCGTATACACACTTAGCTCCGCGCGCTCGCTAAGAGCATGGATGGTGCAGGAGGATCAGTTGTTGGTGATCTTACCTGCTTCGGTAGCACGAGCCATGGATTTTCGCCTAGGTCTTTCATCGTCGGTGGCTGAAACGAGCACGATGTCGGAAGCGAGAACACTGGGGAGAACATACGAGAAAACACTCTTACAGTTGGCACATCAGCAGCTCTCTGAGGAGCGGGCCAAGGCATCTGAATACATGAGCAGTGTTCAGCGTCACGGCACCAAAACACTATTCGAGTAGTGTAACGTACCTGTGTCCTCTTCACTCCGACAACCCATGGACTAGTCACGTTCTGAATTCGAATCATTTCAGAAAACTATCGAGAGAAGTCTATGCTAGTGCAAAGATGAACTGAACTACCTCGGCGACAAAGGATTTTGGCAGCCAAGGTTCTGCGTGAGAGGGCATCTGAAATCGACGCGTATACACACTTAGCTCCGCGCGCTCGCTAAGAGCATGGATGGTGCAGGAGGATCAGTTGTTGGTGATCTTACCTGCTTCGGTAGCACGAGCCATGGATTTTCGCCAAGGTCTTTCATCGTCGGTGTCTGAAACGAGCACGATGTCGGAAGCGAGAACACTGGGGAGAACATACAAGAAAACACTCTTACAGTTGGCACATCAGCAGCTCTCTGAGGAGCGGGCCAAGGCATCTGAATACATGAGCAGTGTTCAGCGTCACGGCACCAAAACACTATTCGAGTAGTGTAACGTACCTGTGTCCTCTTCACTCCAACAACCCATGGACTGGTCACGTTCTGAATTCGAATCATTTCAGAAAACTATGGAGAGAAGTCTATGCTAGTGCAAAGATGAACTGAACTACCTCGGCGACAAAGGATTTTGGCAGCCAAGGTTCTGCGTGAGAGGGCATCTGAAATCGACGCGTATACACACTTAGCTCCGCGCGCTCGCTAAGAGCATGGATAGTGCAGGAGGATCAGTTGTTGGTGATCTTACCTGCTTCGGTAGCACGAGCCATGGATTTTCGCCTAGGTCTTTCATCGTCGGTGGCTGAAACGAGCACGATGTCGGAAGCGAGAACACTGGGGAGAACATACGAGAAAACACTCTTACAGTTGGCACATCAGCAGCTCTCTGAGGAGCGGGCCAAGGCATCTGAATACATGAGCAGTGTTCAGCGTCACGGCACCAAAACACTATTCGAGTAGTGTAACGTACCTGTGTCCTCTTCACTCCGACAACCCATGGACTAGTCACGTTCTGAATTCGAATCATTTCAGAAAACTATCGAGAGAAGTCTATGCTAGTGCAAAGATGAACTGAACTACCTCGGCGACAAAGGATTTTGGCAGCCAAGGTTCTGCGTGAGAGGGCATCTGAAATCGACGCGTATACACACTTAGCTCCGCGCGCTCGCTAAGAGCATGGATGGTGCAGGAGGATCAGTTGTTGGTGATCTTACCTGCTTCGGTAGCACGAGCCATGGATTTTCGCCTAGGTCTTTCATCGTCGGTGGCTGAAACGAGCACGATGTCGGAAGCGAGAACACTGGGGAGAACATACGAGAAAACACTCTTACAGTTGGCACATCAGCAGCTCTCTGAGGAGCGGGCCAAGGCATCTGAATACATGAGCAGTGTTCAGCGTCACGGCACCAAAACACTATTCGAGTAGTGTAACGTACCTGTGTCCTCTTCACTCCGACAACCCATGGACTAGTCACGTTCTGAATTCGAATCATTTCAGAAAACTATCGAGAGAAGTCTATGCTAGTGCAAAGATGAACTGAACTACCTCGGCGACAAAGGATTTTGGCAGCCAAGGTTCTGCGTGAGAGGGCATCTGAAATCGACGCGTATACACACTTAGCTCCGCGCGCTCGCTAAGAGCATGGATGGTGCAGGAGGATCAGTTGTTGGTGATCTTACCTGCTTCGGTAGCACGAGCCATGGATTTTCGCCAAGGTCTTTCATCGTCGGTGTCTGAAACGAGCACGATGTCGGAAGCGAGAACACTGGGGAGAACATACGAGAAAACACTCTTACAGTTGGCACATCAGCAGCTCTCTGAGGAGCGGGCCAAGGCATCTGAATACATGAGCAGTGTTCAGCGTCACGGCACCAAAACACTATTCGAGTAGTGTAACGTACCTGTGTCCTCTTCACTCCAACAACCCATGGACTGGTCACGTTCTGAATTCGAATCATTTCAGAAAGCTATCGAGAGAAGTCTATGCTAGTGCAAAGATGAACTGAACTACCTCGGCGACAAAGGATTTTGGCAGCCAAGGTTCTGCGTGAGAGGGCATCTGAAATCGACGCGTATACACACTTAGCTCCGCGCGCTCGCTAAGAGCATGGATAGTGCAGGAGGATCAGTTGTTGGTGATCTTACCTGCTTCGGTAGCACGAGCCATGGATTTTCGCCTAGGTCTTTCATCGTCGGTGGCTGAAACGAGCACGATGTCGGAAGCGAGAACACTGGGGAGAACATACGAGAAAACACTCTTACAGTTGGCACATCAGCAGCTCTCTGAGGAGCGGGCCAAGGCATCTGAATACATGAGCAGTGTTCAGCGTCACGGCACCAAAACACTATTCGAGTAGTGTAACGTACCTGTGTCCTCTTCACTCCAACAACCCATGGACTGGTCACGTTCTGAATTCGAATCATTTCAGAAAACTATCGAGAGAAGTCTATGCTAGTGCAAAGATGAACTGAACTACCTCGGCGACAAAGGATTTTGGCAGCCAAGGTTCTGCGTGAGAGGGCATCTGAAATCGACGCGTATACACACTTAGCTCCGCGCGCTCGCTAAGAGCATGGATAGTGCAGGAGGATCAGTTGTTGGTGATCTTACCTGCTTCGGTAGCACGAGCCATGGATTTTCGCCTAGGTCTTTCATCGTCGGTGGCTGAAACGAGCACGATGTCGGAAGCGAGAACACTGGGGAGAACATACGAGAAAACACTCTTACAGTTGGCACATCAGCAGCTCTCTGAGGAGCGGGCCAAGGCATCTGAATACATGAGCAGTGTTCAGCGTCACGGCACCAAAACACTATTCGAGTAGTGTAACGTACCTGTGTCCTCTTCACTCCGACAACCCATGGACTAGTCACGTTCTGAATTCGAATCATTTCAGAAAACTATCGAGAGAAGTCTATGCTAGTGCAAAGATGAACTGAACTACCTCGGCGACAAAGGATTTTGGCAGCCAAGGTTCTGCGTGAGAGGGCATCTGAAATCGACGCGTATACACACTTAGCTCCGCGCGCTCGCTAAGAGCATGGATGGTGCAGGAGGATCAGTTGTTGGTGATCTTACCTGCTTCGGTAGCACGAGCCATGGATTTTCGCCTAGGTCTTTCATCGTCGGTGGCTGAAACGAGCACGATGTCGGAAGCGAGAACACTGGGGAGAACATACGAGAAAACACTCTTACAGTTGGCACATCAGCAGCTCTCTGAGGAGCGGGCCAAGGCATCTGAATACATGAGCAGTGTTCAGCGTCACGGCACCAAAACACTATTCGAGTAGTGTAACGTACCTGTGTCCTCTTCACTCCGACAACCCATGGACTAGTCACGTTCTGAATTCGAATCATTTCAGAAAACTATCGAGAGAAGTCTATGCTAGTGCAAAGATGAACTGAACTACCTCGGCGACAAAGGATTTTGGCAGCCAAGGTTCTGCGTGAGAGGGCATCTGAAATCGACGCGTATACACACTTAGCTCCGCGCGCTCGCTAAGAGCATGGATGGTGCAGGAGGATCAGTTGTTGGTGATCTTACCTGCTTCGGTAGCACGAGCCATGGATTTTCGCCAAGGTCTTTCATCGTCGGTGTCTGAAACGAGCACGATGTCGGAAGCGAGAACACTGGGGAGAACATACAAGAAAACACTCTTACAGTTGGCACATCAGCAGCTCTCTGAGGAGCGGGCCAAGGCATCTGAATACATGAGCAGTGTTCAGCGTCACGGCACCAAAACACTATTCGAGTAGTGTAACGTACCTGTGTCCTCTTCACTCCAACAACCCATGGACTGGTCACGTTCTGAATTCGAATCATTTCAGAAAACTATCGAGAGAAGTCTATGCTAGTGCAAAGATGAACTGAACTACCTCGGCGACAAAGGATTTTGGCAGCCAAGGTTCTGCGTGAGAGGGCATCTGAAATCGACGCGTATACACACTTAGCTCCGCGCGCTCGCTAAGAGCATGGATAGTGCAGGAGGATCAGTTGTTGGTGATCTTACCTGCTTCGGTAGCACGAGCCATGGATTTTCGCCTAGGTCTTTCATCGTCGGTGGCTGAAACGAGCACGATGTCGGAAGCGAGAACACTGGGGAGAACATACGAGAAAACACTCTTACAGTTGGCACATCAGCAGCTCTCTGAGGAGCGGGCCAAGGCATCTGAATACATGAGCAGTGTTCAGCGTCACGGCACCAAAACACTATTCGAGTAGTGTAACGTACCTGTGTCCTCTTCACTCCGACAACCCATGGACTAGTCACGTTCTGAATTCGAATCATTTCAGAAAACTATCGAGAGAAGTCTATGCTAGTGCAAAGATGAACTGAACTACCTCGGCGACAAAGGATTTTGGCAGCCAAGGTTCTGCGTGAGAGGGCATCTGAAATCGACGCGTATACACACTTAGCTCCGCGCGCTCGCTAAGAGCATGGATGGTGCAGGAGGATCAGTTGTTGGTGATCTTACCTGCTTCGGTAGCACGAGCCATGGATTTTCGCCTAGGTCTTTCATCGTCGGTGGCTGAAACGAGCACGATGTCGGAAGCGAGAACACTGGGGAGAACATACGAGAAAACACTCTTACAGTTGGCACATCAGCAGCTCTCTGAGGAGCGGGCCAAGGCATCTGAATACATGAGCAGTGTTCAGCGTCACGGCACCAAAACACTATTCGAGTAGTGTAACGTACCTGTGTCCTCTTCACTCCGACAACCCATGGACTAGTCACGTTCTGAATTCGAATCATTTCAGAAAACTATCGAGAGAAGTCTATGCTAGTGCAAAGATGAACTGAACTACCTCGGCGACAAATGATTTTGGCAGCCAAGGTTCTGCGTGAGAGGGCATCTGAAATCGACGCGTATACACACTTAGCTCCGCGCGCTCGCTAAGAGCATGGATGGTGCAGGAGGATCAGTTGTTGGTGATCTTACCTGCTTCGGTAGCACGAGCCATGGATTTTCGCCAAGGTCTTTCATCGTCGGTGTCTGAAACGAGCACGATGTCGGAAGCGAGAACACTGGGGAGAACATACGAGAAAACACTCTTACAGTTGGCACATCAGCAGCTCTCTGAGGAGCGGGCCAAGGCATCTGAATACATGAGCAGTGTTCAGCGTCACGGCACCAAAACACTATTCGAGTAGTGTAACGTACCTGTGTCCTCTTCACTCCAACAACCCATGGACTGGTCACGTTCTGAATTCGAATCATTTCAGAAAGCTATCGAGAGAAGTCTATGCTAGTGCAAAGATGAACTGAACTACCTCGGCGACAAAGGATTTTGGCAGCCAAGGTTCTGCGTGAGAGGGCATCTGAAATCGACGCGTATACACACTTAGCTCCGCGCGCTCGCTAAGAGCATGGATAGTGCAGGAGGATCAGTTGTTGGTGATCTTACCTGCTTCGGTAGCACGAGCCATGGATTTTCGCCTAGGTCTTTCATCGTCGGTGGCTGAAACGAGCACGATGTCGGAAGCGAGAACACTGGGGAGAACATACGAGAAAACACTCTTACAGTTGGTACATCAGCAGCTCTCTGAGGAGCGGGCCAAGGCATCTGAATACATGAGCAGTGTTCAGCGTCACGGCACCAAAACACTATTCGAGTAGTGTAACGTACCTGTGTCCTCTTCACTCCAACAACCCATGGACTGGTCACGTTCTGAATTCGAATCATTTCAGAAAACTATCGAGAGAAGTCTATGCTAGTGCAAAGATGAACTGAACTACCTCGGCGACAAAGGATTTTGGCAGCCAAGGTTCTGCGTGAGAGGGCATCTGAAATCGACGCGTATACACACTTAGCTCCGCGCGCTCGCTAAGAGCATGGATAGTGCAGGAGGATCAGTTGTTGGTGATCTTACCTGCTTCGGTAGCACGAGCCATGGATTTTCGCCTAGGTCTTTCATCGTCGGTGGCTGAAACGAGCACGATGTCGGAAGCGAGAACACTGGGGAGAACATACGAGAAAACACTCTTACAGTTGGCATATCAGCAGCTCTCTGAGGAGCGGGCCAAGGCATCTGAATACATGAGCAGTGTTCAGCGTCACGGCACCAAAACACTATTCGAGTAGTGTAACGTACCTGTGTCCTCTTCACTCCGACAACCCATGGACTAGTCACGTTCTGAATTCGAATCATTTCAGAAAACTATCGAGAGAAGTCTATGCTAGTGCAAAGATGAACTGAACTACCTCGGCGACAAAGGATTTTGGCAGCCAAGGTTCTGCGTGAGAGGGCATCTGAAATCGACGCGTATACACACTTAGCTCCGCGCGCTCGCTAAGAGCATGGATGGTGCAGGAGGATCAGTTGTTGGTGATCTTACCTGCTTCGGTAGCACGAGCCATGGATTTTCGCCAAGGTCTTTCATCGTCGGTGTCTGAAACGAACACGATGTCGGAAGCGAGAACACTGGGGAGAACATACGAGAAAACACTCTTACAGTTGGCACATCAGCAGCTCTCTGAGGAGCGGGCCAAGGCATCTGAATACATGAGCAGTGTTCAGCGTCACGGCACCAAAACACTATTCGAGTAGTGTAACGTACCTGTGTCCTCTTCACTCCGACAACCCATGGACTAGTCACGTTCTGAATTCGAATCATTTCAGAAAACTATCGAGAGAAGTCTATGCTAGTGCAAAGATGAACTGAACTACCTCGGCGACAAAGGATTTTGGCAGCCAAGGTTCTGCGTGAGAGGGCATCTGAAATCGACGCGTATACACACTTAGCTCCGCGCGCTCGCTAAGAGCATAGATAGTGCAGCAGGATCAGTTGTTGGTGATCTTACCTGCTTCGGTAGCACGAGCCATGGATTTTCGCCTAGGTCTTTCATCGTCGGTGGCTGAAACGAGCACGATGTCGGAAGCGAGAACACTGGGGAGAACATACGAGAAAACACTCTTACAGTTGGCACATCAGCAGCTCTCTGAGGAGCGGGCCAAGGCATCTGAATACATGAACAGTGTTCAGCGTCACGGCACCAAAACACTATTCGAGTAGTGTAACGTACCTGTGTCCTCTTCACTCCGACAACCCATGGACTAGTCACGTTCTGAATTCGAATCATTTCAGAAAACTATCGAGAGAAGTCTATGCTAGTGCAAAGATGAACTGAACTACCTCGGCGACAAAGGATTTTGGCAGCCAAGGTTCTGCGTGAGAGGGCATCTGAAATCGACGCGTATACACACTTAGCTCCGCGCGCTCGCTAAGAGCATGGATGGTGCAGGAGGATCAGTTGTTGGTGATTTTACCTGCTTCGGTAGCACGAGCCATGGATTTTCGCCAAGGTCTTTCATCGTCGGTGTCTGAAACGAGCACGATGTCGGAAGCGAGAACACTGGGGAGAACATACGAGAAAACACTCTTACAGTTGGCACATCAGCAGCTCTCTGAGGAGCGGGCCAAGGCATCTGAATACATGAGCAGTGTTCAGCGTCACGGCACCAAAACACTATTCGAGTAGTGTAACGTACCTGTGTCCTCTTCACTCCAACAACCCATGGACTGGTCACGTTCTGAATTCGAATCATATCAGAAAACTATCGAGAGAAGTCTATGCTAGTGCAAAGATGAACTGAACTACCTCGGCGACAAAGGATTTTGGCAGCCAAGGTTCTGCGTGAGAGGGCATCTGAAATCGACGCGTATACACACTTAGCTCCGCGCGCTCGCTAAAAGCATGGATAGTGCAGGAGGATCAGTTGTTGGTGATCTTACCTGCTTCGGTAGCACGAGCCATGGATTTTCGCCTAGGTCTTTCATCGTCGGTGGCTGAAACGAGCACGATGTCGGAAGCGAGAACACTGGGGAGAACATACGAGAAAACACTCTTACAGTTGGCACATCAGCAGCTCTCTGAGGAGCGGGCCAAGGCATCTGAATACATGAGCAGTGTTCAGCGTCACGGCACCAAAACACTATTCGAGTAGTGTAACGTACCTGTGTCCTCTTCACTCCGACAACCCATGGACTAGTCACGTTCTGAATTCGAATCATTTCAGAAAACTATCGAGAGAAGTCTATGCTAGTGCAAAGATGAACTGAACTACCTCGGCGACAAAGGATTTTGGCAGCCAAGGTTCTGCGTGAGAGGGCATCTGAAATCGACGCGTATACACACTTAGCTCCGCGCGCTCGCTAAGAGCATGGATAGTGCAGGAGGATCAGTTGTTGGTGATCTTACCTGCTTCGGTAGCACGAGCCATGGATTTTCGCCAAGGTCTTTCATCGTCGTTGTCTGGAACGAGCACGATGTCGGAAGCGAGAACACTGGGGAGAACATACGAGAAAACACTCTTACAGTTGGCACATCAGCAGCTCTCTGAGGAGCGGGCCAAGGCATATCTGAATACATGAGCAGTGTTCAGCGTCACGGCACCAAAACACTATTCGAGTAGTGTAACGTACCTGTGTCCTCTTCACTCCGACAACCCATGGACTAGTCACGTTCTGAATTCGAATCATTTCAGAAAACTATCGAGAGAAGTCTATGCTAGTGCAAAGATGAACTGAACTACCTCGGCGACAAAGGATTTTGGTAGCCAAGGTTCTGCGTGAGAGGGCATCTGAAATCGACGCGTATACACACTTAGCTCCGCGCGCTCGCTAAGAGCATGGATGGTGCAGGAGGATCAGTTGTTGGTGATCTTACCTGCTTCGGTAGCACGAGCCATGGATTTTCGCCAAGGTCTTTCATCGTCGGTGTCTGAAACGAGCACGATGTCGGAAGCGAGAACACTGGGGAGAACATACGAGAAAACACTCTTACAGTTGGCACATTAGCAGCTCTCTGAGGAGCGGGCCAAGGCATCTGAATACATGAGCAGTGTTCAGCGTCACGGCACCAAAACACTATTCGAGTAGTGTAACGTACCTGTGTCCTCTTCACTCCAACAACCCATGGACTGGTCACGTTCTGAATTCGAATCATTTCAGAAAACTATCGAGAGAAGTCTATGCTAGTGCAAAGATGAACTGAACTACCTCGGCGACAAAGGATTTTGGCAGCCAAGGTTCTGCGTGAGAGGGCATCTGAAATCGACGCGTATACACACTTAGCTCCGCGCGCTCGCTAAGAGCATGGATAGTGCAGGAGGATCAGTTGTTGGTGATCTTACCTGCTTCGGTAGCACGAGCCATGGATTTTCGCCTAGGTCTTTCATCGTCGGTGGCTGAAACGAGCACGATGTCGGAAGCGAGAACACTGGGGAGAACATACGAGAAAACACTCTTACAGTTGGCACATCAGCAGCTCTCTGAGGAGCGGGCCAAGGCATCTGAATACATGAGCAGTGTTCAGCGTCACGGCACCAAAACACTATTCGAGTAGTGTAACGTACCTGTGTCCTCTTCACTCCAACAACCCATGGACTGGTCACGTTCTGAATTCGAATCATTTCAGAAAACTATCGAGAGAAGTCTATGCTAGTGCAAAGATGAACTGAACTACCTCGGCGACAAAGGATTTTGGCAGCCAAGGTTCTGCGTGAGAGGGCATCTGAAATCGACGCGTATACACACTTAGCTCCGCGCGCTCGCTAAGAGCATGGATAGTGCAGGAGGATCAGTTGTTGGTGATCTTACCTGCTTCGGTAGCACGAGCCATGGATTTTCGCCTAGGTCTTTCATCGTCGGTGGCTGAAACGAGCACGATGTCGGAAGCGAGAACACTGGGGAGAACATACGAGAAAACACTCTTACAGTTGGCACATCAGCAGCTCTCTGAGGAGCGGGCCAAGGCATCTGAATACATGAGCAGTGTTCAGCGTCACGGCACCAAAACACTATTCGAGTAGTGTAACGTACCTGTGTCCTCTTCACTCCGACAACCCATGGACTAGTCACGTTCTGAATTCGAATCATTTCAGAAAACTATCGAGAGAAGTCTATGCTAGTGCAAAGATGAACTGAACTACCTCGGCGACAAAGGATTTTGGCAGCCAAGGTTCTGCGTGAGAGGGCATCTGAAATCGACGCGTATACACACTTAGCTCCGCGCGCTCGCTAAGAGCATGGATAGTGCAGGAGGATCAGTTGTTGGTGATCTTACCTGCTTCGGTAGCACGAGCCATGGATTTTCGCCAAGGTCTTTCATCGTCGGTGTCTGAAACGAGCACGATGTCGGAAGCGAGAACACTGGGGAGAACATACGAGAAAACACTCTTACAGTTGGCACATCAGCAGCTCTCTGAGGAGCGGGCCAAGGCATCTGAATACATGAGCAGTGTTCAGCGTCACGGCACCAAAACACTATTCGAGTAGTGTAACGTACCTGTGTCCTCTTCACTCCGACAACCCATGGACTAGTCACGTTCTGAATTCGAATCATTTCAGAAAACTATCGAGAGAAGTCTATGCTAGTGCAAAGATGAACTGAACTACCTCGGCGACAAAGGATTTTGGTAGCCAAGGTTCTGCGTGAGAGGGCATCTGAAATCGACGCGTATACACACTTAGCTCCGCGCGCTCGCTAAGAGCATGGATGGTGCAGGAGGATCAGTTGTTGGTGATCTTACCTGCTTCGGTAGCACGAGCCATGGATTTTCGCCAAGGTCTTTCATCGTCGGTGTCTGAAACGAGCACGATGTCGGAAGCGAGAACACTGGGGAGAACATACGAGAAAACACTCTTACAGTTGGCACATCAGCAGCTCTCTGAGGAGCGGGCCAAGGCATCTGAATACATGAGCAGTGTTCAGCGTCACGGCACCAAAACACTATTCGAGTAGTGTAACGTACCTGTGTCCTCTTCACTCCAACAACCCATGGACTGGTCACGTTCTGAATTCGAATCATTTCAGAAAACTATCGAGAGAAGTCTATGCTAGTGCAAAGATGAACTGAACTACCTCGGCGACAAAGGATTTTGGCAGCCAAGGTTCTGCGTGAGAGGGCATCTGAAATCGACGCGTATACACACTTAGCTCCGCGCGCTCGCTAAGAGCATGGATGGTGCAGGAGGATCAGTTGTTGGTGATCTTACCTGCTTCGGTAGCACGAGCCATGGATTTTCGCCTAGGTCTTTCATCGTCGGTGGCTGAAACGAGCACGATGTCAGAAGCGAGAACACTGGGGAGAACATACGAGAAAACACTCTTACAGTTGGCACATCAGCAGCTCTCTGAGGAGCGGGCCAAGGCATCTGAATACATGAGCAGTGTTCAGCGTCACGGCACCAAAACACTATTCGAGTAGTGTAACGTACCTGTGTCCTCTTCACTCCGACAACCCATGGACTAGTCACGTTCTGAATTCGAATCATTTCAGAAAACTATCGAGAGAAGTCTATGCTAGTGCAAAGATGAACTGAACTACCTCGGCGACAAAGGATTTTGGCAGCCAAGGTTCTGCGTGAGAGGGCATCTGAAATCGACGCGTATACACACTTAGCTCCGCGCGCTCGCTAAGAGCATGGATAGTGCAGGAGGATCAGTTGTTGGTGATCTTACCTGCTTCGGTAGCACGAGCCATGGATTTTCGCCAAGGTCTTTCATCGTCGGTGTCTGAAACGAGCACGATGTCGGAAGCGAGAACACTGGGGAGAACATACGAGAAAACACTCTTACAGTTGGCACATCAGCAGCTCTCTGAGGAGCGGGCCAAGGCATCTGAATACATGAGCAGTGTTCAGCGTCACGGCACCAAAACACTATTCGAGTAGTGTAACGTACCTGTGTCCTCTTCACTCCGACAACCCATGGACTAGTCACGTTCTGAATTCGAATCATTTCAGAAAACTATCGAGAGAAGTCTATGCTAGTGCAAAGATGAACTGAACTACCTCGGCGACAAAGGATTTTGGCAGCCAAGGTTCTGCGTGAGAGGGCATCTGAAATCGACGCGTATACACACTTAGCTCCGCGCGCTCGCTAAGAGCATGGATGGTGCAGGAGGATCAGTTGTTGGTGATCTTACCTGCTTCGGTAGCACGAGCCATGGATTTTCGCCAAGGTCTTTCATCGTCGGTGTCTGAAACGAGCACGATGTCGGAAGCGAGAACACTGGGGAGAACATACGAGAAAACACTCTTACAGTTGGCACATCAGCAGCTCTCTGAGGAGCGGGCCAAGGCATCTGAATACATGAGCAGTGTTCAGCGTCACGGCACCAAAACACTATTCGAGTAGTGTAACGTACCTGTGTCCTCTTCACTCCAACAACCCATGGACTGGTCACGTTCTGAATTCGAATCATTTCAGAAAACTATCGAGAGAAGTCTATGCTAGTGCAAAGATGAACTGAACTACCTCGGCGACAAAGGATTTTGGCAGCCAAGGTTCTGCGTGAGAGGGCATCTGAAATCGACGCGTATACACACTTAGCTCCGCGCGCTCGCTAAGAGCATGGATAGTGCAGGAGGATCAGTTGTTGGTGATCTTACCTGCTTCGGTAGCACGAGCCATGGATTTTCGCCAAGGTCTTTCATCGTCGGTGTCTGAAACGAGCACGATGTCGGAAGCGAGAACACTGGGGAGAACATACGAGAAAACACTCTTACAGTTGGCACATCAGCAGCTCTCTGAGGAGCGGGCCAAGGCATCTGAATACATGAGCAGTGTTCAGCGTCACGGCACCAAAACACTATTCGAGTAGTGTAACGTACCTGTGTCCTCTTCACTCCAACAACCCATGGACTGGTCACGTTCTGAATTCGAATCATTTCAGAAAACTATCGAGAGAAGTCTATGCTAGTGCAAAGATGAACTGAACTACCTCGGCGACAAAGGATTTTGGTAGCCAAGGTTCTGCGTGAGAGGGCATCTGAAATCGACGCGTATACACACTTAGCTCCGCGCGCTCGCTAAGAGCATGGATGGTGCAGGAGGATCAGTTGTTGGTGATCTTACCTGCTTCGGTAGCACGAGCCATGGATTTTCGCCAAGGTCTTTCATCGTCGGTGTCTGAAACGAGCACGATGTCGGAAGCGAGAACACTGGGGAGAACATACGAGAAAACACTCTTACAGTTGGCACATCAGCAGCTCTCTGAGGAGCGGGCCAAGGCATCTGAATACATGAGCAGTGTTCAGCGTCACGGCACCAAAACACTATTCGAGTAGTGTAACGTACCTGTGTCGTCTTCACTCCAACAACCCATGGACTGGTCACGTTCTGAATTCGAATCATTTCAGAAAACTATCGAGAGAAGTCTATGCTAGTGCAAAGATGAACTGAACTACCTCGGCGACAAAGGATTTTGGCAGCCAAGGTTCTGCGTGAGAGGGCATCTGAAATCGACGCGTATACACACTTAGCTCCGCGCGCTCGCTAAGAGCATGGATAGTGCAGCAGGATCAGTTGTTGGTGATCTTACCTGCTTCGGTAGCACGAGCCATGGATTTTCGCCTAGGTCTTTCATCGTCGGTGGCTGAAACGAGCACGATGTCAGAAGCGAGAACACTGGGGAGAACATACGAGAAAACACTCTTACAGTTGGCACATCAGCAGCTCTCTGAGGAGCGGGCCAAGGCATCTGAATACATGAGCAGTGTTCAGCGTCACGGCACCAAAACACTATTCGAGTAGTGTAACGTACCTGTGTCCTCTTCACTCCGACAACCCATGGACTAGTCACGTTCTGAATTCGAATCATTTCAGAAAACTATCGAGAGAAGTCTATGCTAGTGCAAAGATGAACTGAACTACCTCGGCGACAAAGGATTTTGGCAGCCAAGGTTCTGCGTGAGAGGGCATCTGAAATCGACGCGTATACACACTTAGCTCCGCGCGCTCGCTAAGAGCATGGATAGTGCAGGAGGATCAGTTGTTGGTGATCTTACCTGCTTCGGTAGCACGAGCCATGGATTTTCGCCAAGGTCTTTCATCGTCGGTGTCTGAAACGAGCACGATGTCGGAAGCGAGAACACTGGGGAGAACATACGAGAAAACACTCTTACAGTTGGCACATCAGCAGCTCTCTGAGGAGCGGGCCAAGGCATCTGAATACATGAGCAGTGTTCAGCGTCACGGCACCAAAACACTATTCGAGTAGTGTAACGTACCTGTGTCCTCTTCACTCCAACAACCCATGGACTGGTCACGTTCTGAATTCGAATCATTTCAGAAAACTATCGAGAGAAGTCTATGCTAGTGCAAAGATGAACTGAACTACCTCGGCGACAAAGGATTTTAGCAGCCAAGGTTCTGCGTGAGAGGTCATCTGAAATCGACGCGTATACACACTTAGCTCCGGCGCTCGCTAAGAGCATGGATAGTGCAGGAGGATCAGTTGTTGGTGATCTTACCTGCTTCGGTAGCACGAGCCATGGATTTTCGCCTAGGTCTTTCATCGTCGGTGGCTGAAACGAGAACGATGTCGGAAGCGAGAACACTGGGGAGAACATACGAGAAAACACTCTTACAGTTGGCACATCAGCAGCTCTCTGAGGAGCGGGCCAAGGCATCTGAATACATGAGCAGTGTTCAGCGTCACGGCACCAAAACACTATTCGAGTAGTGTAACGTACCTGTGTCCTCTTCACTCCGACAACCCATGGACTAGTCACGTTCTGAATTCGAATCATTTCAGAAAACTATCGAGAGAAGTCTATGCTAGTGCAAAGATGAACTGAACTACCTCGGCGACAAAGGATTTTGGCAGCCAAGGTTCTGCGTGAGAGGGCATCTGAAATCGACGCGTATACACACTTAGCTCCGCGCGCTCGCTAAGAGCATGGATAGTGCAGGAGGATCAGTTGTTGGTGATCTTACCTGTTTCGGTAGCACGAGCCATGGATTTTCGCCTAGGTCTTTCATCGTCGGTGGCTGAAACGAGCACGATGTCGGAAGCGAGAACACTGGGGAGAACATACGAGAAAACACTCTTACAGTTGGCACATCAGCAGCTCTCTGAGGAGCGGGCCAAGGCATCTGAATACATGAGCAGTGTTCAGCGTCACGGCACCAAAAACACTATTCGAGTAGTGTAACGTACCTGTGTCCTCTTCACTCCAACAACCCATGGACTGGTCACGTTCTGAATTCGAATCATTTCAGAAAACTATCGAGAGAAGTCTATGCTAGTGCAAAGATGAACTGAACTACCTCGGCGACAAAGGATTTTGGCAGCCAAGGTTCTGCGTGAGAGGGCATCTGAAATCGACGCGTATACACACTTAGCTCCGCGCGCTCGCTAAGAGCATGGATAGTGCAGCAGGATCAGTTGTTGGTGATCTTACCTGCTTCGGTAGCACGAGCCATGGATTTTCGCCTAGGTCTTTCATCGTCGGTGGCTGAAACGAGCACGATGTCAGAAGCGAGAACACTGGGGAGAACATACGAGAAAACACTCTTACAGTTGGCACATCAGCAGCTCTCTGAGGAGCGGGCCAAGGCATCTGAATACATGAGCAGTGTTCAGCGTCACGGCACCAAAACACTATTCGAGTAGTGTAACGTACCTGTGTCCTCTTCACTCCGACAACCCATGGACTAGTCACGTTCTGAATTCGAATCATTTCAGAAAACTATCGAGAGAAGTCTATGCTAGTGCAAAGATGAACTGAACTACCTCGGCGACAAAGGATTTTGGCAGCCAAGGTTCTGCGTGAGAGGGCATCTGAAATCGACGCGTATACACACTTAGCTCCGCGCGCTCGCTAAGAGCATGGATAGTGCAGGAGGATCAGTTGTTGGTGATCTTACCTGCTTCGGTAGCACGAGCCATGGATTTTCGCCAAGGTCTTTCATCGTCGGTGTCTGAAACGAGCACGATGTCGGAAGCGAGAACACTGGGGAGAACATACGAGAAAACACTCTTACAGTTGGCACATCAGCAGCTCTCTGAGGAGCGGGCCAAGGCATCTGAATACATGAGCAGTGTTCAGCGTCACGGCACCAAAACACTATTCGAGTAGTGTAACGTACCTGTGTCCTCTTCACTCCAACAACCCATGGACTGGTCACGTTCTGAATTCGAATCATTTCAGAAAACTATCGAGAGAAGTCTATGCTAGTGCAAAGATGAACTGAACTACCTCGGCGACAAAGGATTTTAGCAGCCAAGGTTCTGCGTGAGAGGTCATCTGAAATCGACGCGTATACACACTTAGCTCCGGCGCTCGCTAAGAGCATGGATAGTGCAGGAGGATCAGTTGTTGGTGATCTTACCTGCTTCGGTAGCACGAGCCATGGATTTTCGCCTAGGTCTTTCATCGTCGGTGGCTGAAACGAGAACGATGTCGGAAGCGAGAACACTGGGGAGAACATACGAGAAAACACTCTTACAGTTGGCACATCAGCAGCTCTCTGAGGAGCGGGCCAAGGCATCTGAATACATGAGCAGTGTTCAGCGTCACGGCACCAAAACACTATTCGAGTAGTGTAACGTACCTGTGTCCTCTTCACTCCGACAACCCATGGACTAGTCACGTTCTGAATTCGAATCATTTCAGAAAACTATCGAGAGAAGTCTATGCTAGTGCAAAGATGAACTGAACTACCTCGGCGACAAAGGATTTTGGCAGCCAAGGTTCTGCGTGAGAGGGCATCTGAAATCGACGCGTATACACACTTAGCTCCGCGCGCTCGCTAAGAGCATGGATAGTGCAGGAGGATCAGTTGTTGGTGATCTTACCTGTTTCGGTAGCACGAGCCATGGATTTTCGCCTAGGTCTTTCATCGTCGGTGGCTGAAACGAGCACGATGTCGGAAGCGAGAACACTGGGGAGAACATACGAGAAAACACTCTTACAGTTGGCACATCAGCAGCTCTCTGAGGAGCGGGCCAAGGCATCTGAATACATGAGCAGTGTTCAGCGTCACGGCACCAAAAACACTATTCGAGTAGTGTAACGTACCTGTGTCCTCTTCACTCCAACAACCCATGGACTGGTCACGTTCTGAATTCGAATCATTTCAGAAAACTATCGAGAGAAGTCTATGCTAGTGCAAAGATGAACTGAACTACCTCGGCGACAAAGGATTTTGGCAGCCAAGGTTCTGCGTGAGAGGGCATCTGAAATCGACGCGTATACACACTTAGCTCCGCGCGCTCGCTAAGAGCATGGATAGTGCAGGAGGATCAGTTGTTGATGATCTTACCTGCTTCTGTAGCACGAGCCATGGATTTTCGCCTAGGTCTTTCATCGTCGGTGGCTGAAACGAGCACGATGTCGGAAGCGAGAACACTGGGGAGAACATACGAGAAAACACTCTTACAGTTGGCACATCAGCAGCTCTCTGAGGAGCGGGCCAAGGCATCTGAATACATGAGCAGTGTTCAGCGTCACGGCACCAAAACACTATTCGAGTAGTGTAACGTACCTGTGTCCTCTTCACTCCGACAACCCATGGACTAGTCACGTTCTGAATTCGAATCATTTCAGAAAACTATCGAGAGAAGTCTATGCTAGTGCAAAGATGAACTGAACTACCTCGGCGACAAAGGATTTTGGCAGCCAAGGTTCTGCGTGAGAGGGCATCTGAAATCGACGCGTATACACACTTAGCTCCGCGCGCTCGCTAAGAGCATGGATAGTGCAGGAGGATCAGTTGTTGATGATCTTACCTGCTTCTGTAGCACGAGCCATGGAATTTCGCCTAGGTCTTTCATCGTCGGTGGCTGAAACGAGCACGATGTCGGAAGCGAGAACACTGGGGAGAACATACGAGAAAACACTCTTACAGTTGGCACATCAGCAGCTCTCTGAGGAGCGGGCCAAGGCATCTGAATACATGAGCAGTGTTCAGCGTCACGGCACCAAAACACTATTCGAGTAGTGTAACGTACCTGTGTCCTCTTCACTCCGACAACCCATGGACTAGTCACGTTCTGAATTCGAATCATTTCAGAAAACTATCGAGAGAAGTCTATGCTAGTGCAAAGATGAACTGAACTACCTCGGCGACAAAGGATTTTGGCAGCCAAGGTTCTGCGTGAGAGGGCATCTGAAATCGACGCGTATACACACTTAGCTCCGCGCGCTCGCTAAGAGCATGGATAGTGCAGGAGGATCAGTTGTTGGTGATCTTACCTGCTTCGGTAGCACGAGCCATAGATTTTCGCCTAGGTCTTTCATCGTCGGTGGCTGAAACGAGCACGATGTCGGAAGCGAGAACACTGGGGAGAACATACGAGAAAACACTCTTACAGTTGGCACATCAGCAGCTCTCTGAGGAGCGGGCCAAGGCATCTGAATACATGAGCAGTGTTCAGCGTCACGGCACCAAAACACTATTCGAGTAGTGTAACGTACCTGTGTCCTCTTCACTCCGACAACCCATGGACTAGTCACGTTCTGAATTCGAATCATTTCAGAAAACTATCGAGAGAAGTCTATGCTAGTGCAAAGATGAACTGAACTACCTCGGCGACAAAGGATTTTGGCAGCCAAGGTTCTGCGTGAGAGGGCATCTGAAATCGACGCGTATACACACTTAGCTCCGCGCGCTCGCTAAGAGCATGGATAGTGCAGGAGGATCAGTTGTTGGTGATCTTACCTGCTTCGGTAGCACGAGCCATGGATTTTCGCCTAGGTCTTTCATCGTCGGTGGCTGAAACGAGCACGATGTCGGAAGCGAGAACACTGGGGAGAACATACGAAAAAACACTCTTACAGTTGGCACATCAGCAGCTCTCTGAGGAGCGGGCCAAGGCATCTGAATACATGAGCAGTGTTCAGCGTCACGGCACCAAAACACTATTCGAGTAGTGTAACGTACCTGTGTCCTCTTCACTCCGACAACCCATGGACTAGTCACGTTCTGAATTCGAATCATTTCAGAAAACTATCGAGAGAAGTCTATGCTAGTGCAAAGATGAACTGAACTACCTCGGCGACAAAGGATTTTGGCAGCCAAGGTTCTGCGTGAGAGGGCATCTGAAATCGACGCGTATACACACTTAGCTCCGCGCGCTCGCTAAGAGCATGGATAGTGCAGGAGGATCAGTTGTTGGTGATCTTACCTGCTTCGGTAGCACGAGCCATGGATTTTCGCCTAGGTCTTTCATCGTCGGTGTCTGAAACGAGCACGATGTCGGAAGCGAGAACACTGGGGAGAACATACGAGAAAACACTCTTACAGTTGGCACATCAGCAGATCTCTGAGGAGCGGGCCAAGGCATCTGAATACATGAGCAGTGTTCAGCGTCACGGCACCAAAACACTATTCGAGTAGTGTAACGTACCTGTGTCCTCTTCACTCCAACAACCCATGGACTGGTCACGTTCTGAATTCGAATCATTTCAGAAAACTATCGAGAGAAGTCTATGCTAGTGCAAAGATGAACTGAACTACCTCGGCGACAAAGGATTTTGGCAGCCAAGGTTCTGCGTGAGAGGGCATCTGAAATCGACGCGTATACACACTTAGCTCCGCGCGCTCGCTAAGAGCATGGATAGTGCAGGAGGATCAGTTGTTGGTGATCTTACCTGCTTCGGTAGCACGAGCCATAGATTTTCGCCTAGGTCTTTCATCGTCGGTGGCTGAAACGAGCACGATGTCGGAAGCGAGAACACTGGGGAGAACATACGAGAAAACACTCTTACAGTTGGCACATCAGCAGCTCTCTGAGGAGCGGGCCAAGGCATCTGAATACATGAGCAGTGTTCAGCGTCACGGCACCAAAAACACTATTCGAGTAGTGTAACGTACCTGTGTCCTCTTCACTCCAACAACCCATGGACTGGTCACGTTCTGAATTCGAATCATTTCAGAAAACTATCGAGAGAAGTCTATGCTAGTGCAAAGATGAACTGAACTACCTCGGCGACAAAGGATTTTGGCAGCCAAGGTTCTACGTGAGAGGGCATCTGAAATCGACGCGTATACACACTTAGCTCCGCGCGCTCGCTAAGAGCATGGATAGTGCAGAAGGATCAGTTGTTGGTGATCTTACCTGCTTCGGTAGCACGAGCCATGGATTTTCGCCTAGGTCTTTCATCGTCGGTGGCTGAAACGAGCACGATGTCGGAAGCGAGAACACTGGGGAGAACATACGAGAAAACACTCTTACAGTTGGCACATCAGCAGCTCTCTGAGGAGCGGGCCAAGGCATCTGAATACATGAGCAGTGTTCAGCGTCACGGCACCAAAACACTATTCGAGTAGTGTAACGTACCTGTGTCCTCTTCACTCCAACAACCCATGGACTGGTCACGTTCTGAATTCGAATCATTTCAGAAAACTATCGAGAGAAGTCTATGCTAGTGCAAAGATGAACTGAACTACCTCGGCGAAAAAGGATTTTGGCAGCCAAGGTTCTGCGTGAGAGGGCATCTGAAATCGACGCGTATACACACTTAGCTCCGCGCGCTCGCTAAGAGCATGGATAGTGCAGGAGGATCAGTTGTTGGTGATCTTACCTGCTTCGGTAGCACGAGCCATGGATTTTCGCCTAGGTCTTTCATCGTCGGTGGCTGAAACGAGCACGATGTCGGAAGCGAGAACACTGGGGAGAACACACGAGAAAACACTCTTACAGTTGGCACATCAGCAGCTCTCTGAGGAGCGGGCCAAGGCATCTGAATACATGAGCAGGTTCAGCGTCACGGCACCAAAAACACTATTCGAGTAGTGTAACGTACCTGTGTCCTCTTCACTCCAACAACCCATGGACTGGTGACGTTCTGAATTCGAATCATTTCAGAAAACTATCGAGAGAAGTCTATGCTAGTGCAAAGATGAACTGAACTACCTCGGCGACAAAGGATTTTGGCAGCCAAGGTTCTGAGAAACTGAGTTCCTGAAGCGAACAAATGAAATCACATATCATCCTCTATTTACATTGCACAATATGTGTCATACCGTTTTTGTTGCGTAGAGTATCGAAGATTTGCAGTAGTTTTCTGTAGCAATCTGAATGTTTTTGCATTTTATTTGTTAAGAAATTGATATCTGTCAGAATTCCCCTTTCTCTTTTTCTTTTCTGGTATTAAACCCAAATTTTGCTTCTGCTAGTAGCGCAGAGCAAAATTGTGGGGTCTTATTCATTGCATCTGTATAAACTTTTTTGTTGTATTGAGAATTAATGGTACCAGTGATGTGTTCGTTTACTATAATACATATGTTCGGGTATCTGTGGAGGTGACCACGAATCTGTGGATGTTTAATAGTTGGCAGCTGGTTTTTCGAATGACTTATTGATTAAGTGGTTCTATGTTAAAAACACAAATATTTGTTAAAGCCGCACTCTCGAATTCATGATCACCTACAATGCCGAGACTTGGTTTGGACTTCTTTTGTTATTGATTCTGAAAAATAACAAAGGTCCTAGGAACATTTTCTGCAAAATCTCTACAAGTCGTTGAAGTGCTTATTCTACTTATCTAACAGAAGGGCTCCTTTCTCCTTTAGCTGTTACTATTGTTAGATGGCTGTGCAGCTGCATACAGGCTCTATTCCTTAAGCTTTCGTTGCTGCTTGTCAACCTAAGAATATTTAGTGTTGTGTGGATGCTGTGGACTAAATCCAAACCGCAAGGTTTTTTTATTTTTTATGGAATACTCGAGAAGAAAGATTTCCAAACAATATGTTAGCAAATAGACACTGTTGTTACCTCTGTCGAGGGCGACAAAAGGAACCACATCGAAATGTTTGTTGGAAAAAGTCTTTGCTGAAAAATCACATTAACGAAATTTCTCCCTGAGACAGCGGTTCAGCAGAAGAGGTACCTGAAGGTTAGCATTTCGGAGATCTGAAGAATGACGATAGGGCAGCTCGTTCCAGTTCTGGAACAAGCGCTGTTGGAGAATAGTTGTCAGTAAAGCATTTCCTATTCCATCCTCAAGTAAACCAGGCAAGTCACTCACCGAATAAAAGCGGTCGCTTAATGCTATGAAGGCAGGTATGCAGAGAATTACGAAACAAATCTCCCTGAATGTTGGAATGAAGATAGCTTTAAATTAGAAAAGCTTCCAATAGCATTCGGCCATCCGCTAACCTCATTTTCAAATGTCGATTCATTGCTACATCGTCTTCGTCTAAGACTGAGATCCGCTAAAGCTCGAAGGCTGCGATGACCTAGGAAATAGTTTGAGACACTCGCGTTCACTTCTGCTCTAGGTGGCTATTGCCGATCAACACCTACAGCAGTGCCCAAACAATGTCGACAGCGATAACCTCACATCCCTGACTCTTTAGCCGCAGAGACGGTTTATCACAAGGGCTCAAACTTGAAGATCTTAGAAATGCTAGGAGATCATCAGGTACTCAACCAAGTTGCTGCGATATCTATTCAAAGGTAGCGCAAATCCTGTTCACAGGGCTCATAGTTATGACAATGGAAATTTAGTCGGATTAACGTGGTTGAATATACCAAATGTGATGCAATTAAAAATGCAGTTCTCTCATGCATTTGTGATTATGATGGACGATCAGTATTGTTTATAACGGTTACAATAGATTAACGAGAACCTTCAGATCGTGTTAGAAGCATAAGAGGCCGCGTAGGAGCACGTATTACGGTATTGCATTCCTAATTTGTATCAAAAACGGTCAAACTATCCGCTTCTCTATGCTTATAACGCAGCTTTTCTTCTACAAGAAATTAAATAAGGAATCAAGTAGCACAAAATGATGGAACTTCACGGTCACTCCTTTAGATGCCGTTGTGTAGATGGGCAGGAAACCGCTGCCGTTCGTTTTATATGTATTTGCTGTCGGATCGCCGTAGTGTGCATTTTGCCTCGAAACAGGAAAAAAGAAAAAAATTAGAAAAATTCGAAAATTCGAAAAATTTTGCTTATTTGTTGCATCACAGTGAAGATCGCATTTACAGGTTATTACCTTTTTCGTCAAAACCTTTGCTACAATGACCTTTCTATGTAGGAAGACTCAGCTATGCGAAATTTTCCATCAAACAAAGCGATGTTTGCATACCCAACTCGAGAGATGTGCTCCGGAGCATTAGTCAACCAGTCGTTTCTACCCTCTTCTGCTCACAGCTCGTTGCATGTCCTTTCCTTTATTACAGTGTTGGACAGCTGTCTTTGTAGTTTCTTGGATAACACACTGTGTAATGAATGGTAGGTTGCGCTCACGGCCGAATAGCGAATTAATGCTAGCATGCTTGGGAATCGGGTATCTTCTTCTTCTTCTTCTTCTTCTTCAGCGTCTGTCCCGCTTCGTAGCGGGGTCCGCTATTCTGGTGTCATGACGCCACCTTTCCCGATCCAGCGCTAGATCAGGGTGGACACCAGCCGCTTTCAAGTCCGTATGTAACGTATCAGCCCAGCGCTGCTTCGGGCGCCCTCTAGGCCGCTTTCCTATTACCTCGAAGTTGAGGCCTATCTTGCGGACGCTATCTTCCTTTCCACGCAGAACGTGGCCGTACCATCGTAAGCGAGCTTCGCGCATCTTGTCCGCTATCGGCGCGACACCGAACTTCTGCCGAATAGCTTCGTTTCGGATGCGGTCCATGCGCGTGACTCCAGCCGTCCGGCGCAGCATCTTCGTCTCCATGACGCTGAGGCGCGTTTCAACTTCCTTGGTCGCAGGCCAACACTCAGCGCCGTACATCGCTACTGGCCGGATGACTGCCCTCTGAGATCTTTGACTTAAAGCGATCTGGTATCTTCTTGTCGCAGAGCACGCCAGTCAACGAGCGCCACTTGGACCAAGCTGCACTCACGCGTGAATTCACTTCGACCATCAGTTTGCCGTCAGACGCGACTGCTGATCCCAGGTACTTAAAGACCGCAGTGCGTGGAAGCTCGATGCCGTTAACCTTGATGGAGCTGGACTCGGTAACGTCCGTCGTTAAATACTCGGTCTTCTTCACGTTCAATATGAGTCCAAACCGCTCCAAGCGATCACACCAAGCTTGCAACTCTCGCTCGAGTTCTCCTTTGTCTTCGCTAGCGAGCATCACGTCATCGGCATAAAGCAACGTCCAAGGGACGGGCTTCTGAAGATCTCGTGTGATGGCATCCATGACGACAACAAAGAGGAGTGGGGAAAGCGCAGAACCCTGGTGTACCCCGACAGGGATGGGGAACTCCATCGAGGTTCCAGCTGCAGCTTGAACTCGACTCTTTGGACAAGAGTAGAGAATTCGCACCCACTCTATGAGCTCTTCGGGAACTCCATGATGTCGCAAGGCGTACCATACCACTTCACGCGGTACGCGGTCAAAGGCCTTCTCCAAGTCGAGGAAGGCGATATGCACTGCCTTCTGTTTCTCGCGATGCTTCTCTATCAGGAGGCGGGCGGCGTGAATAGCATCAACGGTGCCACAGCCAGCCACGAAGCCGTACTGACTGCTGGAAGGCTGGACGATGTCCCGAATTCGTCCATCGACAATTCGCTCAAAGATCTTCATGCTGTGCGAAAGCAAGCGAATCGGACGGTAATTGGAGCAGTCTGCAGGACTGCCCTTCTTCTTCCAAATCGGGATCGTCGTACTTTGGCGCCAACACTCAGGCACCTTCTTCTCCGCCACAACCTGATTAAAGAACTTCGCCAACCACTCGCAGGGTACCAGTACTTGGACTTCCACAAATCAACTGCCACGTCATCGGGCCCAGTCGCTTTGCCTGGCCTCATCTTCTTCAAAGCCGCTTCAATCTCCTCCACGGTGATCTTCTGAACGGGGCCGTGGGTTGGAGCCGTTGAAGGGATGGCCGGATGAGGGAACTCTACCGTTGAGATTTCCTCAAAGTAATCGCGCCATCGCCTCAATGCCTTCTTGCGGTCCGTAAGAAGATGGCTGTTCTCATCATTGATGCCGAAGAACTTCTCGATGTCCTCGATCTGGCGATGGCGATTCTTTGCAAGTCGGTACAGATACCGCTCACCATCGCGAGACTCGAGCTTCTCGTTGACATCTCCATAATGAGTGGCTTTCGCAACAGCCACGGCCTTCTTTGCAGCTTTCTTCGCTTCTTGGTACTTCCGCCAGTTATCGGCTGTCTTTTCGCCGAGAAACACGTGATAGAGCGATTTCTTCTCTCGCACTTTTGCTTTCACGTCGTTTGTCCACAGCCATGTCTGCTTGTCAACCTTCCGTCGCCCAGGCTTCGTAATGCCGAGTTCTGACTGTGCAGCTTGACGAATCGCGTCGGTCGCCTTCTTCCAAGTTTCGTCGACAGTCGTGACTGTCGGCGCGAGAAATCACAGCTGCTTCCTTCTCTCTCATTCGCCACCACTTGATTCTAGCTGCACCGCATCGCTCAACCTGCTTCAGCCTCGAAGGGGCGATCTTCAAAGTGCAGATCGGCGGTCGATGCTGTGGGGCGACCGTCTCATACGGCACGATCTTCGCGTCAGTGACAAGACTCCGGTCGCGATCTCTCACAAGGACAAAGTCTATCTGAGTCTTGGTGCTCCCATTGTAGTATGAGATAAGGTGCGAGTCGCGTTTTCGGAAGACGGTGTTCACTATGGTGAGGTTATGTGATTCCGCGTAATCAAGGATGCGCTCACCATCGGCGTTACGTGATCCGTATCCGAAGCCATCATGACAGCTGTACCCGTCTTTCGTAGCACCCACGTGCCCATTAAGGTCACCAGCGACTATGATGACATCTTTCGACGGTACCACTGCTGTCTTCTCATCAAGCAGACTCCAAAACTCTTCCTTGGCTTGATCCGAGCAGCCAGTCTGCGGAGAATACGCTGAGAAGAAGTGATAGAGTCGCTCCTTAGCGGCGACAACGATCTTCATCAATCGATCGTCAAAGCGCTCGACGCTTACAATCGAGTCACGAAATCGCTCGGAGACGATTATTCCGACACCACTGGTGGTCCTGGGACTTCCACATAGAACGGCCTTAAAGCCACGTCCTATGTCCCTTGACTTGCAGCAAGACCACCTCGTCTCCTGCACCGCACAGAAATCAACTCTTCTACGCTCCAGTGCTTCAACCAAGTCGCAAGAGCGGCCCGTCAACGTACCCACGTAGCCACACGGGTCCTGCTTACGTTACGGGACTCTCGGACTAGCTCAGTTGCCCCCCGATGCCGTCCTCGCATCAGGGACCCTCGCATACTTCTCACACTCGCCGGGCTCTGCGAGTGCGCGTCGGCTCCCGCGGACGCCGTAGCACTATCTCGAAACACTTGAGCTGTCATACACCATGTGATGTGACACGGGTCTTCGTAGGCCGGCCTGTCACAAGGGCCTGTTGCCTGCAATCGAGTGTCCGTGTTCGGCTTAACTCGCAGAGCGAGTAGTTTCCAGTGGCACCACGTGGAGGAACGGACATCGCCACCCTTGGGAATCGGGTATAATCGCAAATAAACAGCAAACAGCATTCTTGAAATGTCGCGCAGCTGCACTAGTCGGATATTCACTACAGAGGAAGCTTTGGTCAGCCCTAGAAGCTACATTGATACTAGAATGGGAGACGTCCTACAGTCAGCTACTATGCTTTCGTTGTTAGCTGGACGTTTTAAGCTCCGGACTGCAGACGCGACTTTTTAATGACGCCTTGTTATATGTGCACTTTGAGCGGTTATTGCGACTACAATGCTACGACAGATGGATTGACTGGTGTTTGAGAAAAGGCGTAAACATTGTTAGCACCAAAACGGCGGCACTTTCCATCCAACCTACCTAGCTTTCCGCGGATAATATAGCTAATTACCCCATTTAGAGAGAAATCCAGCAGTACATCTCCTGAAAGCTTTGCCTTTGCATATAAAAGACTGTCCGCATGATGAAACGAAATCTGCGTTGTCTATGCGTCGCATAAGGGGCTAAATCTCTAACAGTTTCCAGCAATGGGCTCGCACAGAGGTCAACCTCATTGAAACTTCCTAATACATATGTCGTTATCCCTTGTCAGGCTGATGAATACTGCTGGTTTAGCATTTCACCCATGAGTATTAGTGGAATGAAGAATCAAATTTCAGCGGACAATACAATACCGCTCAAATTCTTTGAAAGAAAGACGCTTTGCGACGGATTATTCCGCCACAAAACGTCGCATTGCCGAAACGTGCTTTAAAATTATTCTTGTGGATTCCAGCTAACACCATTCGATTCTTCTCTTCACTGCGCATTCGGTGCCCCCAAGCGGCGCTCAGTTCGACAACCTGTGACCGAGTTATGGAGCATTTTCGTCTGAGGGGTCCTTAATTGATTCACGCCCTCTCCAAAACTGCCATTGGCGCCTAGCTCGGTCACTCCACCAGACGATTTCTGCGAATTCTCTGTTTCTCTCAAAAGATCTGAATCTAACTTGGTGCGACTATCATAGTAACACTAAACACTACTTAATTTGGTTGACTTTGATCTCACCGCACATTTAATTCACTTGCTCTAAATGTTCACTTTCAGGACGTCCTTTCTCATTAAGCACTTTCTCGCCTGCAAGCATTTGTTCATTCTGTGTTAGCAGAGAAGGGCTTCTTACAAATCTGATAAAATAGCTTCAAGAGCTAAAAAGCGGCCTCTTTATTATGTTCCTAAAAACGGAGTTTTTCGATCACTGCGAAGAATTTTTTCCATATTAAATTTGTTGTAGGATGCATAATAAAGCGGTGAGAAAGCTCCAACTTTCTTCACAGACCGGTAGTAGTGTCAGTATTCAAAAACCAGCAGTTGATAGGACTGGCTCTATACGAAGCGATTAGTTTGTGGCCTTTACTGCTGTCCAAATTTGGTATTTACTTTTGTTTTCTTCAAACTTCATGTTGTTTTTGAATGAGAAAATGGTTTGGTCAGCCATTTTGGACGCATCAATAGCTTTTCGGCGGTACAATATGGCTCAGATAGGAGATTGTCGAGATTCCATCCTTTCCTCAAGGAGTCAGTTCTGAGAGCGGGATATGGCTTGGCGTGAGCGCTGTGCTCGGCCTCCGAGCCACGGGCGACCTCTGCTCGGTTCGCACCTCGGTGCGATACCCAGTGGCAGTGCACCACCCCATTGCAGCAAAAAAGGCCACACCGATTGATCTTTTGAGATGCGTTCCATGTTCGGCCTTGGCTCGTTGATTTTTTAAATGACTTAATTGTGCTAACTCATTCTAAAATTCTGGAAGCACTTTTAGGCCGTTTTCACAGGCTATCAACGTATGCTTTGTGCTCGAACATTACTGCAATATTGACCCCTTTCATAACCCTTAACAAACCTTCCACTAATTTTGCAGCTGCTGGTAGGCACTCTACGGCTCTTGGATTTTAAAATGCTGTCGCAATAGTGCCATGGGACTTCTGCAAGATCTAATGGAAAATTCCGTTTGAGCAGTGACCCACACCTCGTTTGTGCCAACTCTGTAGAATTTTCGATTTGTGTGAGTAACTACGGTCTTCTTTGGAAATCTCTATTTTCTTTCACCAAAACGTGAATACAGTGTTTAAACTGCCATATACTATTTTGTATTTTACCTATTAAAAGGTATTGAGCTTATTTTAAGTGCAGAAACCAGCACGCGAACCGAGCAGAGGTCGCCCGCGACTCGAGGCCGAGCACTGGGTTCACGCCAAGCCATATCCCGCTCTCAGAACTGACTCCTTGAGGAAAGAGTGAAATCTCGACCATCTCCTATCTGAGCCAAAATGGCTAACGAAACCATTTTCTCATTCAAAAACAACACGAAGATTAAATTGAAGAAAACAAAAGAAAATACCAAATTTGGACAGCAGTAAAGGCCACAACTAATCGCTTCAGATAGAGCCAGTCCTATCAACTGCTGGTTTTTGAATACTGACACTACTACCGGCCTGTGAAGAAAGTTGGAGCTTTTCACCGCTTTATTATGCATCCTTCAACAAATTTAATATGAAAAAATTCTTTACAGTGATCGAAAAACTTCGTTTTTAGGAACACATTAAAGAGGCCGCTTTTTAGCTCTTGAAGCTATTTTATCATAATTGTAAAAAGCCCTTCTTAGCTAACTCAGTATGAACAAATGCTTGCAGGCGAGGAAGTGGTTAATGAGAAAGGACGCCCTGAAAGTGAGCATTTAGAGCAAGTGGATTAAATGTGCGGTGAGATCAAAGTCAACCAAATTAAGTAGTGTTTAGTCTTACTAAAGAATGGCAGCTTTGGAGAGGGCGTAGATCAATTTGGGACTCCTCAGACGAATATGCTCCATAACTATGTCACATATTGTCGAGCTGAGCGCCGCTTGGGGGTGCCGAATGCGCAGTGAAGAGAGGAATCGAATGGTGTTAGCTGGAATCCACATGAGTAACTTTAAAGCAAAGCGACGTTTTGTGGCGGATTAATCCGTCGCAAAGCGTCTTTCTTTCAAAGAATTTGAGCGGTTTAGTATCTTTTTCTCGCACTGTAGATATCTTTACATCTGAGTAACTTTTCTGGACAGCCGCTGTGCTAACACAACATTTTTATACCTCCGATAGTCCTTTAGAGTCCTATATCGCTCGAATCTAAAGTTGGACTGGCAAGGCAGGCTTCAGAAAAATGTTGTAAACTGAACCGTGGGTGCATTGATTGCAGCATGCGACTGCTGATTGTGCTGGCAAACATTTGTGCACCCACCAACGAAGTAACTTCGTCACAGGCGAACAAATGTTTCCGAATGTCACCATGTGCAGCACGGGTGTGCTTTGAGGTATCCTTCCACTTAAAGTGAAAAACTGATAGATCACAAAAACGCAGTGAATATTTACCAGTAGCACCCTGCAGGGGGTTCGTTCAGATGTTAAGAAACAAACAAAAACAACAATAAGCTAAAAATATCAAGATAGAACGAAGGGTTAGGCAGCAAAACAGTGCTTTCACATTCGAAGGGCGGGAAGATGCAAGCAGGAAGTTCGCTAGTGGTGGATGTCGAAATAGTGGGTAGGGAGGCCGCACACTAGAAAACCAGAAGTATTGGGACAGAACTACTAATGAATATTGCCTCTCGAAGCAGTAGCTCATAACAGATGTGGGTACTCTACCTAACACTCCTAACAAGATTTTGTTATCCGTTAAGAAAGACGTGATATTTTTGGCCAAGTGGGCAAATTAGCTTCATAGAAACCTGGTAGGTTCTTTCAGCACCTCAATCTCAACTCAATTTCGTCATGGACATGACGAAATGTGTCTGGAAAGTGACCGCAGGGTGTCGTTAAGTTCAGCAAAACTACAGAAGTGCTGAGTGACACAGAGATGTGTTTCGAGGCGTCAGAAACTCCTCGCTTCTCATCAGCATCATCAACGTCGCCTTAGTAAGATTCACCTGTTATCCAACGTTTTCACATCCACTATGGAAGTCGGTCAGCTTTCGCTCCGCTCGGTGTAGTGAGCAGGATCAAACAAGCGAAAACAGCGCAGATATCGGCCGTCGATTTACTCTCCCCTGTCTGACCCCTCTAGGTCGCGCAAGGCATTTTCGAGAGTGCGCGGAAGAGCTTCGTGGATATGATATCCCTTGGCGGAATTCCGTTCTTTACGATGACGAGGGCACCATTACAGAATGGTGAGGTAGTGGTCATGAATTCACTGTACAGGTCTCGATGTGTTGTGAGCACCACCTTGTGTGGCGAGGAATCTAGCGACTGCCTTAGCTTCTGACGAGTAGAATGCCTTCTTCAGATCGAGGATGATAAAGAACGTTGACAACTTATACTCTCACTCTATCTTTCGGCGAAACTCGTTTCAGCGTGAATGTGGTCAATAGTCTGATGGCTTTTAACAAAAAATTGCCTTGTGAGGACACAAATCATCATCCAAATTTATGTACGATAAGAGGACTCAGGCAATTGGACGTAGGACTGGTTTGCTAAAAAGCTCTCATTCGAAAAGTGGAAGCTATTAGAGTAGAAAGTCGTGTGGAGGTCTTAACGTTTGCTCTAAATAATGGACAATATGGATTCACTTCAGCGAACACATCAGACCTTAAGCGAGAGGAAGGATTTTCGGACTATAACTGTTTTCTACATCGTTGTAGCAATCATTCATTATCAACCTCTGGAAAAAAGTCTCTTATCGCGTTGCACAGGGGAATATAAAGCTTTGAAACAATTGAAGAAATGCCAGTATTATAACACAGCACTTATATATTTTCACTCAATTAAAATGCAATATATGCTTCATATCAATCAGAGAGCAATGCCGATATTCTTCCATTAGCTCTCAGGAAAAGGCACTTCGGACTCTTGGACCCGATGCATCGAATAAATTCCGCGTTTAAAGCTTTCCATACCAACCGTCGCTATTCAAATCTTGTCTGGCTTTCAATGTGTTTCGTATTCTGCAATGCTCTGTCTTTACCTCGGCTCTTTCAGTGTTAATGCGAGTTCTTAAGCGTACTCTGAAAAAGGTCTGCGGGTGCTTTCTTGACTGCTTCCATGCCGTCGTCTCACGTGGATATTCGCCCCATGCAGACCTGTGGATGCACATCGGCATTTCTACTTTACAGTCAAACGCATTGACAGAAACTTTCTTTTGAATCACACCGAACGCAACAGATAACTTTTGCATCATCCTATAATTATGGAAGACTTATACCTCAGAAAATGCGCTCTTCGTTTGACTTTTGATTTTTCGCAACGTTCATACGACTGATCCTCGTTTAATTCGCGATTGTACAAAGTCTACGTTCTTCCTCATCTAGAGTATTGCTCTCAGCTGTGGAACCCGAGTAAAAAGAAAGAGATTTTGCAAATCGAAAGAGCTCAAAAAACCTTCACGAAACTGGTTTTCCACCGTGCCAACAATTCACGAACGAATTTTGCTGATTTACCTGATTATCCTGATCGATTGAAATTGTAAAGATTGAAAAGTTTACAACACAGATGTGCTGTTGGTGATCTTGTTTTGTTTCCGCATTCTACGCAGGGAAATTAAATTGACACCTAGTAAGTAGTGAATACATATTCCGGCTGTGTGGTGAGAGAACAGGTGGTTTTAACCTTCACTATCAGCGCATTCAAAGGAGGGGTTTCAGCAAACTATTCAACTTTGTCTTTTACAGAGTTGCGAGGTGGATGGCAGCTTTACCTGCTAAAATTCTGCAATCCGAGAACAGCTCTAGTTTCAAGAAAAAATTGGAAAGTATTGAATTGTTGCGGCTTCTAGAAAGAGTAAGCAACCGTTAATGCTTTCAGTCTCTAACCACTTTCCGTCCTCAGCAGCAACACTCACACTCGTAAATTCCATGAAGAAACCGGCAGATCAAGAAAACGTGCTTTAAAGATATCTAAGAGTAGTATTCTGTATTGTTGTTGTCAATTATATGAGTGTTTTTCGAACCGTCATTAAAATTAGCAGCTCGTAGCATTACTCGTTGTCTTTTCTTCACATTCTCATCGTTTCATACATTGTCCTCGCTCTCTCACATCGTTTCAGCCTATTGATGGTCTAATGGTGAATGTAACGGCAGAGAAGCATTAAAACGCAAACCTCTTTCTCTGTCTGCTTTTTCTTTCGTACTGCTGCCGCCATATTCATTTCGCCTCTCTCCAATTACTGACTACGAGTTTGCTACGATCACAAATCTCTTAAAAGATTCCTAAACATTAGGATCAAAGGTTGAAAAACACTCAGTCTGCAGCATATATTCTTGTTCCTGCCTACTGTTGTTTGCTTAAGGCGCACAACTTGTGCAATAAATGAAAATGAAATGAAAATGACTTTTGAAAAAATTCTCATCCTTTCGGCTTATAGGATAATTTCTTAAGCCACCTTTGTCAGTTGTCTTTTGTAGTGAGTGATACCTCTCTATCTTCTTCTGCGAACATTGATACTGAGCTGTATCCCTCAAGCGATGCGAAAAATGTGGTCACAGCATTGTAGCTGAGCTTGTAGTCGACCTATCGATGGCCACGTCACGCTTCTGGCGGGCACTACCCTCGGGAATGGGGACCTCTACAACAGCAGGGCAGCACAGTAGCACTGAGACCGTTCTCATAAGGAAAGGATTCCAAGTTGCGGTGGCGCTTTGGAATGAGATTCACAGTGCGGAAAGAAGCATCGAGTTCTTACTCTATGTACATGTGCATTCCCGTATTTGTAACGGGCATCGGAGAACGGTGTTGCGAAGCACTTTCACTTCTAGAGCTCTGCTTGTGTGCAGATCGAACAGAAATCGCAGATCGCTTAAACTACATGGGGAGGGGAGAGCGCAATAGTAATTTGTGCACTTATCACGAACACGACATGTGTCTTTGAAATGTCAGCCAATTACGACAGGTACCGGTTTGTATGGTATGAATTTTGGAGCAGGAGTCACAGTTTCCACTTAAATCTCAAAAAACATTCTGGAATTACAATGGCGTACATAGATATGAGAACTAGATATGAAAAATGTTACTCCTGTCTCTTGGGTTTTGGGCGGAATAAATACAAAAAACCGCCTTTTTACCCTTTTCGAGTAGCTTCCTTCATAGAGGCCATTTCTAAACAAAATTATCATCCAAATCCAATTTGGGTGATCTATCCAGTGTTGTAGGTATCATCCAGCGCTCTCAGAAGGATATAGTTTTGGTAACCTATAAAAGCTGTCAGAGACGACCCACTTGCTATCGCTTGAGACAACTGCACCGTCAGGGTCCAGGTTATACGTCTCAAGTTTATTCTTTTTTCTAAAACCACTGTATGATGCCTACATTGGATAGATCGCTAACATTCTATTCGTGTTATTCGGATGGTAACTTTCTTGAATAGACCCCTTTGAAGAGATAAATGGGAAACAGCGAAACGACAGTTCTTTGCTCCTATTCCACCCAAAAAATAAAGGACAGGAGCGGTGTTGAAGCTATTTTTATGATATTTTGTAATTGCTTCTGCTCATTCAACGGACGAACTAACAGTAGAAGCATGTTGGAGGATCAGTCTATCCTAAAAGCACCCTCTTTCCCTAACTAAAGCAGAGCGGCCTTTCCTCGATCTTTTGAATCCCGTAAAGTACAGTAGTGGCCATATTCGCGATCAGCTCATTAAACAACCCCCTCCCCTTCACGGTAACGTTTCGACGAAATCGGTGATCATGAACTTACCACGTTTATCCTGCATGCCTACCGTAACGTACAGTGCCGAGAAGCAGATATCATATTCGACCAGCTTTCCAGATAACCTGTTTGGAGGAATTTTCAGCGGTCAAGTCTTTTTCCGCCTCGGAATTCGTGAGATTGCATCACTGCCGACAAACATTAACTCCTCTCCAGCGAAGTTTTTCTTTGCAATTTTCTATGGATTTTTAATATATCATACCGGATCATTTTACGTAGCCCAACTTCGTCTTCGTGGAGTCAAACTACAAATCCCGTACTCCCACAATACCGCTTCTCTCCTAACTGCGCCGCCACTATTACGTTAGTGATTCTTGCGCTCTGCACACGAGCTTGACATCGTGATCAGCTCTCAGCGGACGAAGTGTCCTGAGAAGACACCGTGTCGAGATCTATTACTCCGTTCATCGATATCCTCACCAGATGTTGAACATATTCGGAATCAGCGTTATACGCATCCTTTTTGTTCTTTTCATCTCAGAGTTCAGCGCAACATGGTGTGGGACCATTGGTCGAATATTTTCGAAAGTTGAGTTTATCCATTAAGACGTTAGCTCCTGGTGCTTCTGATCTTAGCAATCCTTGCTCGTTTCTTTCCACCATAAACCCCTATTATTTATCATCTCAAGCTTTATCCAAGCAAACTCCCGTTTCCAGATCTCATGAGATTTCGTACGCGACGGCAACGAAGACATCTGACGGAATAGCAGATCCTGATAGGGATTGAAAGGTGACCTCCTGCCGACGCTCAATGTAGCTTTTAGGACTCGACAAAAGAGAAAATTTATTTCCAGTGGAAGTGCAACACAGTGCGGGACATGCCATATAACTCCGCAGAGATTCTACCTGCCGCCTACTTCCTAATGATGAGAATGGCTGGTCGCAAGGTAAACATATGCCTGACGCGGAATGGTTTTCAGATGGTCGGAACGCCCTGACTCTCATACGGTGAGTGAGCAGAGTGCGCGAAGGGCGATGCCGCGCCAGGTATTTGTTGATAGTTCGGCTCGAGTTCGGCTAGCTCTTCGGCCGCCTCCGCCGAACCTTCAACCGCCGATCAACCCTTTTAACCTGATTATTCCTCTCTGATCCTTTACCTAGCCTCCTTCCTCCGACAAAAATATTGATTTGCTTATCATCTGTTGTATTTTGGCCCAGGAGCACAGTCGGAGGAGGCGTCGCGTGTACTCCCGTCTAGGCCAACCAAACTTTCCATCCCTCCTGGGCTGGTGAACTGTAATCTGACTTGTCTGAGAAGGATAAAACATCACTTATCTATTGACTGGCGGCAACTCTTTTTTTTAACTAAAAACTTGTTCAATTTGTCCCAACGATATTCCATAGAAGTAGAATGCGTTGAGAATTCCAAACGTGGATTGATAACGTTGTCCTTTGTCCTTGATTCCTTATTTTTAGGCGACAGTGCTGTTTGCTCTTATCCAGGTTGTTCATATAGCTAGTGTATGGCTTCAGCACATCGTTTTCATCAGTTGTCTCATTCACTGTCTTTTAATCCCTCTTTAAGCTGAGGATATAAGATCAAGCACTTTTTCCTTCTACTCGAATGGATGCCATACGATCCGACATTGTTTCTAGTCGTGAAATCCAACGGCGGATTTATGCGTGTGCTATACAACAAGTTTAAATGCAGTTCCCAGCGTGATCCTCTGCATGAGCACTGTTTCAGCACGTCGTAAACAAAGAATTCAGAACACAGCCCCTCCTAAGCTAAAATCGAGCCTAAGCTACAATTTGAGCAAGGCATGGTATTGGTGTACTCCTCCGTTTGGGTTGGGGTAGCGTTTCTTGACGCAAATCCAAAACACCTCATAACCCTGGCTGGGAAGTTGTGATCCCAGTTTCTACATCTTAATAACAGTTCATTGTGTCAACGACAGTGAAGCAAGGGCAAGGTTGCTGGAAAAGCAGGGGCCTTTGCATCCTTGACTGGTCACCACTTGGCTACCATCAACCGCGGTATCGACATCGCCCTGGCTCAGCCGGCTTATGAAGACGACGAAGTGGTCGAAACGTTAGGCCGCCTAATAACATTCATCCACTTTACAACCTCAATCGGCACAAGTATTGAAATTGCTCTCAATCTTACATTCGACGACTTAAAATTCGATTTACAATAAATAATAAGGCCAAATAAAAAATTAAGAAAGATACATGTAATAAGGGTGTAAGGCCCTTGTCAGGTATAAGGCTTAAGTTTTATCCCAAAAATCCAAGTTCCAAAGTTTTGGTAATATGTCTATGTCTCAGTTTAAGCAATTTTAAATCCCGTGAAGGAATTTTCTAGATTTTTCTAGGTTTAGAGTCGCTGATACCCTTCTGCTCTCTATTTCCTTAATGTTTGCCCTCTGTTTCCTAAGTGTGTCATTGTTAGTAATTCATGCCTGGAATAGTTGTCATAAATTTCCTCTCCGGGCTGCAACCTCGATCTCACTCAGGAGAGTGATCACTTGACAGAGTTCATTCTCCCCTGCTTCCCACATTTCAGTTGACCAAGTTCGTGTCGGCGTGAATGTGAGTGACGTCGCTGATTGGCTTTAGTTCCAGCGACGCGATGCACTGCCTGATTGTGCTGCTTCTGGCAATCACCGGTTCGCTGGCGGCGATTCGCTGTTTCCAGGGACAGGAGACGTTTCCCGCCGGTCAAGGCACTCCCTACGTCGCAGGTAGTCTGCTCTTCCGCGCTTTCCGTGAAACTATTCGGGACACTACCCCTCCGTCTTTTCAGTGAACTGCCCTACGGCCGAGTACTGCTTCAATAGCATTGTGAAGAGGGGTCACAACAGCGACAACAGCTACACGATCACAAAGAGCTGCGGAGAAATCGGCAAATGCTTTGTGAGTCCATTGAGTTTTCTTGCGTATTGACTACTCATGACTATGCTGAGGGACCTGCTCAATGGTGGTTCATCAGCATTAGGTTTGGAGGTATCTCAACGTTAGAGGTCGGTAAGCGATTGATGAGTCTGGCCCCTGCTTACTGCCGATTTACTTGAGCGCGCTGGTAACCGCTTTATTAATACCTACCAATCACGAGGAGTGCTGATACAGGCAGTTAGAGGAGGCACCAGCAGAGGTTCCTGGTTTGGGTCTCTCCTAGGTCAGCCACGTCTCCGTTCCTCCGATGTCGATGAATTGGCACTACACACATGGCACACTTGAGAATCATAAAGCATGGGTTGGCTAGGGTTAGCCAGAGCAATTCACTGTGTTGGCCAAGTTCGCATTCACATCGTTCGGTGCGACGACATCCCGTAGAAATGGAGTGCGTGGCGCCTCCCTCAAATATATTGACTACCGCCGATCCTTCATTCCTTTATCACGTAGCAGAACACCCCAATGGGCCTTCCTTATTACCCATGAAACATGAGTAATATCACATTACACTTCCTGCGTATTCTCGAAACAGGTCGACTTGTTGGTGGCTCTTCTGAAGTTCCTTAGACATCCCGGATTCCAATCGGGTAGAACTCCTTAACGGACGACAGCGAAATGTACATGACCTTCTCCCGTAATTTTCGATGGCCTTGTCCATGCGCCAGTCCTTTTTAATCGTCGAAATTCCATTAGGCTCATAAGTTCAAGTCAGAAGTCTTCCTCAATAAATGTTATGTAGGCTAGTGGCGGAAGAAGTAAAAGAAGTAAAATGAAGGGCACGTAGTCGGATTTTGTTTTTCTTGTTAACGACATCTCCAAGCTCTTGAAAACTCCATCGAATTACTGACGTTTCGTACTCATAGAATGAAAGGTCATCTTGTGCACTCTCAGTTAATAGATTAATATACATGTATGTATAAACAAAAAGAAACATAAAATATGTTTGAAATTTGCGTATATGTCGCGAAGGTGGGGCACGCCAGCCAGTCAGGTCATATCGAATGGAATTATTCAGACATGGGATGTACGGTTGATACCCCAATTAGATGATGTGTGTTCGATTGATCTCTGTTTGGTTATGATTGGCTGGCGAGATCCTACCTCCCAATGCTGCCCACCTTCGCGACATGAACCGAAAATTTCCATTTTTCCCCCTACATGAGTGTATGCAAACAAATGATAACGCTAGCGAATTTGAATCTCCCTAAAACTCCTTATCTTCCAGAACAGAAGCCATAGCACCTTTCTCGATTTTGAACCACTAATAAAGCTCTCTGTTCTGAATACTTTTGTTTGTTGTCCTAAACTATGACTCAGATTTTATTTATTTATTTATTTATTTATTTATTTATTAAATAACTGCTAGCAGCTGCTTAATATCGAAGGTGTAAATATGAGAGTCTAATGAATAAGAGTCGTTAACATCTGAATCATCCTACTCTAGGGACGCATATGCTCACGGAGGAATTTTTTGAAAGCGTTGTAGTCTGATGGCCAGAAGTCCTTTTGCGAAGCTCCTCATACAACGTCCTGTGAGTTAGGGGGAAACGACGACGGTTTTGTTCGGCAGTGTCAGTGTCATACTTAACGCCACCATCCCGGGTGTTGGATGCTTTTGTCGACACTAGGTCTGCAATTTGAACTCCAGTTTGATGGTGTGCAATTTTGTGAAACAGGTATAAATCACTTCGATTTCTTCTCAGAATCTAAGAATCGATTTGTATGTCTAACTCGAGGAGGTGATGTGCCCGAAAGCCCATTTTTAATTGCCTTCTTTTGCTTTTGTTACCATTTCGGCCTGTTTAAGATAGTCATTCTCACTTGGTTCCTTCTTTCAACGCCTGATTTTATCGGTACCGCCACCGACTTAGTGCATAGGTGGCCATATTTCTATGTCATTCGCCCTCTAAATTCCACTTCAACTTCAAACATTTCCCGTTCTACTTACACAAATTACCCCTGGAACATTAGCATGCAGACTGTCACGGCTCACTCCTGTGTGCAATGTGCAGCTGTCTGATTTTTTTCTCTCCATTTCTCTCCTATTGCTTAGTTATTCCTACTGCTCTTTGCAAAGTGCCAATTACTACCTAAATGCGCCCGTGGCTCGCCTCTGCAAACTATTTCATGTTGGCAAAATAAACAAATACTAGCGGCACCAAAGACCGAGATTCCTGAGCAGATCGTTTGTTGATCGTCAGGGTTCAGCTCATCATGCATGACTCCACGCACGATATTTGCGCACTGTGTCGTCATTGTTGTCGAAGCGGAATGTTTGACAAATTCCGGTCTTCGCTGTGTCGAGCGGCACTTCTCGGAGCCCCAAATCAGTTCCTCCCCACGTACGCTACTGTGGAGGCCTATAGAATAAAGGGAACTAGGCTACTAACACCATGGTTACCACATTAACCTCACTTAATTGATGTCAATTCAACGAAACCTGCTTGATCTTTGTGATAGGAAAATGGGACCTCCTGCACAACCACGAGCCGTTATTCAGTGTCGAGCCCTTCTTCAACTAAAAAAATGCAGCAATAGCTAGCCTGTTAACGCCGAGCTAATATTGTCAAATCTCTGTCTGTACTTATCGGGACATTGCCCAGTGCGGATAGATGGGATGAAATGTTTGTGTTCTGTGTTCTCCTCTGCTCCCTCCTGGCGTGGCACATAGCGCGAAAAAAAATCGGGTTGAGCAAGCAGCTTAAGAATGTGCCAAAATTTCGACAGAGACACAATCAAGGGCTGCAGGACACCATTCCACTAAGTACCGCTCTGTCTGCTGGGCGGATGCGAGCCTAAACGCCGCACATTTTTTACTAGGTTGATCACAGCGCCTGTTTTGTAAACAGAAGCATCATTCTTAGAAATACATGGATCATCAGCCTGGAGCTGAAAAAAACCTGTAGCAGGGGTAGAATTCACTGAATAATCGCTAGATCTCTTCGGGAATGCGCCACACAGTCCCGCAGGATAATTTGAATGGCCAACACGTGGACAAGTCGCCGACGAATCCTGCTGGATTTCACCGAACTCGGGGCCATGAAACGCATGTCGACCTGGCCATTGACTAAGGCGAACAGATAAGGAGTGCACGCAAGAGCTTACTACTTCTCCTCTTCTTACACTTGTTAAGAGCACTTGCTTGCCTAAGGCAATTTTCCCTCCCTGGACTTTCAACTTGAATTAGTTTTAAATCACTTCAGGAGACTGGCTGCGAAGGGCCGAATGACGAGCGAAACTGCTGCTGCGATGGAGATCTCTGCAATTCGGTGGGAAGTCTCACGTTAGGAGTCGTTGGACTTGTTCTTGCAGTGCGGGTATTGTAAAAAATTCAGTTGTACATAACATGTTTACTAAAGAGACGATGTAATAAACATTTATCGAATAATTAGACTGACAAGCTCTCCTTCACACTTCTTTTCCAATCTCGTAATTGCTAGAGGCAAAGCAAATCCCGTTATTTCCTCACTTCTTCTTCTTCTTCTTCAGCGTTTGCCCTGCTTATTTGAGAGGTCTGCTTTCCTGGAATGTTGGCGCCAGTTTTCCCGATCAGATGCCTGATCAGGGTGCAACCCTCTGTAGGGGCCACATTCGTGCCTGTCGGGAAGGCTACGTCCCATCTGTCAAACCTGTGGGCGAACCTAATCGACTCCACTGTCCTGTCTGCGTTCTTCTACGCGGAAAAGACGCGGCCGATACTGCCGCCACGTCAAAAAAGCTAAAAACCAAGTTTACGCGCTAGTGCGATGTCTTCTGAAGCACGATCGACGAACTCCACATCGAGCCGGATTTCGAAGCTCCGATATGAGATGTGGCCGTCTTCGTGACTCGACAGATTATGGCCTCATGCTTCCAGCGGAGGGCTAAATGTCGGTGGGCCGATCACATTATGAAGAGATAAGACGATCACTAGATGAAGAGAGCACCGCAGTGCATTTCAATAGAAGCCAAACGTGCCCCTGAACAAGGTGAGTCGACGCGTTCGTCGCAACAGCTGCTGATAGCAGTAGCTGGTCCAAGGGCCCCCTACAGGGTGGCCCATAGATACTGCAATAAAATTTGGAGGCTTGCCAAGAGGCATCTGTTAATTTTGACATTGACAATTTGACGGATTGTGGTAGGAATATATTTGATATACTTTTACATATACATAGTTGGTTGCATTTTATTGATACATCTTAAAATGACTGGTAAGTTTTTAACTTGAAATACATACATTGTACTATAATTTTTAATACATTGAAAAATAAAAAATAAATAGAAAAATTAAATTTAAAATAATTAAAAGTAAATAAAAATTAAAAAAAATAATAACTACAATAAAAACAAAAATTAATTATAAATAAAATTTATGAAAAATAAAAAATAATAAAAATATAAAAAATAAAAATGCATATATGTATATGCCACCTCATCGCGGTGAAGGGGTGAACATCACTTTGTGATGGCTAACGGCACAAACGGTCACACAGTACGCGACGGTTTGTCGTGTATGGGCGGCTCTCCTGTATCCCTGGCCAGGAACATGTGAGTAGCCAGACCACAGCTATGGCTCAAACAACTAAACCCGCGCCCCAGTCCTCCGCGCGGCGGAGATGGACTTCTACGACGTCGGTTGCATCCACCTCCGGCGAGGGGCCATCTAATCTCGGAGTTAAACTATCAGGACGTCATTGGAATCGGACTACCGGAAACTCCCTCCCACGACGCACGGAAACTGCCTATTCGTCTGCACTTATAACTGTCGTTCGATCGCATCTGAGCAGGATCTTCGGACATTGCTTTACAGAAGCCGCAACATCAAATACGACGTTATCGCCCTGCAGGAAACGAAAGGCAGAACGGAAACCATAAGAAGGACCGACCACAACGAGCTTCTCATCATCGGAGCAAAGGTGGACAGAAAGGATATTGGCGGAGTTGGATTTCTCGTCAATTCGACAGCGCACCACCTAGTAGACTCTTACAAGATCATCAGTCCGCGAGTAGCTGTTCTTCGTCTGAAAACCAAAGATTAAGGAACCATCTCCATCATAAATGGATATGCTCCAACATCTGCGGCCACAGATGAAGAAAAGGAGGAATTCTACAAGCTGTTCGAAAGGATTGTCAACGACGAGAAGAGCTACTACAAAGTTGTCGTTGGTGACTTTAACGCCATCGTTGGTACGAATGATCACGACGAATGGAGGCTAGGACCACATAGAACTTCCTCAAGGAACGAAAACGGAGAGCGCCTGATAGACTTTCTATCCGCGTGCCGCCTCTACCATGGAAATTCTATGTTTAAGAAGCCTTCAAACCGACGATGGACCTGGGAAAGCCCAAATGGAGAAACAGGTTCGGAGATCGACCATGTTCTTACAAAGAGACGCTGGAGTCTGTTCGACGTCTCCGTACTGCCTTCATTTGGAACCGGCTCGGATCACCGTCTTGTCCGTGCGAAGGTGACTCTCAAAAAGAGGATGTTCAAGCGTGACACTCATAAACCGGCACCGATGAGGATCCCCACATTCAAGTCTGAGGAGTTGGAATATGCAATAAAGTCGCACGATTGGAATCTTCTTGAAGATCCATCGGAAGACTACGACCTTCTCTCCAAAGGACTGTTGAAATGTGCTAGCAGATCTTGCGGAGCCACATCCCCGTCTGCTTCAAGACTCATCGCACATGCGATTAAACTCTTGGAGCAAAGAAGAGCTGTTAAACTGGATCCTAATGCTTCCCATCTGGAAAAGTCACCATCTCGAAGGCCTGTCGAATTGCAGTGAAGGAGTCCATTCAAGCCTACAGAAGATTGAAGCTGTTAGAAGCAGCTGGGAAAGGTTCAAGCATAACGCGCTGCAAACGAGATCTCTGCGATCAGAAGGCAATAATGTCAGCCCTTGTGGATAAGGATGGAACAACGCAATCGTCTCGAAGAGCGATGGAGGCCATCGTTCAAGAATTCTACACAGATCTGTTCCGTTCTTCCATCACTGTCCCGAAATGCATGATGCCAGCTGAGGAAGTGCCTCCCATTCTGGAATCAGAAGTTGCTCATGCCATCAGAAGGATGAAGCCGGGCACTGCTCCCGGACCGGACGGCATTTCTGCTGATCTCCTTCGTGCGGGTGGCAGTGCCCTCTGCTCACTTCTTGCCAAGCACTTCAACCACTACCTTCGACTTGGTAGGATTCCGGACTCATGGAAGGAGTCGAAAACAGTTTTAATCTTCCAAAAAGGTCAGCAGGAGGATATCAAAAACTATCGACCCATCAGTCTTCTCTCGGTTGTGTACAAGATCTTCACCAAGATACTGCTTAACCGCATGGAGCGTTGCTTGGATGAATATCAGCCAGTGGAGCAAGCAGGGTTTCGTAAGGATTTCTCCTGCATGGACCATATTCAGACTGTCTCACAGCTCATCGAGAGGAGCCGCGAATACCACCTCCTACTTGTCCTTGTCTTCGTGGATTACCGGAAAGCGTTCGACTCTGTGGAAATCAACGTCGTTTTGAACGCACTTGTGCACGCTGGTATGCCATCGCCCTACATCCGACTTCTCGACGAATGCTTCTCGAACACATCGACTACCATCCAGCTGTTCGATCGAAGGCTTAAAATTCCTATCGGGAAAGGAGTACGGCAGGGAGACACGATTTCTCCCAAGCTATTCACAGCGGCACTCCAGGATGCCATGAAAGACTTGAATTGGGACGATAAAGGCTACCTTGTCGACGGTAAACGGATCAGCAACCTTCGCTTTGCCAACGATATTGTTCTGATCTCTACCAGCACGGCAGAAGTCGAGGGAATGCTGAACGAGCTCAATGTGGCAGGTATGAAGATTGGATTGGACATGAATATGTCCAAAACACAATTTATGGTCAACCAGTGGTGTGACGCGGACTCGTAAAATGGAGTCGCTCTGCAACAGGTCTATTCCTACGTCTATCTGGGAAGAGAGCTGAACATGGATAACGACCTCGCTCCTGAAATCGCCCGTAGGAGACGCGCAGCATGGGCAGCCTTCAGTTCGATTCGCGAAGTCACCGATCAGGTCAAGGATCCCGGCCTCAGGGCCTCGATATTCAACGCCTCTGTACTGCCTGCGATGTGCTACGCGACGGAAACCTTGCCCGAGAACAAGACAATCGCCAGAGCAATGCAAACTACGCATCGTGCACTGGAGAGATGTCTTCTGAGGACAAGCCTTCGTCAGCAATGGCAAGAAGGCCTACGAAGCTCGGAGCTACGGGAGAAGTCACAATTAGCAGACCAGGTGCAGTACATGAAGAAGACCAAATATCGCTGGGCCGTACACCTGCTTCGACGGACGATAGATGGAGTCTCCGTGTTACAGAATGGCTCCCGAGAGACCATAAGAGACCACTGGGACGACCGCCAACGCGATGGGCAGACTCATTCTCAAGATCTTTCAGAGAGCGGAGTCTGCCTCACTGGATGCAAGCAGCCAGAGATCGAGCGGTCTGGAAGAGTTGTGGTCCCCGCTGAGAAGACCTCCAGCCGACAAAAGCACCACCAAAGTATCAAAGTAAGTAAGTAAGTAAGTATCTGCTAAAAAAGATATATAAATTCTAAGAGAAGCTGAGATACAACATTTCAGACCAACTATAAAGTTGTGGGTCTATACGGATGCAGCCAGAAATTTCGTGGCTAGCTCCAGAATAAAAATCCTCCACAAATTAGAAGCGAGACCACACGGAGGACGAAGAATTGGGTTTGTCCCGTCCGCCGCCAGAGACAAACGAGCGCTATATATATATATATATATATATATATATATATATATATACAGGGTGGCCCATAAGTCCTGCAACAAAATTAGGAGACCTTATTGGTTGTCTTTTTCCAATTGCAAAAAAACCGCATACCAACAGTTATGTAGGATATACTTAGTGCTATACTTCTGGAAATTATCATGGTTGTAGCTGCTCTTATTACAAAGTAATGCGCTCTCACGTAAAACTACCGAAAATTCTTCTCTGGCCCGTGGTGGGGCGCTTCCGTTCCGATGTGACTAAATTTCGGAAGATTGGTTGTTGAACGTGCAGTATGATGGTTTCGTGTAGGGCAGTGCAAAGGCTCTTCAAGAGTGAACATTGGATGAACGGATCTGAACTACAGTAGAAGAGCGCTATTAATTTTCTGATCATACAGGATGCGGCAACCAGCTGGAACAAGTTCAATATTCAGCCATGTGCGTAATCTATTACTAGCAATATGTTGTTTCTAGAAAAGTACAAGGAAAGCTCTACAAGTCCGCAAGTGAGATGAAGACTCAGCTATGAGGAAAAGGGAGTAGAAGGAAAAATTTGTAAGCGCAGTTGGAGGGCGTCGTTCGAAATGGGTATTCAGCCTCTGCCTCATTTGATGAAAAATTTCTCAACGTTGAGCGATCCCAGAAAGGTCAAAATAATAGTGCGGTTAATGCTACCTTTGCGGGAACCTGATGATATAAAAACAACGGCCACGCATGGCAAGTTTTTATCATACACGATTTTCCAAAATGTCTCCCCTCACACCCTAGGTTTTTGTGTAAAAATAGTGAAAATCAATAAAAATATTCATTTGATAGGAACAAAAACCTAACACCATATATTAGAGACTCAGTGGCGCTGTTTAAGGGCAAAATGCACATTCTGGTAAAACGATTCCTGTAACAGCAAAAGAAAAGGACGTGGTAGCGGTTCTCAGTCCATCTGCAAAATATTGCACCTGCGAAAGACTAGCTGTGAAATTCCTAAACCTTTAGATTTTCAATCTTTGTTTATTAACCATCTTAAAGAAAATGTCGTGCTCTATAAAGCCTGGGAAAACTATTGTTCAATATCTTCTTTGGAACGAATAAGAAGTAAAACTCCGTAAGAGGGGCTGCGACGTGAGCTGCAAAGCAACCCACACGATCTGAAGGCTCTTATCAATCTAGGAGTGGTCCCTTATGAATAATACCGCTCCACCACAATCTACAAACCATGGGCAACAATGGTTTACATGGTTTAAAAATGTACCAAATTTAGCGCATTCTTAGCCTTTTTATACTCCTATGTTTTTGTTGCAGGACTTATGGGCCACCCTGTATATATATATATATATATATGTGTGTGTGTATATGTATATATATAAATATATAAAATAACATTAGGTCAGTGGTTTTATAACGTAGTGCAATTGTATCAAAACATAATTGTTAACTATAGTGTTTTCATTTGTAAAATTTAGTTGTTAGTACAAGTTAAAGCTCAATTTTAAAAATATTAGGTTGGTAACTAATTTTGTGGACTTTCACGCATTTTAAACAAAAGCGTTTATTAACAAATAATTAATAACAATCTGTAATCGAAGTAAGATCCGTTGGAACGCAGAACTGCTTCCCATTTATCGGGTAGCTGGCATATATACGACTGTAGAATTCTTGTGGTTTCTGGCGAAAATTCCTTGGAGATGCATTTTGACCTGGTCCACATTGGTAAATCGTCTTTCAGCCAAGGAGTGCTGCAGCGACGCAAAGGTGGCAGTCACTCGGCGCACGGTCTGGGCGGAAGAGTTAGACGCTCTCAGCCAAGGTCCTCGATTCTTTAAAGAGTCCGGTTCGCGACGTGTGGTCTGGCGTTATCCTGCTGAAGGATAATGCCACTTCTGAAGAGCTGTCGTAACCGATTCTGGCGGAGTTCAGCCTGCGCGCGGTCAAGTTAAGAAGAGTAGACTTCGGCATCAATGCTAGTATCACTCTCGCTGAGTTTCCAGAAGATAACGCTATCCCGTTACCACCAAACTGAGAGCATCACCTTCTTCTTGTGAGGTCAGACTTATGCGTTGGCAGCGGCTTCTATTTCGGTTTAAGCTACTGGTTAAACATTTACGATTATCTAGTGTAATCCACTTTTCATTACATATTGCCAGTCGGTGGAGAAATGGTTCCTGCTTGTGAGGGTCCAACAATTCTTTCGCGGCATCCACACGCTGCTTCCTCTGTGATAGCGTCAAGTCGTGAGGCACCCATTTACCGAGTTTTACAGAAAAGCCAATGCTGTGCAGAATCTTCTCAATATAGGTGTGTGAGGGCCTAAAATACGAGACCGCTAACATACGAGTTGCCAAGCTCGGATTTCCTTCGATGGTGCTAGTTACAGCTTAACCATCACGGACAATCGGTCGTCCTGTGCGTCGCTTGTCTTCAATTTCGACGTTGTCTTCACGGAACCTCCTGAAATATTTGAAACCTGTCAATCGTTTGAGAACTCCATCTCCTACAGCTGCACATATGTTCTGTCGGGTTGCAGTTGCAGAGTAGCCGAGCTAGTACGCATGAAGAAGGCGTTCGCGAAGAGCGGCTCTGTGTCCATTCATTCCAGATTGAAAAAACTTTCCACTAAATCGCCATGGCAGGACAGCAAAATTATTAAAAGTAATAGTTTCGAGAAGTACAGATCATTTGGTTTCAAAAATGCAAAGATACTAAGGAGTTTAAGCGTTCAGATGAAGGCTTAAGAAAGCAGAAATTTTCTGACGCAGAGTGATTATGGAATGCGCCATGCAGTCGTCTGAAATGTTGCATTCTACACTGGTTTGATTGCTTTTCGCTTGCTTACTTGTTGTAATTTCTTCACATAGTGGTCGTATCGAATAATTCGTGCTTATTTTAAGGTTTAAAACTTAAAAGCACATTACGTCTTGCGGAAAGTGCAGGGTAGGGTGGTGCAGGTCCTGTTTAAATGGTCTAACATTGCTGCTAGTGAACCTTTGAAAATGTTTGAAGCTCGTATGAAAACATAGGGTAACGAGAATTCTACAGCTTGCAAACAATCAAAATTGCGCCATGCCCCCGCCTGAAACATTGCATTTCCGACTCGATTGATGGTGCATTGGCTGAATGCTTGTTACACTCTTGTTGCTACATCGCCACATTGACCTGCGCTGTCATTCCTTTAACGTTTTCCGTCGCCCAGTAGCTGCAATTATACCGACTAACCTCTCCTTTCATCTTGAATGTTGCTTCACCAGTCCACAGCATCCGTCTTGGAAAATGAGGCTCCTGCTCACATTTAAATTGTGCAATCAATAAGTGCGAATGGCACGTGTCCTTCGCATAATTTTTAAGTTCCAAACATTAAAAGAAGCACATCACAGGTTAATTTGGCCAAGTAGTAGCAAGATTGTAGCAAGCACTCAACCATTGCACGATCAACCGAGTCTGAAATGCAAGGTTTCAGGCGAGAGCAATATTGACCTTTTACACGCCAAAATTTCGTTACCCTGTACTTTCATATTAGTCTCAAACATCTTCAAAAGCATTACTAGCCGCAATGTTTGAAACTTTCGAATAGTACCTGCATTTTTCAGGATAGCTTGCATTTGTCGCATGCCATGATGTGTTTTTAAATTTTAAAATTTAAGAAATGCGCAAATCAATCAAAGCGATCACTTCGTAAAGAAATTATAACAAGTATTCAAGCGAAACACAATCAGTCGAGCGTAAGATGCAAAATTTCAGACGAGTGCATGGCTCAGTCCATACCGTTCATACGGCACAGAATTTTTATTCTCTTACGCTTTCATAAGATCCCTTAACTTCCTCTGTATCATTGCTTTGTGCAAAGTTATGACCTTTCAAACAGTGTATACATTTTTTGGGACACCCTGTATATCACCTAATACAGTACTAACAACTAAATTAATAAGTTACCTTCTTCACCTGATGAGCCTCGGTGTGACTAATTATAAACATGTTTTGTATGAAGATAGAGGCGCAACAAAACATGTTTGGTGTTGTTGTTGTCATTGTTTTGGTTGCTGCTTGTCTTCTACTTGTGCTTGTTATAATATTGAGTGATTTGAAGCACAGATATACGCCTGATTCTGTATAATATTTTCCAATTGGTTGTTAGGGCTTTGAGTTTAGAACTGTTAACGTACTGAGAGATTTAAATAATTTACATATATTATTAGCTGATTCTATTTCTTGAACACTACAACTAGCACTAAGCAGTACATCGCTGGTACTATGCTCCTGGTGATCATCATTGTTCCAGCTCCCCGTATTAAAAAGTAGTGGGCTCTCATTTGAAACGTCCAACTATCTTCCTCAGATCCGCCGCATGGGGGCACTCTCATTTCAAATGGCTACATTTCTGAAAACTGGTAGATAAACATTTAGTGTCATGGTGTCGTGTAGGCCACCTCAGGGCCTTCTACAGTGTGAAGACTAGATAAAAGGATTTGGGCTACAGCTGAAGAACGCTCTTCTTTTGGAGATCATGGGCAATGCATCAACGAGCTGAAACAAATTACATATTCATTCGTGTGCTAACCTCTTGATGTACTCTTCGGAGTTTAAGAAAAACCTACAATGACCTCAACGAGACCGCAAGAAAGACAAAGACTCAGCTGTGAGAAGAAGAGAGTAGACAGCAAAAATGTGTCAGCGTACATAGCAGTAGCGAGTGCGAGCTGTAGCTACCCAGCCACTGCTTCCTCTGATGAAAAATTTCTAGTATCTGAGGCATTCTAGAAATGTCGAAATAATAGTGTGCTTATTACTAACCCTGGGAAATCTGATGGCACGCAAAGGTCGGCTGCTCACAGGACTTTACCTATTCTTCAACTTTCTAGAGAACTCTTCTCAAACACCCTTGGATTTTGTGTCACAAGTATGAAAACCAGCAAAAAAAAAACCTTTGTCCGATAGGCAAAGCAGTATAAACTCATTTTTATGAAGTCAATCCCACTATTTAAAGGCAAAATAGGCACTAAGGTATTAGGGGGGGGGGCCAAAAGTAGTGAGACAAAATGAAAAAAAATCTTTATCTCTCTATAACTCAATTACAACTCAACAATGCTGAGGAATGTATTTGCCATTAAGGGCAAGGACCTTGCTGCCATTGCTCAGCCAACTTCCTGATCCCATCCTTCCAGAACTGCTTGGGCCTGGTGTTGATCAACTGCTCGACATGGTTGTCAAGGACTGCTTGGGTTCTTGTGTTCCTTCTGACTAGGAAGTCCTGTAGGCTCAAGTAGTAGTGGTAGTCGCATGGAGAGATGTCCAGCGAATACGGTGGGTGAGGCATGTGAATGTAGCCCAGCTGGCCAAGCTTACCCATGGTTACTTGTTCCCGAAGGGGTGCGGCGTTGTCGAAGAAGAGAATCTTCTTGAAGCGCTGCGAATGAGTAAGAGCGAGTCGCCGGCCCATCTCTTCTATTTCGTTCACCATGGCCTTGGAGTTCATCGCAGTGCTCTTGGGAAACAGCTTCCGGTAAACCGATCCATGGGCGCAGACCCAAAAGCTCCAAAGATGCTGCTCGCCGTGAACATCTCGCCGAACGAAGGTCGGTAACAGGTCACCAGGCCTCACCCAGACTCGCTGCTTGGCAGGGTTAAGGTAGAAGACGTACTTCTCATCTTGCGTGAATATTGAGCCCAGCCTGCTCGGGGTTAGGAATTGGGCGAGATTTGCGTGACACAGGTCGACTCGTCAGACTGGAGTTTTGGCATGCTTCTGGAAAGGGCGGAAGTGGTAACTTCTCAGATGGGCTTCAGTAAGTAGCATACAAACATACAAATACGACAAGCACGAAGCCAGACTCCAGCCACGAGATATATGGACACGGCATGGGGTGTCTCATTACTTTTGCCCCCCCCCCCCCCTAACAGAGTGACTATCCTAACAGAAAGAAGAAATAGATGTGTTAGCGAAAAGGCGAATAAGCGGGTGGAACGCAGAAACATACCAACGATGTGGAATTCATGAGGTACCTTACCCACCCAGTCGTGGGTATGATGCTAGCTGAAGGATACTCGACGATCCTCGTGATCATCTCCGCATACCCATTAGGATTTCTTCAGCTCTACCCCGCGATGGAGAAAGAATCTGGTCACCGTTCACCGGTATATACCAATTTCATGTCAAACTGGACACTTTTCACCTCAAATTGGGCACTCTTCTAAACAACCTTGACGCTTTTGAAATCAAACAGAACAACTTCCAGATAACCTCCTTAGGAGACCCAGTTGAAATTGTTGTTTTCCATAACAACAAAGTTCTTTTACCCAATAAATGCGGCTTATAGAAGTGAAATTTTACTACATAAAATTCCAAAATTCCATTTAAAAGTGTTAACGTTCACATCTGTTGCAAAATAAAACGATGTAAAATTGAATCTGCTGACCATATAATGTAACCATTTTCACGTTGAACTGGACACTTTTCAAATCAAGCTGGACACTTTTCACGTCAAAGTGAACACTCTTCTAGGCTAGCCCAAGACTTTTGAAATCAAAGCAGCCTCACCTTTAGGCAGGTCAAACCACAGACTTAATAAAACGGTTAAAACAATTTTTTGTTCAATAAAATTTGGTAGAACTTTTTTTGAAACTTTTTAGTTCACCTGCCCTAAGATTTACAATAATTTTATAAAAATTTCATTTTTCCGAAAAAAACAATAAATTAAGGTTTGCTTCAGAACGCAACAAGGCAACAATCATGTAGCGGATTAGAAGGCTGGATCGCGCCATGCACTCGAAAAGCAAGTTGCAATGTTTATTTGATTGTTAGGGCAAATACTGCTTACATGCAGCTCAAGTTGAGGATACGTGTTTTTCTTACAATTGCTTATGTTGCTCTGTTTGCAGGTGCAAAACTCCATGCAAACAGAAATTTTTCTATCAATCGCATAAAAATGACGTTTCGGACGGGGGCATGACGCAATCTCTGTGTTGGCACTAAAAAGTGGCGCCTTTCTACTTTTAAAAAAGCTCTAAATCATTGTTTTTCCTCGAAAAACAAAAATTTTATAAAACTTCAAACAATGTGCTCATTTATTGGGTGGATCAATTAAAACTTCAAAGAAAGTTACACTGAAATTTTCCTTAAATTATTCTAAGGTCTTTAGCTTGATGCAGAAGAAGCTCATTCCAATTTGGTTGGAAGTGTTCGCTTTGATATGAGAAGTCTTAGGCTAGCTTATAAGAGGGTCCAATTTGATTTGAAGAGTGCCCAATTCGGGTGTCATCCCTACCCTGCCACATCTGCAGTCTGTGCAGACGAAATCGCAGGAGCGACTTCTAACCATCTGCGGTCTAACCATAAGCCTCGAAGTACTTAAGAGACGCTATTTGATATCGACGAAGGACGACGTCGTTGTAGCCTATCAAGCGACTGTGAGAATCCGCAATCAGGATTTTCTCTGGGACGACGACATCCGTGAACATAGGCAGTGTCTGCTTTCGGCGGACTCATTTGTGGTCAGAGCATTGCACAAACTTATCTCAAAACTTCTGGCAAATCCTAACAAACAGCGCCTTTGTATGAAGATATTTATTTCTAGACGCAAAAACAATTGCCACAACAACACAGCCGCTACTGCACCTAACGCTAGCCGTTTCACTTTCTGAAATGAACCGAAATACGTGTAAGCAAACACGAAGACTTCACGATACCCCACCGAACAAGGAGTGGTAAGCACTTAGGAGAGGAAAATAGACGACGAACAACAAAGATCACGCAATCAACCCTTCAATCTTGGTCGTAGCACTCTAGCGAAGTATCACACCCTAGGGGATGTCTACGAGAACCGCTGCCCCACACCGGCGGCGGCGGCAGCAATCGGTCGGATCAGAGCGAGCACACAGGATAAGCAGGAGATTTTCACTCGAGATACGAAGGCGACGGGCACTCCACTACACCCTCCCCACCTAGAACAGCAACTGTACACGGTCGGTCCGCACGCGGCAGCGTCGTCACGACATGAAGTCCTTCGTGATGATGCGCGACAGCACCCGATCCGAGAACGAGTCCTCGTTGAACTTCTCGTCCCGCAGCTGATAGATCTGCAACAGCGGCCAACTTGTCATCTTCCAGTAACCAATTTAATTTGTCCATTCTGCGACCTTTTCCCCTTATAGTGTGTGGTTCTAAATAAATAAAAATAAGATACAGTACCGGACATGCCGCTGCGTCCAACAAGCACAAGCGGCGCAAAAGATGAGAAGCGGCGCAAAATGGCGCCGTAGAGCGCCGTTTTCCGCTCGCCACGCGCCGCGTCCGAGGCAAGTCGCGTTAGTGCACGGCGTCCTCAAAATCTGGACGTTAGACTGAATGAAGGGGCTTATCCATGCGTTCGGACGAGCATGGCCTACTGTTTGGAACTAACTTCTGGCATGGCGCGCGCTCTGAACAATGCATGTAGGCCGGCAGAATCAATCGAGTGGGCGCGACCACTCGCAGAGTGACGTTAGGCTGATGGGCTGGGAAGCAGCCTATCCATGCGTTCGGACGAGCATGGCCTGCTGTTTGGAACTAACTGCCGGCATGGCGCGCGCTCTGAACAATGCATATAGGCCTGGCAGAATCAATCGAGTGGGAGCGACAACCTGTACAGCAAGCGACAGCTTGAACAGTGAGCGCATGAGGAGTTTTAACGAAAATGCCTAGCTTTCCTACTCAGGCATTGCTCTAGGACTGTCCAGCTTGCATCTGGAGTGCGCCGTGAACAATGCATATAGAATCGAACCTATCAATCGAGTGGGCGCGGAAGCTTGTAGAGTGAGAGTTTAAGGAGTTTTATCAGAAATCCCTAGCCGCCCTACTCAGGAGCTGCTCTATGACTGTCCAGCTTGCATCTGGAGTGCGCCGTGAACAATGCATATAGAATCAAACCTATCAATCGAGTGGGCCGACCGCTCGCAAATTGCACGCGGGGGCGTGTTTGGAGCGCGATAACTCTGTCAAGTGTGAACCCTTCCGGCTACAGCTTGTGGATTTTGTAGCCAGTAAAAAGCTCTCGCAGCTCGCTAAAGCACAGCGAAGTAGCCTAAGAACTGACAAAGTTATGGTGGTGCAAAAATGCAGGTCAGGCTCGTGTGACACGATTTTTTCCAAATTCAGCCGACCCCTGCGGAAAGACGTGGAGAGCTAGCATCTTACAAATACGCAGGCGAGCAGAACGCTTAAGGTTCTTTACGAAAACGTGCTTACAACTCCCTAGCATATTAAATTGCCTTAGTACCAGCTGCCGCTTTAGAGCGGCGGAGGCAACAGTGAAGCTTCTTCCCCCCTTAATCCTTCCGGTTTTGAGTTTTCGACACTCGCAATGACACCGTTATCTTCAACTCGATGAGCTCTATCGAACGGTGTCAATCTCGGCCAGTTTTGGAAAAATCGATTTCTTGACATTCGCGGCGAAGAAGAGGGCGCCGCTCTAGGTCGCGGCAGAGGTCTCCGGACTACTCGCCCCCGTGACGTCAGCCTGGGCGCGCGAACGGAGTTTCGCACGACGTCTGGCGTCTCTCACTGCTAACCGGATTTGTCACTCGCAGCCGCAGCGTCCGTTCCGCCGTGCTCCTCTGCACGTGATGGGCACTCACCGCTCTTCAACGGAGCGCGCTTTTACAGCACGGAGTGTGGTGCTCGTGTCTCCATTGGAATTCGTTTCACTCAGTGGTAGTAAACCATCTAGTTGAAGTTGAAGTGGGGTTGGAGATAAAGTGTAAGTTGAGGGAAAGGTAGGATCGGATAAAAGAATTTTTATCGATAGCAAATTAACAACAAAAAGGGATCGATATAAAAATCAACAAATATCAAACAACAAGGATCAACAAATATCGAACAGTCCTGGGCAAGAATGGAGACATGCATTTACATTGTACATACATACAACGTAAAAGCACATCACAGCACAAAAGCCTAGAATATAGATCAGTTGCTTGATTCTATTTATATTTTTGATGACCTCGCAGTGGTTTCCAGTTCTGGGCTGACGCACAGAAGTGTGTCGGTAAGTCTGAGAAAATGCCAAATTTGCCTACTTTCGTTAAAATCGAAAATGCGTTCAATATCGTTCAATCATCGATAATGATTATAATCCTAGTGCTTTTCGCTTGAGGTTAACGGTTTAGGATTCGAGGGATGTTTATGGCCTATGGTATTGCAGATGTTCCTGATAATTTATTGAACTATATTCTGTCGACCTATAATAAATGGGTGATAACTAGTAATCTTTAAGAATTAGAGATCTCCTGGACCGCAAACATTTTATCGGTGATTTTAAATAATTCTGATATAGGTGAGTATTCATTTGCTTTATGTCAAATGTGACTAATAACTGAATACAAGTTAGCCTTACTGAGCCGCTTCGCCTCCTACCCTGTGTCTTCATGAGGCGCACACCAGTGAACCAAGTCGCTCACACATGCTGAAATCAGGGTCCTCTGAAACTGCCGAGTGCTATACTACCCATCTTGTATCCAGAACCCTTTGGATGCTTTCGGATAAAAAAACACAACACAATTAGAAATGTGGTTTCATTGTACTATTCAATCGTTTGCAGCCATAATGTTAGGACGTGCTCGGCATTCTAGTTCAAAAAGGATGCGATTTCGTCTTCAAATATTGTGTACTGCGTACTCAACTGTCGTAACTCGATCGGCAAGATCTCAGAAGTGTTGGAAGACCTCTAATAAAGACGAGTCAGGCCTCGAAGGTCCGCAGGTGGATAGAGAGACAGCTTCCGTTCATCCTTAGGCAGCTTGGAGTGTCGTTTGAGAAGCGATGCGTTGTCTGCTTGAAGCATGTGACTCGAGATTACCTCTCTCACTCCCAAAAAATCCCCTTCCCTTCCTAAAGTGCATCCTGAAGGCTTCAATGTAGCCTCCCAAACTTTTGCATGCCACTGGCCCTAGTGCGCTGGCCGGTCTCAGCCACTGTAGATTTCGCAAGCCGTCATCGCGCTCGGAGACTCCCTCCTCGCGGCCGCGAGCACGTGATTGACACGTGGACCAAGTCTGGAGACCATTCGCGCCCGCGTGCACGCTAGCCGTCTGGGATCTCCCCTGCCGCGCTTGCAACCGCGGTCGCGGGGCGAGTAGCCCCGTAACCCGCGGCAGAGGGTGATGATGTCATCGAAAACCGATATTTCCGAGCCAGGCCAAGTTGGTTAAGATTCGATAGAGCTTTTCGTGCTGAATTGAACAGTGCTGCTACGAGTAGCGAATACCGTAATCTGTTTATTTGGGTTTTCGATACCATCAATAACACCATTTGCTTCACCGCGAGAAGCTCTATCGAATGGTAACCAACTTGGTCCCATTCGGAAAAATCGATTTTCGATGACGTCATCGTCCCTCTGCCGCGGCCTTGAGTGGCCTTGTTCTCGGTGCGAAACCGCCAAAAAATCGATTTTTCCAAAATCGGTCGTAATTGATACCATTCGATAGTGCTTTTCATGCTGAACAGAAAAGTACCATTGCGAGTGTTGAATGCTCAAATCTTGGCGAGTAAGAGCGCAAGAAACTCTAACCGCTATCTTTCGACGCTATAAACTGGCAGCTGTGCCTAAAACAGTTTAGGCAACTGAGGCGTTCTGAACACGTCATCGTAAGGTATCTTAGGCGTCCTGTTGGCCCACGGCTTTTTAAGCGCGTTAGCTAGCTGCGTTTTCCCGCAGTGGTTCACCGAAATCGGAAAAAATGCGTCACACGACCCGTATCTGCATCTTCGCATCTCTGTAACATTGCCTCTTCTTAAGCTACGCCACATGTACTTTGGCGTTCTACTACAGTACCGGACGCGTCTTTTGAATAGACGCCGAGAAAACCGCACTTTTGCGGTTTTTGCGTCTTTTTGCTATAACTCGGCAGAAAGTCATCCATTTGAAAAACCAAGGGTAAGTCTGAGCTCAGGAGATTGAGCACTATCGTTTGGTATATACATTTCATACGAAAGATCAAAAAATGGCCAAAATTGAAAACTTGCGCTCCATTGAGAAGGCCGGCCGCGGACGAGTTGTCGGCCGCAAGGCGTCGAAAACCGTTACATGCCCACAATTCCTCTAATTTGAGGTGTTTTGAAAAACGGATGGTACCGTTCGATTCGTCTCCTCGAGATCTACACAACCATCTATAGAAATTCGCCAAACCACCGCATTTTCGCAGTGGGTGGTCAAAGATGTCTGGAGGAGACTTTTTGCCACTGGGGAAGCTTATATTCCAGGACTTGCATGTTCTCGGAGCATCTGAAGCATGGCACAAAGTGTTTCCTCATGCCAGGAATCCTCTGGGAGTGCGCCGTGCACAATGCATGTAGGATCGAACCTATCAGTCGAGGGGGGACAGTTTGTAAAGTGAGCATTTAGGGAGTTTTATGAGAAATTCTCAGCCGCCCTACTCAGGATTTGCTGTACTCTGTTCCGGCGAGACTTTGGAGCGCGCTGTGCACAATGTATATAGGATCGAACCTATCCATCGACTGTGCGCGACAGCTCGTAGAGTGGGCGTTTAGAGATTTTTTATCAGAAATTCACAGCCGCCCTACTCAGGATTTGCTGTACTCTGTTCCGGCGAGACTTTGGAGTGCGCTGTGCACAATGTATATAGGATCGAACCTATCAATCGACTGGGCGCGACAGCTCGTAGAGTGGGCGTTTGGAGAGTTTTTATCACAAATTCGCAGCCGTCCTACTCTGTCCGGCGAGATAAGGAGTGCGCCGGGAGCAATGCATATGGAATGGAACCTATCAATCGAGTGGGGCAACCGCTCGCAGATTGCACGCGCGTTCATTTTCAGAGCGCAGTAACTCTGTCAAATTCGAATCGTTTCGGCTGCAAGTCCTGGGTCTTGTAGATAGTAAAACGGCCTAGTATTACGCTAAAGTAGAGCGGGGTAGCTTAAGAAGCGGCAATGTTACAGGGGTGCGAATGTGAAGGTGAGGCTTGTGTGACGTATTTTTTCCGATCTCGGTGGACCCCTGCGGGAAGACGCGGCAAGCTAACAGCCTCAAAACGCGTAGGCGAACAGGATGTTAAGGGTACTGTCTCTCTATCCACCTGCGGACCTTCGAGGCCTGACTCGTCTTTATTAGAGGTCTTCCAACACTTCTGAGATCTTGCCGATCGAGTTACGACAGTTGAGTACGCAGTACACAATATTTGAAGACGAAATCGCATCCTTTTTGAACTAGAATGCCGAGCACGTCCTAACATTATGGCTGCAAACGATTGAATAGTACAATGAAACCACATTTCTAATTGTGTTGTGTTTTTTTATCCGAAAGCATCCAAAGGGTTCTGGATACAAGATGGGTAGTATAGCACTCGGCAGTTTCAGAGGACCCTGATTTCAGCATGTGTGAGCGACTTGGTTCACTGGTGTGCGCCTCATGAAGACACAGGGTAGGAGGCGAAGCGGCTCAGTAAGGCTAACTTGTATTCAGTTATTAGTCACATTTGACATAAAGCAAATGAATACTCACCTATATCAGAATTATTTAAAATCACCGATAAAATGTTTGCGGTCCAGGAGATCTCTAATTCTTAAAGATTACTAGTTATCACCCATTTATTATAGGTCGACAGAATATAGTTCAATAAATTATCAGGAACATCTGCAATACCATAGGCCATAAACATCCCTCGAATCCTAAACCGTTAACCTCAAGCGAAAAGCACTAGGATTATAATCATTATCGATGATTGAACGATATTGAACGCATTTTCGATTTTAACGAAAGTAGGCAAATTTGGCATTTTCTCAGACTTACCGACACACTTCTGTGCGTCAGCCCAGAACTGGAAACCACTGCGAGGTCATCAAAAATATAAATAGAATCAAGCAACTGATCTATATTCTAGGCTTTTGTGCTGTGATGTGCTTTTACGTTGTATGTATGTACAATGTAAATGCATGTCTCCATTCTTGCCCAGGACTGTTCGATATTTGTTGATCCTTGTTGTTTGATATTTGTTGATTTTTATATCGATCCCTTTTTGTTGTTAATTTGCTATCGATAAAAATTCTTTTATCCGATCCTACCTTTCCCTCAACTTACACTTTATCTCCAACCCCACTTCAACTTCAACTAGATGGTTTACTACCACTGAGTGAAACGAATTCCAATGGAGACACGAGCACCACACTCCGTGCTGTAAAAGCGCGCTCCGTTGAAGAGCGGTGAGTGCCCATCACGTGCAGAGGAGCACGGCGGAACGGACGCTGCGGCTGCGAGTGACAAATCCGGTTAGCAGTGAGAGACGCCAGACGTCGTGCGAAACTCCGTTCGCGCGCCCAGGCTGACGTCACGGGGGCGAGTAGTCCGGAGACCTCTGCCGCGACCTAGAGCGGCGCCCTCTTCTTCGCCGCGAATGTCAAGAAATCGATTTTTCCAAAACTGGCCGAGATTGACACCGTTCGATAGAGCTCATCGAGTTGAAGATAACGGTGTCATTGCGAGTGTCGAAAACTCAAAACCGGAAGGATTAAGGGGGGAAGAAGCTTCACTGTTGCCTCCGCCGCTCTAAAGCGGCAGCTGGTACTAAGGCAATTTAATATGCTAGGGAGTTGTAAGCACGTTTTCGTAAAGAACCTTAAGCGTTCTGCTCGCCTGCGTATTTGTAAGATGCTAGCTCTCCACGTCTTTCCGCAGGGGTCGGCTGAATTTGGAAAAAATCGTGTCACACGAGCCTGACCTGCATTTTTGCACCACCATAACTTTGTCAGTTCTTAGGCTACTTCGCTGTGCTTTAGCGAGCTGCGAGAGCTTTTTACTGGCTACAAAATCCACAAGCTGTAGCCGGAAGGGTTCACACTTGACAGAGTTATCGCGCTCCAAACACGCCCCCGCGTGCAATTTGCGAGCGGTCGGCCCACTCGATTGATAGGTTTGATTCTATATGCATTGTTCACGGCGCACTCCAGATGCAAGCTGGACAGTCATAGAGCAGCTCCTGAGTAGGGCGGCTAGGGATTTCTGATAAAACTCCTTAAACTCTCACTCTACAAGCTTCCGCGCCCACTCGATTGATAGGTTCGATTCTATATGCATTGTTCACGGCGCACTCCAGATGCAAGCTGGACAGTCCTAGAGCAATGCCTGAGTAGGAAAGCTAGGCATTTTCGTTAAAACTCCTCATGCGCTCACTGTTCAAGCTGTCGCTTGCTGTACAGGTTGTCGCTCCCACTCGATTGATTCTGCCAGGCCTATATGCATTGTTCAGAGCGCGCGCCATGCCGGCAGTTAGTTCCAAACAGCAGGCCATGCTCGTCCGAACGCATGGATAGGCTCCTTCCCAGCCCATCAGCCTAACGTCACTCTGCGAGTGGTCGCGCCCACTCGATTGATTCTGCCGGCCTACATGCATTGTTCAGAGCGCGCGCCATGCCAGAAGTTAGTTCCAAACAGTAGGCCATGCTCGTCCGAACGCATGGATAAGCCCCTTCATTCAGTCTAACGTCCAGATTTTGAGGACGCCGTGCACTAACGCGACTTGCCTCGGACGCGGCGCGTGGCGAGCGGAAAACGGCGCTCTACGGCGCCCTTTTGCGCCGCTTCTCATCTTTTGCGCCGCTTGTGCTTGTTGGACGCAGCGGCATGTCCGGTACTGTATAACTTAATTTTTCTAACGAAATTCTAACGAATGGGTTAAGAACGACTCCAGGAAACAAGATAGTGCACAATATTCTTGTACAGGCCGATATAGAATTTCAACTGCGAATTCTTCATTCCTCGTTTCGGAGACAACACCAAATCGAAAGAAAATCCCCTAAGGTTCCCACGATACATCGAATTTTTCTATAAACCCCCATCGAATTCGACAATAATTATGGATGACTGCAAAGGGCAGCGCACACTACCCCAACGATTAGCTCTAGCCGATATATTGAGAGGGCCAACCTTTCGAATGATCTTCAGATCCATGATCGAGGACAGCTTGTCCAGCGACTCCGCCTGGCCTTCAATCTCCTTCGCAAGTTTCTTCATTTTCGACCCGTCTTTGTCATCGAATATGCACACCAGAATGTTCTTGCTCGTGTCGGCGATGCCGAACGTCACCAGGGAGTCGGAGATCTGCAACGAAGGACGCTCAAACAAACATTTTCGCATTTTCGCGACAGTTCCTACGGGACAGTAAGGAGAAGGAGGATATACTGTAAGCAGATCTTGAGCAGGTAATATCGTATTTCAGAAGCATGGTTTAAGCAGAAATTTGCGAACATCTGCAACCATGTAACAAAAGCTGGGTGAAACCAACATGCATAACTGCAATGATGTAAAGTGACGACGTAAAACGAATACGAGTATGACAGATTAAAACATCATGAAGGTTTGCGTCACCCCACAAGAATTATTAGGTTGGACGGAAAGTTCTGGCGGCTTTTGTGCAACCGCTTTTCGTTCGTTTATCACTGAATCAATATTCAAATTTTTATGTAAACTCTAATACGGAATTCTTCGCTCTATCTGACAGAGAAATTTTTGTTTGATCTATGCTTAATAACCGTGCTCCTCCGAAGACTTATTGGAGTATGTCGAAAGAGCAATTGCGAACGATATTTCATTTCAATTTCAACTGGACCGATCTGCCGTCGAAACAGCCCGGCAAACCAACCATACGAGGGAGCCGAATATTGGAGAAGCGTACAACGGTGATTCGAAAAATTTGAGTTCTAGACATTTCAACCTTGAAGGTGAAGCGTGAAGCGGCAGAGCTATGCAGGATGGCGATTTAAAGGTATTCGTGGAAGCCAATCCATCGCAAATAGTCCGTGAAATTGCGAAAGACCTAGGTGTCAGTAAAACAGCTGTTACAGCTGGTTTGAAACGCCTCGGAAAGGCGAAAAAGCTGGAAACTGAGTGCCCCAGGATTGGAGCGATCACCAGGAATTGCCGTATTTCGAAATCTGTCTTTCTTTGCTTCTCCGGTATCAAAACGATCCGTTTCAGGATCGAGGGTCATGTGATGAAAAGTGGGTTCTGCACGATGACCGACGAAGATCAGGTCAGTGGGTTGATGTCGACGAACCCCTAGGCACTTTCCACATCCGAAATTCCACCAGAAAAAGAAGATGGTAACGGTGTGGTGGTCGACGGCTTCACTACAACTTTCTGAAACCACACCGAACCATCACAGCAGAGCCATACCGTACCGAAGTCGACGAGATGTACCGAAACTGCATGAACTGTAGCCGGCACTGCTCAGCAGAAGAGGTGCCATTCTTCAGTTGACCATTCGCCAACCGACTTCCACCTTTTGACTTTCAAACCTTCCTCGCTGGTAGAGTCTTTGCAAATCAATACCGCGCAAAAACAGCCATCCTCTAAATTGTCGCGTCTCGACCAGCCAGTTTTTTTTTTCGCTGATGGAATTCGTCAAGCAGTGCCGCACTGAAAAAGGTGTGCTGATTCGAATGGTGCTCATTTCGACTGAATCCGGTGAGTAAAGATAAAATGCAGACTAAAGGAAGCTACGGTCGCTTGAGGTGGACCAGATAAATCCACCAGAACTTTCCGTCCAACCTAATGCAATCATAATCCACCCGTCTACGAACACTAAGAAGCACCGGGATGTAGTCAAAATTCGGCAGATAAAAGAATAAAGGAACACGACGGCTGAAAGAAAGTGCAAGATAAGCATACGTTTCGGCTGGGCGACAAACTGTAGACAAGCTCGGCCGAGAGACTCCGCGTCGACAGCCGGTTATGAGCCGCCTGATGAACAGCTCGATTCGCAGCAGCGAGCACGATGAACGGTTCCAGTACCTGCAAACTCAACATCAGCAGTGGATATCGGATATAGGAGCGCTCACGCTCAACCTATTGCACGAATTAGTAAAGACATTGCAAGCACAAATCTGTCTGTAGCTGCTGAACAACCACGGATGTGCGTTAAATTCTTTAGTAAATTTTTAACGACTACTTTTAAACGAAAATTTTTTGGGTTAAATTCGGTGAATTTGGTAGAATCGTTAAACAAAATTTCCCTTAACTGCAGTCAGTTCAGCTGTATTTTAGTATGTTAAAAGCCAGAGCCTTTTGCATTATTTGCATTTCGTAGCGTTTTCTTTGCGTGTTCTATGCCTTTCAATCCCACTTATGAAATAAATACCGCAAAAAAATTCGGAAAAAACAGACTAATTTGGAATTATAAAAAAACTAATAACAATCAAATGCGAAAAACGGCCTATGACGTTCAAAAAAAAAATACAAAACGACTGCATAGAAGAATGGAGAGCGCAAATAAATTGGTGAAGGAGAAAGAATTCCCACAAATCTTGAAATACGAGTACGTTATCCACTGCCTATTTCCAATGATTCAAGAAAGCAGATGGTTTCCTCGACGTCGCAACGACACTGCGAAAGTCCATCCAAAAAATTCGTTCGAAATGCATTTACATGAAGAAGAAGTAAAGCTTCCTCGTTAAATTTCGTCAATAATAATAATTTATTACATGGTATAAGACACACGTTAGAGAAAAAACAAAACAAAACAAAACACCGTGCAAAGAGAAACATGGTCCTCAAAATTTTAAAAGAGAAGTAGCTTCTTCTCAGCCATACGTTTGAAAGAGCTGGAATCCTGCCTGACAACACAAAAATTGTGTTTTAGAGACAAATATGTCGATCCTGCTCTGCAAGTGAAAACCCCTAACCTTTGTGTAGTTCTAGAGCTTCGAAAAGAGATCTTTTCCTAACCACCTCTAGTTCTAGAAGGTAGGGGAGAGTAAAATTGAGAAGCATCGACGTCCATGATTCCTGACAGCATTTTGAAGATAGCACAAACATCTCTAAGCTTCCTACGGGATTCCAATGTGTACAAATTGAAATATTTATTTCTAATGTTTCCTCGAGGTACTCTAGAGTACAGAAAACTTCCTGATCGAAGTAGGATTTTCCTTGTATAACTGTTCTGAATCTTCTCCAGAAAAGTAGTGTCCTTTTTTATAAGGAGAGAACACGGTAGATCCACTCTCAACGATAGGTCTTACGTATGTTTTGTAGGCTTGTACCAGAACTGCATTGTTGCGAGTGCAGAGAACTTTGAAAATTTGGAATATACGTGTCTGTGCCTTCCTCTGGATAACCATATAGTGTTCCGAAAAATCAAGCTTATCGTCGTAATGAAATCCAAGGTCTCTCACTGAATGAACTTTAGGGATCGGGTGATCGCCAGCAAAATACTCAGTCGGTGCGGCCTACGATCCTATTCTAATAAACACCGCCTTTTCTGGCGCCAAAGGAAGATTCCATGCAGTGGACCAGTCCCGCAGTTTCTGAATAGCCAACTGCAAGACACTGCGGTCTTCAGAAGTTAGCACTTCACGGTAGGTCTTGATATCGTCCGCAAACTGCTTGACTACAACACCATTGCACATTAGGAGTTCAGGTATATCGGAGGTATAGATCATGAACAATAGAGGAGAAAGCACCCCACCCTGAGGAACACCACTCTTAACCTGCCTGCAGTCAGATAGAGCTTTCCCTGCTTTCACTTGAAACGTTCTGGTGGCTAAGAATTCATGTAGCCAGTTACAAATAACTGGGTGAATACCAAGCTGAAAAATCCTTTGTAGCAGCTTACTGTGGCTAACTCTATCAAAAGCTTTTGAGAAGTCAAAATACACCACGCCGCATGACTTTTTTGTGTCTAAACAATTAGACCAATTGTTTATGCATTCCAACATATTCGATTCAACCGACCGTCCTGGTACAAATCCATGCTGACTTTTTGGTATAATTTTATTTTTTAGAAGATAATCGAAAATATGGCTTCTTAGGACCTTCACAAAAGTTCTGCAGAAAAATGAAGAACTTTTGAGAAGATCCTAAAAAGAAAATTTTTTAACGAAAAATTCCGGTAAATCGTTAAACGTACACATTTTTCTACACTCAGCTGCTATGAGGATTATGTACAGGGTGCGTAAAAAGTATTGACGCACCTACATTTTGTTTCAGCTCCAGCTTTCTCTTTCAACCTCTCTAGGTTTTTGTGTGTTATTTTTGTTTCCTGTATTGTGCTGAAAAAACACGAAAAGAACTGATGAAACATGACCATCGTCGCTACGGTGGCCCTTTTTTGTCTGTTACCCAAAGAGCTGAATATTTCCTTAACAAGAGAATTAGGCGCTGTTCGAAACGGTTGGTGAGGAAAGAGGTCAGCAACCTAAACGTCAGCCACGGCTCTGTTATAACAGATGATGATTACAAGATGTCCAAGCACGATAACGTTCGAATCCAAAATTATCAATCTCTGTCCGATAACGGTAAACAGATAACGCGCGCAGGTGTGGACAGCTTCTCAGACGAGCACAGCTTAAACATGAAACCGCTGGATTACTCTTTTTAGGCGATTTTGGAGAATGAGGTCTGGGCTACTTTCAACAGAAGTGACCAGTCGCAGAAGGCTACCCTGTTAAAAGCACGGGACGAAATCCAAGCGCGTACTTGCGGCGCGTGCTCATGAATTTTTCCGTCGTTTTCGCTTCTGTATTCACAGTAAAGGAGCCAATGTCAATTACGAGTTACTCTATCGTGTTCGCAAGATCATTTTCCATATTTCTCAAATGAATATTTCGAAATTTGCTGCGCATTACTATTTCCACAACCGCCATTTACTGCGTCAATACTTTTTACGCACCCTGTAGTGGTTCGATTCCTCCAATCTCAAGCGGAGGCACTGCATTCAAGAGGACCCGGTCAAGGCGCACTCAGATAATTTCCATGTTCCATCTCTGGGACATTGTCGTGACTTGCGTACGACTATTGGGGGTCACGCGTGATCGCGCGCCCGGCCGCAGGGGTGCGTGCCTCCTTGCGCCCGTGGCGTGGCACTTCTCGTCGTCTTCGGCCACCACAGCCGGCAGTGGAGTCGTAGCCGGTCGCCATCGCCCTCGTCACCAGCCGCAGCTTTCGGGATTACCTCGCCGTCGTCTAGTCCAGGCCCGCTACGCCGATTATTCGCTACGCCTATTCACTACGTCGTCCTCGTCGGCTCCTTCCGCAGCGAACGCCAATAACTGTCCGTCGCCTGCCTCGTCCACCGGTCAACGCCAGCCGCAGGATGCCGGACCACCGCCAGCCGCAGGACAGGGATCGTCGCAGCCCCGCGAGTAATCGGCCGTAGCGGGCGTCGTCAGGTAACCGCGCCACGGCTCCTATCGCAGTTAGGGCTGTCCACACACGTGGCAGTCCACTGTGATAGTCCGCCGCGCGGGTCGTTCCGAGGTTCTGCCCTCCGTAGGGAGTGGGTGTGGCTCTCCCTCTAACTCGTAGGGAACTTTGCCTCACTTGTCATGTTGTATATATCGAATACATTTATATAACAGTATCGTGTACTCTATCGAAGATGACATACGGTATTTCCGTCAATACCTCAAAGACCATGCACTCCCGCAGACGGAAGCTATACTAGTAAGGCTTTGGTCTATTGGATATGCAGTGGATGTGAACAACTAGTCCACGCAGGACGGGGCCGCAGGAAGCGGGCAAGCGTAGGTGCGTAGGGATAAGCGCCCCTTAGCCTTCGTATAACGGGACTTCGGGTCCGCAGGGCCTTTTGGTATCGTTGCAGGTGGCGTGGCCATAGGCGAGCTCGTAGCGAGCCGGGACCCATATGTAGCCAACCCCACGTTCACGGCGCAGGGTGACGCCTTCGCCCACCGATGCGTAGCGAGGCGCCACCCGGCGTCGCGACAGACATTCTGTGTGTTAGTAATTTACGGATGTGCAAAGGAACGTATTTTAAAAGAGAAATACAGAGGAAGCACCAACTAATTTTCACTAGCTTACTCATAAACTGACCGTCCCATGCACTCTTGGCTTTTCGTTCTTTTTTTAAACAATTTTGAAGCGTCTTCTCGACGCTGATTAAATTTCGCCTCAGCAACTACATGAAATTCTAGGTCGAGCTGGTGAGGAGTTCAGCTTTTTCTTCTTTTTCATCACCACTACTTACTTTAAGCAGTGTCAATGTTCCCTAACTGCATGATCACTGCACATAACATAATGAAAATACATGTAAATGTTAATGTAGATGTTTCAACAAGCAAGATTTCAAAAAGCTTCTGTGCGTTAGAAGTCGAGATTGCTCCGCGCACTTGTCTCGGAGCTGGATACGTGAAGTACGTCAAAAAGGGGTTGACTGACACTAACCTTCATCCTTTTTGCTTTTCCCTCCTACCTTACACGCACACCCAGGGAGTCCAGACACTCCCGAGAAGCAGCGTAAGTACGGATAATGCGGCGAAAGATTTTTGCTTTCTAGCACCTTAAATCAAGTTAGAGAGCGCCAGCGCAGCTGAAGCGGTGAGACTTGTGGGGCCATTCAAACAGTACAAACAAGGCGCTAAAAGCGACTCAACTGGCATTTGTATCTGAAGGGGAAGAGGAATACGTCTCCAAATGTTAACCAGGGGCCGGATTCATCAAGGACTTACGTAACTTTAACGGTGAATTGTAAGCGAAAAGCTCAGACAATGCGGCTTATCAAGCGGTGAGCGATAAACCACGTTATCTGAGCTTCTCGCTTACAATTCGCCGCTAAAGTTGCGAAAGTCGTTGATGAATCCGGCCCCAGGACTCACCACTTCACAGTGATGGTTACCATACAGCAGATATTGCAGCATCGTGCCTCTACTTCATACTGTACCAAATCTAAGGGAGGAGTCAGAGAGATTTCGTTCCACAATTAGTGGACAACACAGTGGCATACTTCGCTACCCTCTGCTCGGATTTTCGTTACATCTTCTCGCTAATGGGAAACCGCTAATTAAATTCTCCGCAATGGGACGTTGCGCCCAGTGTTTAGGCAAGCAATCGACTCGAGAAATGTTGGGAACCACTCCAGTGCATGGCACGAATCCACGGATGGTCTTCATACTCTTTTCTCCTCTATATCCCTTAAAGCTACAAGATGTCCAAGCCTGCACCACGCCCACAGCAGTGGTCTTTTTTTTAGCGAATGACGCATTTTTTGAACAGTCTGAAATCAAACACGAACAATATTGCACTAACTCACCAATTCCGCTCGAATCAGGGCAGCATCTATCTCTCCATTCCTCAGCTTGTTGCGCAGAACGTGCTGCAACGAGAAACTAATCCCGAGCAATGCGGCGACAAATGGAAACTGAACGACAGACCGCGTTTTTCACTTCGGTGAAGAGACAGATTCGAATCGCTCGTCGCTGCGTGATGTCGTACGGATCGGGCTGAAGCTCGTACAGACGGGAGGTGCCCGGAGACATTCGTTTCTGGCGCCTGAACACATACGACTGAAGCTGCGTGAACAAACTGGGCGTTTTTTCGAATAACTGTGCGAGGAGGGAGGAGGAGGAGGTAGGGGTGTATTCAGTCGGTGATTGATATGGTTAATTCGTAGAAATGTACACTCATTCGTACTACGTGTGTTCAGCCGGTTGTGAAGATCACAACCAGCAATCTACCTGAATGAAGAGAACCATTTGTTGGGGCCAAATTGTAGAGAATGAAATAAATGTAAGCAATTTCATGAACACTTTGTACTTCGAATTCAAAAGTAAATCGGAAAGATGGAAGTCAAACACAACCCAATGAAGGAACTATACAATTTTTACTTTAAACTGGACACTTCATTTTAAAACATTTTTTTCACTTTAACATTTTAAATTTTCAGTTTAAACTGGACAATTTTTGAATCAAAACCAGACGGCATTAGAAACAATACCAACATTTGGTAAACCAAGTAGACGGTATCTAACCATAAATTTTTAAATAAACATTGTCTAGCCAATTAAATTATTTCCTTTTTGAAGAAAACTTTTATTAGAAATTCATCTTTGCAGAGTCAGTTAAGAAAAAAGTAAGTGTACTGTCTGAATAACATAGAAAAGAATTCTTATCACTTGAAGTTGAGCAATATTATTAGATTTTACTGTGGTGCCGAAGATTCCATATCATTGTAATTCTAATTTTTCTTTGGGTAATAGGGTTATGAGTGCGAGTAGAGCTGAGGAAAAAGCATCTACTTTTGTGTTCATCATGAATCGATGTCTAAAATAGTTGGCAGCCTTCAACAAAACCTTCCATGGCGAATCGGTAGCAGACCTGTCTGTGATGAAAAAAAAAAACAGAATTGTTCTCTAGCTGGCAACTGCATGCCATTGCATAGGCCACACATGCAGGAACTATCTCTGCGAAATTTGCTAGAGCCAGAATGCCTGACGCATTCCAGTTAAGCTCTAACGGAGCGACATCTTTCTACATCATTATAATTTTCCTTCCAATAATAGGATTATACATCACAGTTAGCCTCTAACGACGACGTTTTTAAGTAATGCTACGTAGATTTATTGCTGCAGAGCAAAAACTCCAGATTGGCTGAAGTTTGCAGATTCGTTGCATCTTATCTCCACGAGACCCAGCAGACCATCGTAAAAACGAAAAAATCATTTTGAGGAAGACAAACGCTGAGAAAGGAGGGAATGTTGACGATCACGATGCGAATCGGCGATGGCCCACGAAACTCGCGTCGTTATCCCGGCGTTGAAATGGCGACGAGAATGGCGATGGCAACAGTCGAGGCTGTTATAGGCGTGGGAGAGAAACGGCTCTGTTTTCAGCGACGTCCTTCAGACGGAGCTGCAACAACGAGTAGAGGCCGCAGTCTGCTGCCATGATGAGAATGCGTTATGGCATCCAGAACGAGTGCGGATGAGGGGACACGTTCGGATAACAGAGGGGTAGAAGGCTCAATAGGTGTGATTTGGAGGTTCACTGTGTATTGGTATTCGAAACACGCTTAGAGGATGACAAACGACGTCGGGCTGTAACTAAGCAGCTAAGATCGAGACCTTAACAGGAGAAGTGCCAAGGCGAAAATTGCTGCTATCTCGAATTGCCAAACAGAAACGGGAGAGCAAATTCAAGTCTTCATCACTGAAGATTCCCAGCATCCCACCATTCACCAGTTCCCGCTCCAGCGGAGGGATGCCGGTCGGCTATGTCGTTGCTACCGCCCTAATCCTTTAATTCTTTTCGCGGAACACGGGTGACTGAACACGCATCAAATCAACCTGCCTATTCAATTATTCGCCAATCGTTGACTGAAGCAGATTTACAGCACGCTCCCTGCTGTTATGTAGCCTCCCGTGGACTACAGAAAACTTGTAGGACGAAGGGTTTTGATACTATGTGAGGATGATATTCTACAGCACTCAGAACATTCATTCCCCGGCAGGGTGTTCTCAGTCTCTTCGCGCGAACGCAAAAACAAACAGAACCAATTTTTAACATTTGGAATAATCAAGAAACCATACGATCTTCATCAAGAATATAGAGAACTAACGATTTTCGGAAGTCGATGTCGACCAAAATGACATTATTTGAGCAACATTCTTGTAGGACGAATATGCATGAACATCAAACCGAACCGTACATCGGTTTGATGTTCATATTTGATCAAAATTGGAATGCACGTTCTATGTAATATTCGATTTTTTAGAACACTTTACCCTGTAAGGAACAGAATGCGTGCTCGGATCTGTCTAGAGGCAAAGGTCCGATCGTAACGAGTAATTAAAAAAGAGGAATTCAACGGGGCAGACATAACTCCGACGCCGCGCGAACCCCCAGGATGTCGCGCACGGTACGCGACGAAATTGGGCGAGTTGTCGCGGTCCGAATGCTTCCGATAGAGACGGCTAGTGGCGTCAGCCTCGGGGTAGCCGCTCTTGCTACTGTATGCTGGAGCGCAAAAGCGTGTGCTGGCGACTAGACCGCGTAGAAGAAGGAAAGAGAAGTGAAATGAGGATGAGACAAGTCTGAGGTCTCATGGTAGGGAGGTGGGAGCGATTGTTAACACAGTGCGGGCGGAATGAGACTCAATCTAATCCAAATGAATGAAGGGAAACGGTCAAGGGTCTGATGAGGAAAATTCGAAAAAGGAACTGGGGCGGGATTACTAACTAGAAGTTTCGGTAAGAGAAAGTAAGGGTTTATAAATTTGTATGGGGGGATGAGCAAAAACATGAATACTCTACTCACATCCTCTGAGGTGATAATTGATTATCTCCACAGGAAAAAAACTAAAGGATACGTTAACCGAAGGTTTGGAAATTGTATAAAACTCGAGCTACAACATGAACAGAAGAGAAGTCAGAAGAGGTCGGGGAAAGTGCGATCGAGATAGGATTTTGATTCAGAAGGTGGAGAATGATCCTATAAAGGAGAAAACAGAACGAAATAGCGACCCAAGATGCCCTCTAATGTTTAAAGAGTCTTTTCCATGGGTTCTTCATCACATTCTTTCGTTGTTTCATTTCTAGTTGAAAAAGCTTGAACACTGGCAAAATTTCGTGCTCCGCGGCGAACCATGCGTCACCGAGCGTACGACCTCGTTTCAGCGCTGCGATGTCGCACTCGGCTAGCGCGCGACGTCGCGTTGGAGTTACGTCCTAGAGCCGGAATTCCACTAGTTTATTTGAAGAGGTTAAACACACCCTGCTAGGTATCGACTAATGCCGACCTTTATTCTTCAAACACCTCACCAATAATAAAGCGAACCTCTGCGGCCTCCTCCAACAGCGCCAATGTGCGTGTTAAACAATATAATATTAACGTTGTATGTGGTGGGCTCGTGTAGCGCAGTCGCAGGTGCCGGCTGTGGCGTGCTCCCGATACCAGGTCCATGGTTCGGATTTCCCGCCAAGGCCAACCAAGCCTTGTATCCTCCCCCCCCCCCTGGGTCGGCGAATCGGTATCAGATTTGTCAAGAATAAAGCGCAGTTCTGGCCACCGCAAGTCGCAGTCGTATGGCCAAGTACGCATTCAATTCGCCTCCACGATCCTAGAAGTTGGTTTTTAGGATGCGTGGCGCATCACAAAAGGGAGGGACACCGGCAACTTTTGATACAACATATAGAGCTCGAATTCCTCTGTAGTCAAAGCTGTGATCATAGCTTGCCTCCTGTGATATTTGGTGATAAAACTAATGATCAATCGTGCATCAAAAGGTGCTCGAAAATGAAGTCTTCTTCTGTTAAATTAATTCTCGAAAAAGCAGGAAATAAACACCGCCACTTACACAGCACTCTCAAAATGCTAGGCCATTGAGTAACACACGAGAAATGAAGTTTCCTTCCTCATAATCACGTTCGCATACATAAAGCAGTCATATCTAATCATTTTCGATAGGACGAAGGTATTCAGAAGCGAGCAGCGACGCATTCTAACGGAGGTGATTACGCTCGTTAGCTTCTAGACGACGGGAGCAACCTGAGACGTCAGGGTGCATGGAATCAATACAACATGGCGGCGGAGGTAATGACGGAGGTAGTCGCAGAGGAGTTCCTAGGCGTGCGTGTTTCCGGGAGGGCGATAAATCCTCGATTTCGAGAGAGCAAAGTGAGGAAGGCCATCGGCGGATCATCCTCACGCGCACGGGTCGCTCCCAGAGTCCCATGGCGACAACCGGCGGCTGCATATGCGCATAAATTTCCTCGGAAGGGACTTCTAATTACACAGCGAAGGCGTCGAAAGCCCTCGTGCTCGCCGTGATCTGACGTGGCTTGCACAAAGTAAAGCGTAGTATTCTAGTTGACGGAAGAGGATCTTCATTGTGACAGTAGAGACCGGAAAGAAGTGCGACGACGATGGCGAATTTCAATCTCTGCTCTGGAGAGTGTTGATAACAGCGTCTGTGTGTCATGAGCGGCGAAGGCAAAAACTGAACCATGACGGGACTACGCAATCTGTCAGCCAGTCTCGCCGTTCTCAAGACTTTAAACATTGGCGTGTCTGTGCGAGTTGCGATGCACCTTCATTTCAACGTCAGCGAAGTCCACGTAATGCAAACTTTGACCCCTTCCTCAAGCTTGACTTGACAGGCCAGGAAGCACTACTCTCAAACGGTAAAAACCCACCGACGTTCTGTGTTGCAATTCAAGTTCGTACGGGCTGAATATGCGATAAACTTGTGCAGTAAACCAAATCGGGCTCATACAGGTTAGTGCCATCTAACAGGGAGGAAGGCTAAACTAATGGTAGAGTCTGTCCAGGTCCGACATTCAATAAACCTTTGCATATTGCCTTCAGATCGTTGTGGCCTTGTTAACCTGGTGACCATTGATGGTATCAGGTTTATTTAGCTCGACTTATGCTTCGGCAACTTCGTCTTCGTTAGGGCCTGAAAGAGACGAAAGACATTTATGAAGCTGTCTTCCCAAATCCACTTCACCTTACAATGTACTAATCTGCTCCGTAGGAACGACCCGGTAGGATGAAGCGGTGCTAGAGAGGACAACTTAATAGACGTTTTTCGACTCTTTGAGGCTGGGAGAAGTCGCCAAAATGTAAAGCGGACCAAGCTAAATAAACCTGACACCAACATTGGCTACCAGCTCAACAAAGCCGCATCGAGCTGAGCTAAAGGTTGATCGAAGGAAGGGGATGACTGAATCTTCATACCCATCGAGCAATTCTGAGAGCAATACGTAATGTGAAAACACACCAAACAAGCAGAAACCACAGAAAGAGCCGAAGCACTTTTCAGTCATTCAAACTGACGTCTAAAGCGCTTACTGAACCCATGAAGTCATTCGAACTTCTGTTACAGAATGTCTATACAATAAGAGCTCCTATTGCTCCTCTACATGATACCTATTTGGAGTGTTACACAGTACATCACAAAATCAATACGTATTTCGCGAAAGCAAAGTTGTATTGCTTATTTTATAGTGGGTGTGACAATGATTTCTTCTTCCTTTTAAACGGATCAGCTGAACCTTCATTCTGTCTAGTGAGTAGGAGCTCTGATTAACTAGAATTACTCACAAAACTTTTGGTCAAACCAATGCTCCGAAAGGAACGTAAAAATTGGGCAGCCGCACTATTTTTCAATCCAGAAGAAAGCTTCTTCTCCGAGGTAGTTTCCAGAATTCTGTGGCAACACAAGGGAACGATAACGTCATGACAGGACAAAAGTATGCGCCACAAAATCACTCCCGTATCGAGAATAGGATTGAAAAATGCATTCCGACTGGTGCAGATCGCACAGATAGCTAACCAATTTTTTCGCAATTCATGGTCATCTATTGGATCTAACATTCAGAAGGTGTTTCAGTTGAGGAAGTTCAATCCTATTCGAAGGATAACGAGGCCAACGAATTTTAGTCTTCATCTCAGCGAACTAGTTCTGGCTTAAATTTCTCTCAAAATTTCCAAAATTCTTATCCAAACTGCAGGTCTGGACAAGTAACGTGTAAAACTCATAAAAGGTAAGCTGTGCGCTTTAATAGGGTTTAAAATAGGATTTCGTACGTTGCTTTCCCCAAGCGTTGAAATCACGGTAACAGAATTTTTTTATGGTCGTGCGCAACATAGATTCCTCTTCGGAATTCGGCCCCCTCGAACTCTTCTAAACCTATCATATGCCGGAACACTCAGCAGTTATCTTGGAACACTAACAAATGGGAGAGAACAGGTAAGGCAGGGAGCGGGAAAGGAGCAGTTAACGAAGGCAATTCGATTGTGGGACAGCGGCCTGCACCAAATTCGGGCTAGCAGTGAGTCCGCAGCTTGGCAAAGCTAATGATACGTGACGCTACGAAAGATGTTACGTCTGCTCTGAATAATGAAAGTTAGAACTTCTTCACGTCATTGTCAACGTGAAGAGAGGGGACCGACAAGGGGATGCCATATCCCCGAAGCTTTTCAGTAACTCGATGATCAACGGAACGACAGGTGATACACGCTTCAGACAGTTGAAAACTGTGAGCTGTTGATTGTTATTCGATAGAGCGCTTGAAAGCATATGAACATCCACATAGAACACGGTAGCCCCGTATCAAAGGCAGAAGATGAAAAATTGACCAGGTCTTGGCCTTCTCCACTTATTGCGGAACAGCCTGGCTCATGATCTAACTCAACATTCGTCACCTAAAGCCCTCACGCACTACCATCGAAAAGAACCGTGAAATTTCACAGCAGCTTAGTCTCTTGAACCAGCTGGGGCTTCTCCAGGTTTCAAAGCTAATCGTTTCCTACGGAAAAATCCTTCTGAAAGGCTATAAACTCGTAAACATGTGGGATCTCCACGTCCGACTTTTAGGAGTCTCCGCAAAAGCTCCTCGGCTTCCTTCTTCAATGTCGATTTCCTGAAGCTGTGCACCAGGATTGCACTTTATATTTCGAGGGCCGCGCATTCTTCATAGTCTTGTACTGGTGGAAGCCGAAGAACTCCACCAGTCTCCGTCAGATAAAGGTAGACATTGGGGACTCACAGTGACTGGTGGAGCTTCTTGGCTTCCACTACAAAGGTACTGGAGAAGGGGAAACCACTGAATAAAGAACTGTAACAACGATGGTGCACAGCTTCACGGAATTGATATTTTAACGTGTGACTTCTAATAATAAAGGAATAAGTGATAAATGCGGTGAGTCAAAACTGCTTACAATTCTTTCGGAGGATATGAGGATATGGCGACCCAGGTTGCATCTGATATCCGGCCTATACAATGGCTTTTGTTCCAAGTGAGTATCAAGACACTGGGAGATGGAGGATCGCGAGCGCGAAACGAACCTAGAATCAAGCAGTGGAGTCATGCAAGATTAGCTCTTCTATCGACTGCACCATCGCGTCCAGGAAATCTAGTTAGTAGAGAGAAATAGGTTGGAATGAAAAGAAATGAGACGTCAACTCGACACCTTAGTGACAGACACAGACATACAATGACAGACTCGCCCCGTTGAATGGATTCAGGGACAATAGGCCACCATCTTTCAGTGCCGATCGCTGTCCGATGGTGACTTAAAAACTCACAGAAGGGCAAAGAGACAGAGCACGAGAAAACTGAAGTTCTGCTGCGACAGAGCTGTCGAAGGAGTCCTTTCACTTGGAAGCCTCTGCGCGTACTGTGGTCGGTGCCGTGTGCCAAAAGAACGGTTTTCGAAAAAAGGAAGACGGAAAGTGAAAGCCGGGCGCGCGGCACTGTTTGCGCTGCCTTTGATCCGACCGCTGCTGATCGATGTCACACTTGGGTGTCCGTGTCGGCGGCGCCTCTTCACCGCCACCAACTCGCCCTTCCCCGACGTCACCGCAAAGCCAAACACACGCACGAGCGATTCTTATCTCGCAGAACACCGCACGTTATCAAGCAGGCGCAGACGGAGTTCTGTCCTCTCAGTCTGGGGCCGAGAACACCCCAACGAATCAAAGTTGAGCCATTTGGGGTAGATTGGGGCATAGAATACTTATGAGGTGCGAAAGCGGCACGCCCAGATATTCAGTGGAAACTTCCATCAACCCAGGTTTCCCTTAATAATGATGTGGAGAGCAACAAATGAGTCGGCCAGAGATAACGTTGTCAGACGCTGCCAACGTATCTTGTGCACAATGGGGTTCCAGGTAAATCCTTATTTAGCACGGCCTGACGCGCTTCAACTTTTCGCCCTTTTCAGAGTCTTGAAAGTAGGTAGAATAGTTAATGCGCTTCGTGGAGTATAGCGCAGGCGACGACCTACCCAGTATACTTGTGCTCGAATAATCGAATTCGAATAATTACTCGAATAATTTATTCGAATTCGATTTTCGATTATTTGATTATTCGAGTTCCGTAAATTCGAATAATTACTCGAATTTGATTATTCGAGTTTAGCAAATTCGAATAATTAATCGAATTCGATTATTCGAGTTTTGCAAATTCGAATAATTATTCGAATTCGATTATTCGAGGTTTGCAATTTCGAATAATTATTCGAATTCGATTATTCGAGGCTTGAAAATTCGAATAATTATTCGAATTCGATTAATCGAGGTGCGAAAATTCGAATAATATTCGAATTTCGAATACGTGGTTGTTTCGAATGTGGCATAATGATGATTTTTGTGAGCGGCGTTCATTTCGGTGACGATTGTTTTCGAGAGCACACTGTCGAGGAGCTCACCGTAACGAAAACGCATTCAATATCCTACTATACTTAGAAAGGTAGTGTCTGTGTGCGTGCGTGTTTCCATCAGTCCATCACAACTGGCGTGGGGAAGTGGCGTATTGACGATACTGACCGCAGTTGATAGCGATCGACTGCGGTCCGAAGCTTCAGCCGTTGGGGTCTCGTCGGCCTCGCTGAACACAAATTTGAAGTTCGTTTTTGAAATTATCGGTTGAAGTTGATCGAGCTATTGATTTTCTATGGAGAATTCGTTGAAGCGAATCGATGTCATACACTTGAATACTCTACGGAATTTGCACAGTAAACACAAATTTCGACGGAAAATTAAAAATGAATTCAGATTCGTGTTCAGTGACCTCGATTACCTCAGGCCTGAAGTTTCGATCTTGTTGAGTGATATTTACGAAAAATCGATAATTTGATTAATATCTCTTGATGGCAACGGTTACTGCAAAAACTAACTTGAGATTCGTATTCAGCGACCTCGACTACTTCGGGACTGAAGCTCACAGTTTGCATATATGACACGACTATATACCATTTTCAGTTGAAATTCAAGGTTTTTCAAATCAAATTCAACGTTGTTACACGGGGAAGGTTCCAGAAGAACGTTGAAATTTATTTCAAAAACGTTGAATTTCGACTGAAATGCCGTATAACTCTACAATTTGATTGGCTGACGATTCCTGTGAGATAATGAAATGAACAAATGGAGTGAACGCTTTTTTTCGCAAAGGTTTGCACTTGTGCGTAGATGTTTTGCACACGTATATATGTAGGAAATTTTTTGTAGGATTTTGTTTGCAGGAAAGAAGTTCTCATGTCTTGCCATCTTAACGAGTATTGTCAACGGTTCTGAGAAAATATTGAATAACTTCATTATTTGCTTTTTTTAAAGAATTCAAATATTTTATTTTGTCTCTGGCGAATGTTGTCGTTGAACTTACTTTACTACATTTACTTGAGCCTACACAATGCGCTTTTGGAGTGAGTAAACGGTATCAAACGAAATTGGCTAACACAAAAATCGCATCGTCCTTATTAATACACCCCGGTGCAAAATTATAGATACCCCCGATTTGTCCATTAGTACCCGAAGGATCCGCTGCCTAGGCTCAGCGGTTACCGTCGTATTCCCCACTATCGAAAGCCTCTATAGAAGAATTTTAAGCAGGTTATCTCATCAGTGCAGGATATCACGAACTTTTATTGAAAATTTAACGAATGGAGACCGGTGCAAAATATAAGTTCCCTTCGTAAAAAAACCTGATTAATCAGGTTTTTGTACGAAGGGAACTTAATCAGGAAAGTCCCTACAGACAAAGTAAAATTAGTACTTCGTCACATCACCTTTGTTGCAACCATATCGAAAATTCTGTTTTTCGTACTACTGATTAGGTTATCAATAACAGTTCGCTCAACATTGGCTCATGCATGAAGTATGGCGTTCTTCAGATCAGAAACCTAAGTGTAAGTGGTTCCATTTTTGCACACTTTGTATACAAGAATGCCTCACAAGTTCTCTATCAGCGGTGAGATCTGGAGGAAAACTAGACCACTGCAAAAGTTGAATTGTATTGGAGTTGAGCCAACCTCTTATAAACCTTGTGGAAAAGGTACAGAATAACTAACTACAAGGTTCTTATTTGCATTGGCGGGTTCCTTTACTCTATGGGACTTAAAGCATCGATAAGGAACAAATACCTGGGTCTTCACACATTGGCTTCTCGCAGGAAATTCTTTGATATTTGTCGGGTTTATAAGTTAATCCACTCTTCGCGCTTTGTAGGCTCCAAATTCTTTGATCTGCGTGCGCCTCAAGCAAAAGGGGGAGCCTGAGAAGCTTCCTATCAGTCGACCTAGGAATAAGCCGAAGGTGGCCCTTTCTCCTCATAGGACATTGGTTTGACTCGCTCTAGGTGTGTCTTCATGTTGTCGTGTTGTTGTAATACTTTTTTCCGCCGCTTGCGCTTATCGCGAACGTATTGAATAAATAAATAAATAAAATAGAATAAACCTGCAGTTGACTGCAATACGTGTGTGGATGCATTATCTTGTTTGAAAATAAGGTTGTGCCTACGAAGTCTCCTAAATATGGCAAAGGGTGATCTCGGAGCAATTTTTGGTAGCCTTCACTGTTCATCCTACACGAGACGAACTTCCGAAACGAACGAGACAAGTCCGCATCCAGAAAACGCAGTCCAACCATGAGACTTTCACCGTCAAAGTTGCGCCTAGAGGATACGCGAGCTCTTTTCTCGGATCTCTCCAGTAGTGTAAAAGAAGTGGAATCTTGATGGGCCCGACGGGTACAGACACTATTCGAGAGATTTGAGGAGAGAGAGAAGCGAGTACTCTACAGGTGCTACTTTGTCGGTGGAAGTCTCATGGTTTTGGCTGCGTTTTCTGGATACGAACTTGTTGCCTTGGAGTTCGTCTCGCGTAGGATGAACAGTGAAGACTACCAGAAATTGCTCGGAGATTACATTCTGCCATATTTTAAAAGATTTCGTAGGCACAACCTTATTTTCCAACAAGATAATGCATCCATACACGTATCGCAGTAAACTACAGGTTGGCTCAACTCCAACAGAACTCAACATTTGAAGTGGCCTAGCCGTTCTTCAGATATCAACCCGAAAGCTAGAAAGCTAGTGCGACATTCTTGTACACAGTGTACAAAAATGGAACCGCTGAGACATCGGTTTCTGATCTGAAGAACGCCATACTTCATGCATGGGCCAATTTTGAGCGAACTGTTATTGATAACCTAATCAGTAGCATGCAAAATAGAATTTTCGATATGGCTGCAACAAAGGTTATGTGACGAAGTACTAATCTTACCTTGTTTGTAGGTACTTTTGTGATTAATCAGATTATCTATGAAGCGAACTTATATTTTGCACCGGTCTCCATTTCTTAAATTTTCAGTTAAAGTTTGTGGTATCCTGCACTGATAAGATAAACTGCTTAGAATTCCCCTATAGAAGTTTCCCATAGTGGGGAATACGATGGTAACATTACTGGACCTCGGCAGCGGGTTCTTCGGGTACCAATGGACAAACCAGGGGTGAACCTATTTTGCACCGGGTGTATTAAGTTATAATAAAGTTTATTCGATTATTCGATTTTTCGAATATTCGATTATTCGGAAATTCGAATAACCAAAAAATGGGGTTATTCGATTATTCGGAAATTCGAATAATCAAAAAATGGGGTTATTCGATTATTCGGAAATTCGAATAAACGAAAAATGAGGTTATTCGATTATTCGGAAATTAGAATAACTAAAAAAATGGTGTTATTCGATTATTCGCTCATTCGAATTTTCGAAAAATGGGGTTATTCGATTATTCGGAAATTCGAATAACCGAAAAAATGGGGTTATTCGATTATTCGTTCATTCGAAAAATTTTAAAAAAGCACAAGTATACTACCCAGCACGTTCAGGCCTCTAAAGACGAAGAGAATTCGACAATCGAGCCCTTCTACGTAATGATCCTCCTGGAACCCTCGTTTGCGCACGACATACTGGATAACAACTTCGAGGTTTTGAGGTGTCAAGTTGAGAGGAGCTGGTGATCTCTGTAGGATATTCTAGATCTGCGTTGTAGACTTCTTTATAATAGTAAAAACGTCTTCAGCGTGAGTGAATAAAAAATCCAACTTTCACGACTCCGGAGTTTTTGAAATTTTGGACGATTACGATAGGTAGCGGTATCTAAGTCTGTCTAGGTCTTAGCCACCGATCTTGCCCAAATTCCGCCGACGGGGGTTGTTTGGAGTGCTGATCACAAATCTGTCATCCGTTTCTTGAAATTTAGGCCGATTACGGTAGGTAACTATAGGTGCAGGTTATGGTGACATGCAGCCTCAGCCACCTGAACTTACCGCGAACGTCCAAAATCGCAAAAACTGTCAGTGTCGTGATCAGCCTAAACAACCCTCTAGGCGAAGTTTGGGCGAAATTTATTTTCGACCTCTCCTCGACCTCTGGAGCCGTGAAAGTACAACAGCGCCGAATAGACATTGAAAAACGGTAGAAATGATGCTAGCGTGTGCTCTCGCATCCTAGGTGCACAGCATCCCTTGGAAAGTACTGAACAGCCGTTTCCGATCAGTCGCCGATTGACGAATCTGTCAGGTGAGATTAGTGGCGGTCTGTTAATGTTTCGTCTTTGTTTGCACGCAGCGTCGACTGGACAGCATTGATTTTGCGCGAATGGAGTTTCTACACGCCATCGATATTTCTGTTGCTTCTCCTCAAAAAGGGCAACAATAACAAGAACAGGAATAACCTTCCTGTCCAGGTAGTCTTGTACTTTCACCGTAATCTTAGGCCCTGCTATGTTTCATACCAGAAAATCGCCTTCTCCCTTGTTTCGGGGGGCTGGGAGCATGATAATGCAGTCGGAGAAAGCGCCGACTGTCGCGTGCACTTTGATTCGAGATTTTTGGATCGAGTCCCGTCCGAGCCAACTAAGCACTCTAACTCTCCTGTGAATTGATACTGGAAGGATAAAGCACTGATTTGCCTATGAGCTGATTACCGTAAGCCATTGGCTTGACCCTACACAATGACTTACCGTAGTCAGCTCAATGGGTCAAACCCAAATGCGAAAATATGCCCCAAAGCCGCTTCAGTGGTGCAGTGGAAGCAGAATGTGAAGCATCCCAATTGATGAGCACCAACCCTTTCATGTTGGGAAGAATACAGAAATCACAACAACTCTAAAACACCAGAGTAAATCGGGACCCCCTTAAAGCCACGAAAGTCACTGAACTCCGAATTCACTTCGATGAAGACCAGTATTCACTGGGTCAGTCTTTCGAGGTTACTTCACCATGAAGCTAGTTCATCTCAGGCCTCTCAGTGGCCTTGGAGAAACGGTTGCTAAACCAAGAGACCCAAAACAAGGGTACTCTCCAAGGTGCACAGGTTTTAGAGTGAACAAGCCCCTATTTCGTCGTCTTGGACGCTAGTTTCTTAAGCTCCTTGGAAGTTAGTCCATAGGGCAAGATTTGATAAACGGCCGCCACAAGTGAATTAGGCGCATGCACTTAGACGAATCCAAGTGACACAAGTCAGAGCGACGACAAAAAGCAACAGAATTCGCCTCAAAATTCAGAAGAGAGCAACGAACAGCTACGACATTAATTTACTCGAATTCAAGAAAAAGTAAATGGGGAAAATAAAGGAATGAGATTAAGAAGCGCATTGAAAATGGATGACATTAACTACTGCCAAGTCTATGCACGGGACAGATCCGACGTGTCGAACATCAATCAACCGTGAAATTTCTTCTCTTTTTTTTTTAGCCTCCGAGGCATACAATACCGGCCTTATCTTTTGGTCTTTGGGCGGAAAAAGCGAAAAAAACCGCCTTTTCCGCCGCTTTTCTGTAGCGCTCTTCAAATTGAGCGCATTGCAAATTGAATGACATATTCGTGATCAGCACCGAGCTCTCTTCCCTATGAGCTGAAAATCGCATAGCGAGCGTCTGAAATGTAGTTCAGTGACCTAATTTCTGCTCGGCGCGGCTTACTGCTCGCGGGAGATAATTACACCCACAGCTCCCAAGTGGCTAATGAAGGAAGAGATTCGGCCCTTTAAAACCTAGTTTCTGCATTATATACATAGTCACACATAGTTCTCTGGATTCCCTAGTATTTCACGATCACAATGATCTACTTCCTTAAAGGATCCGACAATTTAAGTGTTGTTATTTTCAGAAAATGCCTCCGTTTGGAGGACTCTAATTTCGTCATATCAAGATTGTATGTGCTTATACGCGTTTGTCACGTTGGAGACGAGAGTGAAAATCAAGCTGCGAAGTTGGAAACCTTCAAGGTTGAAATCGTTAGCGATTGTACGCTGCCAAAGTTGCCCAAATGACACTTCTTCGTAGTTAGCCGTACACTTTTCGTATCATTAAAGTGGGCACAAAATGGTTTCCTTGAAGACAGGAACGTAGATATCTGGCGGCCTATGAAAACACCTTATAGTCTTCTACAGGTGGGATTTCGACTGGCCCGGAGGACATTTTGGTCACCCAGTTACAGAACAAACCCACCTCAAATGCTAACTGAGTGTCATTTTAAAAAATGTCCAAAAACTGAAAAATTGTCTACGAGGCCATTCCCTAGTTAATTCTGACTTGAAGGATAGTTCGATTTCAAATTTACGTTCATTTGTACCGGTTTTTCACGAGACAAATGTACCGTAGCCCTGGTCGGGACCCAGATTAGTTCCGGAGCCAGTCCACTCTCCTGCCTCTGTGACCCCTCGCGCCATCTGAGAGCGCCGTAAATCGCCTAACTACAGTTTTCACACTTCCGGTGCCGCGGCGCCATATTGATCCTTCCAAGCGAGGGTGGAGTAGAATAGTACACCAACCAAGGTTTGGACAACTGCGACCTCTCCCTTATACTTATACGCTTGTGTTTTTCATTTCGCATTTACGCTTTAACAATGTTTAGATGCGTGGCGCATCCCAGAAAGACTGCTCGAACTCGCTTCCCTTTCACAACGCTCAGTCTACAAGCTGTCCCTCTCCCTAGATTGAAAGATTCGATTCTGTACGCATTGTTCACGGCGCACTCCAAAGGCCAGCTGGACCCCCTTGATTGAAAGGTTCGAGTCTGTATGCATTGTTCACAGCGCACTCCAAAGGCCAGCTGGACAGCCTTGGAGCAACTCCTGACTAGGGCGGCTGCAAATTTCTGACAAAACTCCCTAAACGCTCAGTCTACAAGCTGTCGCGCCCACTCGATTGAAAGGTTCGAGTCTGTATGCATTGTTCACGGCGCACTCCAAAGGCTTTTCAAAGATTTCAAAAACTCTCCGAGTTTATATGCCGGCAACTGCGTTTCATGAGTTTGTC